>JAQMCW010000018.1:5391586-5402021 GCA_030068335.1 Chrysichthys cranchii
TATTTGGAATTATTTAATAAGTATTCATGGACAAAATATAATTAACATCAGTTTGTGATTCAGATATTTCTTTAGGCGTTCAGAGAAGGCCTTGAAGGCCCTGACGGCGCGCCATTGGTTTGGGGTAAGGTAAGACACACGGGTTTATTGGCGATGCCCGTGAACATATACTCAGCCTCCCACCGGTTTTGAAAGGCTCCGTTTTCAGAATCAATTTTTCTCTTGGCCAATGTTAGGGGCTAGCTTTGACTTGAAATTAGGGTTATATACATCAACAGATGCTTGATTGATCTGAGGTAATTGGTACGGGAATGATTGCAGGTAGCCTATCGCTCGGTCAGGTAGCTGTTGCGTTGCATTATGAGATTTGTAGTTTGTGTGTTATCGGTGCGTCATATCGCTGGGCCATTTAAAAAAAAAAAAAAAAAAAACACATCTCGTGAGCCTGCTATAATTGGATGCCGGGCCGGATGTGGCCCGCGGGCCTTGAGTTTGCCACATGTGCTTTAAGCCATTTTTACAGGAATTGCCAAAGCCATTGAGGTCAACTACCTTTTATCTCATTTCACTTTCTGACCTTCTGCATGTTTACACCTCCGAGTGAAACAGGAAGCCATGGCTAACCATGAAGGTCCACAAAACGAAAGATTAAAGATTAAAAAAGGGAAATTTATAGACACGTCTGTTAGATTTTGTTAACAGCTTTGCAGCAGTGGTAGAAACTAGAACATATAAGCGATGTAGGAAATTCTCGTATCCCTTTTTGTGTTATAATTGGATACATGGATAGTGGGGACAGATTATATGAAATTATACTACAGCACTTTTGAGTAACAACATACATAGGGAGCTGCATGGCAGACGCTCCACAGAAAAATGTCTTTCTTAAAAAAAAATGTAAAAGTTTGTTGTATTTGTTGGCACCGAGAAATGTTGTCTAGACTCACTTATTTAGCATTTTTGAAAGGATTCGTCAGTGTCAGCACTTTGTGACAGTCAGAGGTAAAGCTGTTCCTGTTTCTTGCTAACATGACAAGCTGAATTTTTTGCCTCATTAACTTCACAAAAGGGGCAAAAAAAAAAAAAGAGCGAGAGCGAGAGACAGGCTGCTGGTGGGGCGGTGACTGCAGGTTATGGCTGCTAGAATCCATGTGATATACCAGGAGCCTGTTTTACATACATTCCCCAAAATGAATTTTATCATTATAAATTGAGAAAAAAAATGCATGTTGTAATTAATAAACAAATGTCAATTGGCAAAAACAGGACTTCAGCATGTGTTCTTATAGGAAAAATAATCAACTTCAGGTTCTGCTTCACATTGGCACACAACACACTACCTAAACATTGATTACGTCCCAAATGTTTTACTTCCTGTTAGGAATATCCAATGCTTCGACAGGTCAGAATAATCAGAATATATGCAACCAGAAACAAGACTGATATTAATATTACTCCAGTGATATCCTTAAACATTTTAAAGTTGTGTAAAATGTTTTTAAGATGTTTGCTCTAACCAATTATTTGGGTTTAGTTTAGACAGGTTTAAAATCCCCCCCCCTCCATGATATATATTAATGGTCAAACTTTAGTATACATCAACAATATACTCTGCATGGGCAGAGGTATGTGCATCTGCCCATCATACCCAGTCAGAAACATCTTTTGTATGCTGTACCATTACCATTTAAATTATTGGAACCACATGGCGCAAACCTGTTCCAGCATAAAGGGAGCTCCATGAAGACATGGTTTGCCAAGGCTGGAGTGGAAGAACTCATGTGGCCTACACAGATTCCTGACCTCAACCACACTTCTTGCCAGACATCAGTACCTATCATACTGTGCTCTTATTCATGAGTGGGCAAAAATCTTCACAGTCACAGTCCAATACCTAGTGGAAAGTCTTCACAAAGGGTGGAGATTGTTACAGCAGCAAAAGATGATCCAACTCTATATTAATGCCCATGGTTTCGAAATGAGATCTTCAGTGCTCAGGAGTCCACAAACCGTCCCCATACATTTGGCCACGCAGTTTACAACAGTGAATGTGAATCATTCATTATTTTAATAACCTTGGCAAAATTATTATTATTATTACATGTTACAAAGGTAGATTTCCAGCTGTAGCCCATTAGATCAGCAGTCTCCCACTGAGAGTCATCCATGCCCTTAGTTATAGCATAAGTATCTACTGAGATAGAAATGTTCCTATTTGAGGTTAATCCATGTGTACTTACACCCAAATATACTGATTGAATTGTGCAATGTATACATCTTTTTAATAACAAGTGTAGTATACTGGCCAACATGCTGCAAATTCAGACAACACTACACATTAACACAAACACGTTGCAATAGCAAAAACACAACAATGGAAGTGTTTCCCCAGGACACTTAAAAGTGGTGAACATCTCTAGATAAGATTGTTTTTTTGTGACTCACAACAATCATTACCGTTAAGTCGGCTAGCTGGCGGTAAATGAGCTAAAATACGAGTATTTTTGGTTTATTCTAACATTGTGACTGCACGATTCACGTATTATTTAAAATATATCTGCTGTTAACTTAGCGTTGGCCTTTTGCTTCTTATGGTTAGCCTGCCAATTCATGTGACCTGATGCACCTAATACACACATTTTCAGGGAAAAACAAATGCATCTAGACATATTCAGCACATTTAGGTGTCGTCTGGAAACACTGCCGTTGTTATTCCTGTTGAAATGTTGTACTGCCTGAACTTGCAGCACTTTGACCTCTCAGGGCCACTGTAGTCCTCACCAAACAGATCAACCTATGTTGTATAGATAACGGAAAATATCATTCACTCACTCACTCACTCATCTTCTGCCACTTAATCCTGTTCAGGGTCATAGGGGGGAAGCTGGAGCCAATCCTAGCTTTCTTTGGGCGAGAGGCAGGGTACACCCTGGACAGGTCCCCAATCCACCGCAAGGCCGACACACAGAGACAGACAACCATTCGCACTCACATTCACACCCAAGGGCAATTTAGAGTAGCCAGTTAGCTTAATCCCCCCTGTGCATGTCTTTGGACTGTGGGAGGAAACCGGTGTACCCGGAGAGAACATGCAGTCTCCACATAGAAAGGCCCACAGGTCGACCCCAGGGATCGAACCTAACTGAAAACCTGTGCCAACGTTTGACACCAGCCCCAGTTGTTTCCCCAACAGCATCCATTGTAGAAGATTCATATTGACGCAAGAACGAATGGGTTATTTTAAGATGATGTTTCAACAGCTGTTACGAGTTTGCAATTTCTGTTGCTACATTACCCATGTCCTGCTTATGATGAACTTCCCTGACTCAGGTCAAATAATCTGATCTCCATACTTAAGATCCAAACAGTAAACCAATACACCATAGCACCATATCCAGTTCTACCTGAAATCAATCACAACCTTAAAGGGGGATTTCCCAGAAGAAAATAAATCAATAAGAAAGCAACAGCAAATAAAGTTTTCATACAAACACTGAGTGAAACATTAAGCACTCTAACCTGGATGACTTGTTTCTGAAGAGCAGCTGGGTTGTCATAACAGAAGTAGCTTCCTGAAACGAGCAAGGAGAAAATAATTTATAATTTTTAAAAAAAAATATTTCAGGAGTAAACACAACACATTTCAGCAAACTGTACACCAGAAGCACAACTCTGCTACTCAGTAAACAAGGCTAGCTGATGCTACTGTACTAAATAAAGGGAAAGCACTCACCAAACCCCAAAAAACACATAAAAATCAGCACGACAATGCGGTGGAGTAAATGATTCGGATCACAAAACGGGGACATGCGTCTTCTGTTTTCACCACCATATTCATTTCCACCTAAAAGACTTTGGTCTTCTTCCCTGTCTGCCATTTCGTCTCCTTCAATTTTTCAGTAAAGCCTTCAACAAAGAACAACAGCAGACCTTTGAAAATCATGTGACCACAGAAAGTCACGTGACTACAGGGCTGGACTAAAAGCGCTGAAGAAAATACTAGTACAGGGACACTGATGCATATATTCCAGATTACTGACGATTTTATATATATATATATATATATAGGAAGGAAAATAAAATAAAATAATGTTAAAGTTCGCAAACTCAGCTTGTGACGTTCATGTCGTATTTTTGTCACATGGGCTCCCCGACCTGCAAAATGGTTTCGCCCGCGCGCGTGCAGACTAAACAAACCAAAAAAAAAACCCTCAATGAACATCAGGGATGGGCGATACTACTGTTTTTCTTTTCGATCCGATACCAAGAAATACTAAGGCTAATACAACAATACTTGTCTTGTTGTGTTTTCTTGTGTACCCCCCCCCCCCCCCAAAAAAACCCCAAACAAACCAGGAAATCTTTCTGATTTCTATAGTGAAAACCGCCACAATACCTTTCAGACCTTTGACATATGGCTCATTTTGCTACATTTTGTTCTTCACCAGAGTGAAATAACTCCAAACAACACTTAGTTTAATTTCTGCCTTTGTTTAAATGACAAACTGCGACAATCTGTTCCATCGTGTTCTTTACTACTACCTTTACATGACTTATACTAAACAAAAAAATGAACTAATTAAGAAAATGAAGTTAATAAAAATCAATAATTGGGGTGGCACCCTGGTGTGGTGGTTAGCACTGTCGCCTCACAACAAGAAGGTCCTGGGTTCGATCCCCAGGGTCACCCTGGGCGCCTTTCTATGTGAAGTTTGCATGTTCTTCACGCGTCCATGTGGGTTCCTTCTGAGTACATCAGTTTCCTCCCACAGTCAAAAAGACATGCATGTTAAGTGGATTGCCTACCCTAAATTGCCCATAGGTGTGAACGTGATAGCAAATGGTTGTATGTCTCTATGTGTTGGCTCTGCAGTGGACTGGCGACCTGCCCAGTATGTACCCTGCCTCTCACCCGATGTCAGATTAGATTGGCTCCAGTGCCCCTGGCCACCATGAATAGGATAAAGCAGCTTAGAAATGGATGGATGGATTGATGAAATCACTAATTGAAATACCTCTTATCAATTTTTAAATACGAGGATCGATTCTGACAACTGAACCATCAGGAATGGAAGATTGGATCTTATTAAGTAGGAGAGATGAATGAGTGGCTGAATGGATGCATGCAAGGTGCTTAGTCACGCCTTAGTTGCTACAGTATCACAGAATGTGTGAATAAATGTAATTCACTACAAAGCTCATCAGTCATTTAACCCTTTACAACAGACACCTAAGGTTATCTTTTAATTTCTGCATGGTTGTAATGTATGTTTAGTGTTTAGAAAAAGACCAGGAATAATAATAGCTTGTGTCCCAGATCTGGCTGAAAAGTGAAAATTCTATTTAACTTTACAGGATTTACTGTAAGTATTGGCTATTTAAGCACAATTTCACTCCCTCACTTATTCACCGCTTCATTCTGGTCAGGGTCATGGTTCCTATACCAGAAACCTGAAAGGGACACCAGTCTATCACAGTGCACCACGCACAACAGAGTTTCACACCTAGGGGTAATTTCTCTTTGCCAATCCACTCTTAGAGGATTCCAATATGTCTTGTAGCAGCTGTGGGATGGAATGTGGGTGGAGCAAGATGTCATGCTCTTACCATATATGGAGGCTATGATGTACAAGGGTTATAGCTGGGGTTAGGGCCTGGGTTAGGTTGTAGCTTATAGCTGTCTTTACATGGTTGGATGAGGGTCAGGTTAGATGTCCAAATGCCTTACACATCCGGTTTGCTACCCATTGTGTCACCATGCTGCACAAATAAAATGTGACTGTCTAAAACTTAGACTAACGCTTCTCTCAAATGTGCATCATCAAGGTAGTCCACCTGCCAATGAAATTAAGGTGAGTAACTTTGCCACAGAGGGTCTATGAGTAGGCCATGCAGTTAAATGCAATGATTTGCATCTCCCATGGTATCTGAATAAATAAATAAACAAAACACTTACCTTTCTTTTACAGTTTATCTATGAAATAAAAAAGTCTAATTCAATGGGAAAATAATAATAATAATAATAATAATAAAAATAATAATTTTTGCCATTCATCTGAAGAACTTCAATTAATAGTATAGAACAGCTATACCAGAAAGAAAAAATTAGTTCAGTGAGTGGGGTTTATATTAAATCCCCACTTTTTACATTCAGAAAGGGAAATGCAAACTCTTCCACTGATAATTTAATAAATATATAGAGTTCCATTACTGACTATTTGAAACCTGGTATACCAAATGTATTGTTAGTACAAGTTCAGGTTTTTTTTCCTTCTTCTTCAGTTTGTGCCAGAGATATACAAGATTTTGTAATGAACTCTACATATATAGACTACAGACATTTAACTGCATCTGTTCAGCTGGTTCAGCTACCTTTAATACCCTGCATTCTACACCCTTATATCTTATACACTTGGTTTTTCAAATGAACAGTCAACCAGGACAGATTAATGACAAACGGCCAAAGCGGAGCCACGATTTTCGTTAAGCTACTTTCATCATACAGTCTTTGCTATTAAAAAGATCAGTGAACCTGCTGTAGCTGGGTGCTCTAGCTGATATTGTATGTGCGGTTGATTTCTGAAAATCACATGTAGGCCTGTGTGTGATTTCCTCATTGCTGATTAATCATATTGACTGTTCTGAGTGATGAATACCTCATCTTGTGAGGTGTGAATCAGACATAGCAGTTGTCAGTATAAAAGAAAGCACATATGAAAATCTGTCTGATACAATATGCTCAGGTTAAGGAGAATATGTTACCAATATATCTCAATTTTCATGCAGAAAGTGAACTAAACAACATCTGGTACTCATATAAGTTATTTCTAGAAAGGAATTTGTTTGCTAGAGCTAAAACCAACATTATTTGGCCAGTGAAGGTTTGTTTTGCTATTTACTTGTTAGCTAGTAATCTTTAATTATCAGCTATAGCCCTATGACTGGTTCACAAAGGATACTAGCATTAAAGTGAAGTTAATCTTTTATTAATCTTAATATACAAATGTGAGATTACAAAAGTAATTACTTTTTTAAACTGTCAGTAGTGTGGAATTGGATCTGTCTATAGTATAAAAATATTAAAGTGTTTTAAACCACAGTTTTATGTTTTTAACATTAGCACAAATCCCCAGGGCCTTCCCAGAAGAGTGAAGCTTCTTACTAGGGCAAAGGGGGACTGAATCTATAATGGGACGTTCACCAAGCAGATACAGTATCTGACAAAAGACATTTTTGTAAATATTTTATTATATCTTTTCATGGGACCACACTGAAGATATGACACTGTGATCCAATGTAAAGTAGTCAGTGTACAGCTTGTATAACAGTGTAACATTTGCAGTCTCCTCAAAATAACTAAACACACAGCCATTAATGTCTAAACCGCTGGCAACAAAAGTGAGTACACCCCTACGTGAAAATGTCTAAATTGCTCCCAAAGAGTCAATATTTTGTGTGGCCACCATTATTTTCCAGCACTGCCTTAACTGTCTTGGGTACGGAGTTCACTAGAGCTTCACAGGTCGCCACTGGAATCCTCTTCCACTCCTCCATGAGGACATCACAGAGCTGGAGGATGTTAGAGACCTTGCACTCCTCCACGTTCCTTTTGAGGATGCCCCACAGATGCTCAATAGGGTTTAGGTCTGGAGACATGCTTGGCCAGTCCAGAACCTTTACCCTCAGTTTATTTAGCAAGGCAGTGGTCGTCTTGGAGCTGTGTTTGGGTCGTGATCATGATGGAGTCCTGCCCTGCAGCCCAGTTTCTGAAGGGAGGGGATCATGCTCTGCTTCAGTGTGTCACAGGACATGATGGCATTCATGGTTCCCTCAATGAACTGTAGCTCCCCAGTGCCGGCAGCACTCATGTAGCCCCAAACCATGACCCTCCCACCACCATGCTTCACTGTAGGCAAGACACACTTGTCTTTGTACTCCTCACCTGGTTGCCGCCACACACACTTGATACCATCTGAACCAAATAAGTTTATCTTGATCTCATAAGATCACAGGACATGGTTCCAGTAATCCATGTACTTAGTCTGCTCGTCTTCAGCAAACTGTTTGCGGACTTTGTTGTGCATCATCTTTAGAAGAGGCTTCCTTCTGGGACGACACTCATGCAGACCAATTTGATGCGGTGTGCGGCGTGTGGTCTGAGCCCTGACAGGCTGACCCCCACACCTTCAACCTCTGCAGCAATGCTGGCAGCATTCATACATCTATTTTCAAAAGACAACCTGTGGATATGACGCTGAGCACGTGCACTCAACATCTTTGGTGGACCACGGTGAGGCCTGTTCTGAGAGGAACATGTCCTGTTAAACCACTGTATGGTCTTATATGGCAATCTTTTTATAGCCTCGGCCATCTTTATGTAGAGCAACAATTCCTTTTTTCAGATCCTCAGAGAGTTCTTTGCCATGAGGCGCCATGTTGAACTTCCAGTGACCAGTATGAGAGAGTATGAGAGCGATAACACCGAGTTTAACACACCTGCTCCTCATTCACACCTCAGACCTTGCAAAACTAACGAGTCACATGACCCCGGGGAGGGAAAATGGCTAATTGGGCACAATTTGGACATTTTCACTTAGGGGTGTAATCACTTGTTGCCAGCAGTTTAGACATTAATAGCTGTGTGTTTAGTTATTTTTAGTGGATGGCAAATTTACACTGTTATACAAGCTGTACACTGAGTACTTTACATTGGATCAAAGTGTCATATCTTCAGTGTGGTCCCATGAAAAAATATAATAAAATATTTTCAAAAATGTGAGGGGTGTACTCACTTTTGTGAGATCCTATATGGGTGTGATTGGTTAGGTTTCCACATACATTTGGCAAAATAGGGCATCATACAGTTACTGCCAATAGCCTGGCCATCTGTTACTTTGCAGACCTTACCAGAATTGAACCACCACAAACCAGATGTTATTTGCTTGGGGATTCTTCATAGTACTACCACCCACATGGTAGTGGGTGGATCACTGGTATGACTGGATCATCCCCCGGCAGCACTGTTGGAGTTTTTAAATTGTACACTTACCTTGTTAGTCAGCTTTGTAGGCGTATTGTTCGAGATTATAAATCATCTTTTTTCATGTACAGTGATTGGCCCTTCATCCCATTCTGACTGCAGGCCTACTGTTGGACTCTGGAGCTTTTATACTTGTATTGTATTGTCTCACCTGTCAAATTGCTTCTGATCAAACTGCCTGCCACTTGAATAAACATGAACG
The DNA here is from genome assembly GCA_030068335.1 of Chrysichthys cranchii. Lineage (NCBI taxonomy): Eukaryota > Metazoa > Chordata > Actinopteri > Siluriformes > Claroteidae > Chrysichthys > Chrysichthys cranchii. The sequence continues at coordinate 5,400,829 of JAQMCW010000018.1, forward strand.
ATAAAACAGGTAGGTATAGAATAATGCAACAATCTTTCAGCTAGTTCTAGCCTGTATTTACTTATTTACTGTTAACCACAGTAACAGGGTGTCTGGGTGGAATAGTACTTGAAGGTCTGCGAGAAGTGCAAGCAGGTACAGGGACTTTGTAATTACCACAAATGTCATTTAGAATTGCAAATAATTCACCCAGGCCTGGTAATCTGTCAGAAAATTTAATCTGCACTCAACAAACAGGTTTTCCCCTCCTGTGGCCCAGGCGCCCATTGTAAATGAGGGTGTAGCTCATTAATTTCCGGCCTGGTGCGCGGCCCTTTCCTGGAGATCATATTTCATGATTACATTAATCAGTAAGGTGGCAGTATATCAGGCTCAAGATGCTGCAGGTTTGCGACTTCTCCAAAACCCCATCTCCGAGGTGTCAGTCAAAAGAGCCCATTTATTTGGTTCATGACTTTTTTTTCCCCCCAGCATCTCATTTTAATGTGATTTAGGAACTAATCTTGCAGAAAATGCAGGCTATAACTAGGAATAAAGTATCATTTCACCCAACTGCCATGGCATGCTGATTAAACGCTTATATGCTCGCACCTTAAACCTGACTCAAACTAACCTACCCTACCGCAGGTTAAGGACTTCATCTAGTATGAGTGATGATAACTGAGACTGGTCATTTTGGAAGTGAATTACAGCAAATTCCACAGGTCCACTCAGGGTCCATAATGCCAGCCATGCATCAGGTTTTTTTTTATTTATTTGTATTTATAACTAGCCTGTATAATAAAAGAGGAAGTGAGCATATGCCTTGTATTACTAACATTAAAAACTGGGGTTTGGCCCAAAGAAATACGGCAATACAATGATTTCACCCAGTATGATTTTATGATGTTTTGTAAAAAAAAAGATTTTAGCATGTTTTATATGCAACGCATCCCAAAAGAATGACTCCATAGGCATTTTTCTTCAGATAAAATGTTATATTTTTTCATATCGATTCTGCTACATTGTTTTATTCAGTGTATACACAAGTGTGGCAAGGTCATCCATTTGAGCATTTGTTGTAATATCTGTATTTAAATAAATAATTGCCTACGGATTCAGACTTTTGGGACACTCTGTATATATACAGGTCCTTCTCAAAAAATTAGCATATTGTGATAAAGTTCATTATTTTCTGTAATGTACTGATAAAC
>JAQMCW010000018.1:5421096-5434170 GCA_030068335.1 Chrysichthys cranchii
GTGAGAACGAGATCAAGCTGATGCCAATGTTTGGATCTTGGATGTCTCCAGGACACTCTGTGTTGAGGCTTAGTACTGAAGTAGGTATTTGTCACACAAAGCTCATGAAAGGAGCAGAGTTCGAGTAGCCGTTGACTGTTGTCGTTACATTTGCCCACACCAAAATTTCCCAGACAGTGTGGCCACGCTTCATTGTCACTACCAACACGAGCATTGAAGTCGCCTAATATTACAAGGTCATCTTTGGATGGACATCTTTTGATGAAGGTATCAAGTTCATTGTAGAACATGTCTTTCTGGTCATCGGAAGACGTGAGGGTTGGAGCATAGACACAGAGTAAGTGTATTGGTGCAACATCCGCAGTATTCAGTTGAAGGGATATAAAACGCTCTGTAGCTGAGTGACCAAGTTGCACTGTGTCTAAGAGTATTACGGACTGCAAAAGCTACTACATGTTCACGAACCTCTTCCTCTTTTTTGCCTTGCCAGAAGAAGGTGTAGTCAGTCTCCTTCAGACAACCTGACTCTGCAAGTCTGGTCTCTTGCAGCGCAGCAATGTCTACTTGAAGGCGTAGCAGCTCGTTGTTTATGATGGCGGACTTCGGCAAGTCAGAGATGGCTTGGTGGTCAGATGACAGGCCAGTCATCATTGTTCTGACATTCCAGCATCCAAGCCTGAGTGCTGGAGTCTTTGTTCTGTTTTTTCTATGCTTTGTATTTTTTGGTGCAGATTAGCTGTCCACTTGTCGGAGTTATCCTAAGCCCCACACACCCAGTGAGGCAGGTGGCCAGTGGCGGGACAGCACCTTATTGGCCGAGGGCTGCTCAGCTTAAGGCAGGCGGTAGCTGTCCAGTGAAGTTGAATAACCTCTCCCACCATTGGAAGTGACCCCTGGCGCCTTGCTGTACGCCGATTTAGCATAGGCTTATAACCGGTCACTGCCACTTCCCGTGTTATATCTACACAGTAATGCATAGGAGGAGTGTCCTCTCCCCGACGCTAGCCTGGACGGAACTATGAGGAAACTGTGTTGCCCAAGCATCAGGATCCCCCTCTCGGTCTTGCTGGTAGGATCAAGAGGAAAGGTGAAACCAGTACGTCTGGGACCAGGTCGACTGCAGCAGCTGCCAGAATAGTGTTGAATTCAACACTAGACTGCCTATGGGGCTGCACTCCAGATTTTCTGTCAAGGTTAACTCCCTTAGCCCCTTCCAAACCAATGGTAACCCTGAGACAAAGGTATCTGACCGTGACCCTGGTAGGGAGCCTTATGGGTGCTAGGCCTTGGCTACTGGCCACCCGGAGGTACTGTCATTTAGGGGTAACCTCATTCTGTCCCCTAGCCATGACGGCCATGACAGCGGATACAGTTTAACGTCATGTCCAGGACAACTACAGGTACTACACTACAGGTACTACATACAGTTGTACAAGTACTACACTCTAGGTACTAAAACACAGGTACTACATACACTAGTACAAGTACTACAATACAGGTACTAAAATACAGGTATTACATACACTAGTAAAAGTACTATACTACAGGTACTACATACAGTAGTACAAGTACTACACTACAGGTACTACATGCACTAGTACAAGTACTACACTACAGGTACTAAAATACACTAGTACAAGTACTACACTACAGGTACTGCACGGCGTAGCTTTGACATATCCAAAAGTTTTACCTATTTGGCGATCGTTAGCATCTTCCGTTGGTGCTTGGGCACGGCCCCGGAAGAAGTAGAAGGCACAGATCACTTTAGAGACATAATGAAGGAAAGATATGCACAAAAGTTTACTGTTCCCAACACAAAGTGGAATGATGCTCTTTGCTTAGTCAATCAGCGCACAGGATATTGTACTTAGCCACACGATCCGATTGGGCAGCTTCTTAGCCATCGGCCAATAGCGTGTCGTGTATGAAACCAACTGGGTGAATCAGGAAAATCAAATGAGGAAGCGTGTACTCTACCAGAAATAAAAATACCCATTGGCCACAGAAGCTCGCGAACCAGCGGAAAAGCCGCAAAATATAATTAGACCTATTTAAATAAAAAACAGCGATAGCGTATAGGCGCGAGGTTTGAAGCGCGATATGGGTAGGTATCACTGTATATACATCTTTAAATTTGTATATGGAGTGAGAAACATTAAAAAATAAGTTTAAAAAAAATTCTATCTTCTCACATTCAAATAAATATACCAGCGCTTCTACCACATGCATTATTTAATTCAAGTTCATCCCATTTATTTAGTTACTCAGGTCTGACGTCACATCTGGCCTGAGCCCTTTGGCCCCAGTTCAGCCATATTTCATATCTCATTTAATTCAAAGCAAAAATGACCAAAATCCTCCAGACATTAGAAATATTAACTGCTTTCATACCTTCATGTCCAGAATCAAGACTTATTTGTTTAAAACTGAGTTAAAACCTTGAGTATTGTGAAAGGTGCCTATAAATAAAATGTATTTTTATTATTATTATTAACATGGCGGAAATTTAAATTGTAAGTTGAAAAAAAAGGAGCAGATTTGATGAGAGCTGCCTTCAGTTTGGACAAGGAGACTCCTGTCCCTGTCCTCAGCTCCTGATAGATAGATGATCTGCAACCTTTTGGATGTTTTGAAGCAGGCATGCATGTCTGATTTGTTGACAGTTTAGCACAGTAATTTGGATTTTATTTTAATTAATATATTAATAGTAATAACAAGACTTTTTAAAACGTTTTTGAAGGATACAATATAGTCTAATTTTATTATTATGGAAAAAAATCCCAGAAAATATCGATTTTTTTTTTCTCCAGTATCGCAAATGCCTATCGGGTAAATCTGCCCAGATTTAGAGTTTTTGTTATATATTTATGCTAAACATTTATTATTGGCTTTTGCTTTTATATGTGTTGTGATTATAAAGTGATTGGAGTGCTTTGGAGTGTGTTCCACATTAGCTGGACTCAGGTTTAGTAACTGAATACAGTATGTCTGTCTGCCTACACGCACACAAGCTGAGTTTTTCCTCCAATATACAGTGGTACCTCAGAACTTGAACATAATCCGTTCAGAGCTTGGGTTCTGATCCTAAAAAGTTCGAGTTCTGATTGAATTTTCCCCATAAGAAATAATGGAAAACCAATTAATTGGTTCCCGGCCCCAAAAAATTACACCCAAATATGTTTTTTTTTAAGCATTTAAACACAAAATGAACAGGATAAAACAAGAAAAGCACATACTAAACACATCTAAGCACATTTATCAAAACAGTAATTTGTAAAGTGTTTATTTTTTATTATTACTCTGCATTCGTTAATTTGTTCGTAAATCTCATTTTTAGGTTGCAACATTTGTACAACTATTGCATAACTTTTTGGTGTGCAATGGCTACCAAAATGATATAAAGTACAGTGTATTACCTGATATTTTCAAGAAAAAAAGCTCTATCACCAACAAACGATGCTATCATGGCGAATGTGAGGCTGAGACTGAAGCGTTGCCCTTTGTTTCCACTGTGACACGTGCCGTGTGACTCATTTCACTGCGTGTACGGTCAGGAATGTAGGGCAGGAGTCCCCAACCACCAGGCCGCGGACCGGTACCAGTCCGTGGGTCTTTTGGTACCGGGCCGCGAAACAATAATAACCTTCCTGAAATTTTTAGTTATTTTATTTTCATTAGTTTCCTGGGTATCTTGTTTTGAAAAATTCCACTCTCGTCGCACTACTGCACGTGACTCAGAGAACATAGCAGTTTAAGCTGCTGCCGCCGGGCAGAAAGGCCCGCCCTCTTCCATCGCAACCCCCCCGTCCATCCTCTTACATCGCACAACCACCCCCCCCGTCCGTGGAAAACTTGCCCTACGTGAAAGTGGTCCCCGGTACAAAAAAGGTTGGGGACCACTGATGTAGGGGGTGGGCGAAAACATGCACAGGTGGGAGACCGAAGTAAGATCCATACTGGTTTTTATAGCAATCACGGCAGAGGTACAGGCAAATGGCAGGCAAAACAGGTGGTCAAAACACTCAAGGAAATATCTGAACGGCAAACACCACAACAAGGGCAAAGGCTATAATCACAAAAACCAAATGACCAGAAAAAGGGTCAAAACCAGGGAGCATGAACAGACAATAATCAAGGCTTGGCAATGCCGCAGGGAATGCAATCTAAAGCTTTGCACCTTGGTGTGACTGAGCGAGTCTCTTTTAAAGTCTGTGTCATTAGTTACCAAATGCGTAACACCTGTAGCATCCCACGTGATGCTCGGGCATGGAGTGAGTCCTAGTGCATGCGCTGGTGGTGCTGCGGCGGAGTGTTCTTGGACCGGAACGCGTCCTCCGGACTGCACCGCTATCGTGGATACCCAAAACGGGTGTGTTAAAAGGGGGCTCCGCATGGGCAGATTCATAACATGCACAAGTTATCTTAGGTCCACAGTTCAACTTCTGAGATTCAGATCGAGTTCTAGGTCATTTTTTAGAACTGGTTGGTTCGACTCTTAAGAAATTCGAGTTCTAATGAGTGAGTACTGAGGTACCACTGTACATTATATATAGATGTAAACTATTATAAAACTATAGTCTCATGCTTCCTAAGTCTGTTGCCCTTAGATGGCACATTTGCCTTTTGATTGTCACAGACTATTTTTCTGATTGTTGATTTGTGACCCTTGAACTAAATGCGGGAGTCTCAAAAAACATAAAGCACATTTGTAGAAACTTAAATGTGATACAAATGCAATACAGTCACGAGCAGTAGATTTACATAATGACAGGCACATACAAGCCTTTCCTTTTTTCTATTAAAATCATATTGTTGTATATAATGATCTCCATGGGTTTAATTACCTGATACTTTTAGGAACTCAGACCTACATAAAGGTGTCTTTATTGTGTCTTTCATTTTTGAAAAAACAAAACAAAACAAAAAACAAACAGCAGACACAATTCAACACCAAACAGACAACCTGAAAATGAGATTAGGACAGAATTGTATAAAAATGTTTTCATTTGTAGTTATTCACAAGTGGGGACAGCAAATTAAACTTTTCCAAAATGAATGTCATAAGTCAATTACACGCAAAGACATGTTCATAAGTGCATCTCTGTATTCATTAGTGGGAAATTTTCAGTTACTTTTTTGTGCTCGTTTTAATTAAGTCACTGATATTCAAAAATACAGATAAAATCCAACTTACCTTTAAGTGTCAAATGATGAAATAGTGTGTGTGTGTGTGTGTGTGTGTGTGGGGTTCATGAAAAACTACTAAATGTCTACATGAGGGTATGTTGTATAATGTCTCATCAAATATCAGTATCATGTTTCCTGATATTTGCTTACACTAGTCTTTAAGAATCAACTTTACAGCGAACACTTTGCTTCCTTTCTGAAAGAATGAAGAGGTAAAATTATCAATAAATCTGGACAGCTAGCTTTCAGCTAGTTTACACAACAGAAAAAAAGAGGCCCAGTAACACAGAAGAACAGAAACTCTGGCATGAAAACCATCAGCGAGATGTTGTCAGACAGACAGTTTTATTTCAGTTTGTAATGTTTTTACTGCTTCTTCATGCTGGAGCCTTGAATGTTCAGCTCGGAAATGTGTGTTTCCTTCTCACCTTGTGCTGCTTTAGATTTTTTTTCTCTGGAGAAAGAAACAAAATATTCATTCATTCATTTTCGGTAGCCCAGAGTTAGGGTTAGAGTTAAATATCATGGAGAAAAATCTAAACACAAGACAAAGGGCTCCATGTCAAATAAACATCATCTTAACAGTCAAAGTTAGACAGTTGTGGTTTAATGCCATAATCAGCCCCCTGTGACTATTTCAGGGTAAGCAATGTGTATGGCTGAATTTATACACATAAAAACTTTAAATAAATAAATTTACACAGATAAAGAAGGTGATTAGATGAGACATCAGATTAACATGTGATAAAAATTCAAAGACTTTTGGTGATGGCACCTTATTAAATACACCATCTAAGGTACTTTGAGAATAAAGTTTTTCCCTTTTGGCTTTTCAAACAAGACAAAGGAGTAAAATATGCTTAATTGATCTTAATCACTGAAAATATGTGTTATGCAATATGTGGAAAATGGAATAACACCACATTATTAGTTTTTTTTTTTTTTTTTAAATCCAGTCAGTTTTTAAATCATTTTAAACCCCAGTTATTGAATTCTCAGTACTGATTGGGCGGAAGGCAATTCCTTTTTTTTTTGCCCCCAGTCGTTTATATTAATGTGCTTCTTCTAATATGTTTTTGTTTCTGTAGTTACAATAGACAAAGGAACTTGTATGGTGTCTAAAAAAACAAAAAACAAAACCCTAATTATTGATATGGTGAAGTTTTCTGTTAGGAGAGATTTCCTTAGAATGAAAGGAGTCTCTAGTGTCAGCACTTAATAATGGATAAAAAGCTATAACTTTATGCCCTTAGACACAAGAATGTCTCCAGAATGGGGGTGGGGGGGTTTAAGGTTTCTTGGTAACATGCCAAGTTGCATTTTTTTCATCTTATTAACTTCAAGAGAGTGACAGAGGAAAAAAAGCAGCTTGTGAGGGAAGGACTGTTTACGATAACAGGACTAACTTGTTTCACGGATGTACCACATCTGTAAATCTGCAAAAAGTATGATTTGACATTCTTTAATAAATAAAGTTATTAATGTGGACAAGCTGCTGTGGTACAAGAAAAATAAATCACGTCAGGATGTGTTCATCTAGGAAAAAATCAACTTCAGGGTAGTGACGAGGTGACTGCACACCACCCCATCACTGATTATGTTCCTATCATAGCACATGCCCAAGTTTTCTATTCCTTCCTTACTTTACCTTACTCTCAGTTCACATGCACTTAATTTATGAAAATAAAAAAGCGTGTTAAGCGCCCATATATGTGAACCTGTGTTTGTGTTCAGGGCCGGTGATGGCTGCTCGATGGGCCGCTCTGGCTCTCGGGGCCTCCAGACGGGACAACTGAGCAGCAGGCTGAAATTCAGACACCTTGTGCTGCCACTCGTCATCGAAGGCCTGGGCTTCAGCTACAAGGTCAAAAAGATGTCAAAGGTCAGGAGCAATTTTAATAATATAGATAATTTTGTGGACAACTGTTTGATGGGGTAAGTTAATAGCATGGGCTTCTCCTGCTCACTGTAGAATGCCTGAAGATGAAACTGATTTCACTTCACTTCACTGATTTCACTTCATTAATGTAAAAAAGTAACTTAATGCAAATGGAGGGCAGACTTACTCTCGTCCATGTTCTGGAAGTCCTGGTTAAACTCTCTTTCTCCCGTCTTCTTGTTGTGTTTCTTCTCCATGACATGTCCCCTGTCGTTGATGTGGTGACCAATGGACATCTTTTCTACCCCACTGTCTGTGTCTCTCAGAGTCCGCCTCGTTTCCTTTATCTATATACACACACACACACACAGATATTACTTAAACCTGCTTACAAGATACTTTGCAAACATACAGTAATTACCTCCATACAGCTATGATGTAAGCCCCATCATTTATTAGTACTTACCCCTCCAGGGGCGCTGCGTGTCTGGGTGGAGGCCTGGAACACCTTGGCTGGCTCGTCTCCTACTTTAGAGTAAGTCATGACTGAGGAAGAGCTGAACGCATGCGTGTTGGTGTCTGGTGACACGTTCTCCTGAAACAAAGTTTAGAGAAAAGCTCACGACTACACAAACAAGACAGACAGACATGTGGGAGTGTCACAGTGATGATGGCACTTACAAAGTTTTGGTGCATGTCCTCCATTCTGTTCCTCATGCCTGCCATCATGTTGTCCATCATGGTGAAAGGGTTCCTGAAGAAATCCATGTCCTGCAGAGAGACACAGATTGAGTCTTGTGTCTCTCAATGTGCCTGTAGCGACCTCACATGGTAGATATTGGAACCGCAGCCATTACACGGAAATTAATTTTAGGTAATGATATGTATTCAAAATAAAACTCATATCAGCACAGCAACTATACACCACGCAAAAGGACAAACTAATATTTTTCTTCCATAATTCCCAATGTTCCCTTTTTTCATTGTTCCCTCCCTGGCTGCAGAGTTTAACTTCCCCTAATGCTTGAGCTTTAACCTCCTACATCTTTGTCACGAGCAGCTTTTCTGACCCACTCCTATCCATCACCAGTACAGTATAAGAGCACTATTGATGTCTGTCCTTAGGCCATACTTCGCTTTAACTGCGTCCTCATCAAAGCATTCCCTCCGACAGCCTGTTGGAGTGGTTAAAGCATATGGGCTTCTAGAGAATGCACTCCTGTGGCTAAGAGCACTTGTGGTATTAATGTGTGCTTTAAAGAACAAATGTAACTTAAGACAGAGAAAGCACCTCATCATGCTGTTAACGCAGTGCCAAAACACCCACTCCTTTACATCTGGCTTCTGTACATCTTAAAACACACATCTGCTCCACAAAGATGTTGGAAATGTTCTCAGGATCAGAGTTCGTTCGTTGTGTCTTAGTCCTCAATGGGTATCAGTTGTCTGTGTGCACATTTCTGCCTGAGCCAGGAAGGGCACTATTCTAAAGCCTGCCATTTCCAGGTTAACAGCTGGCATGGCCTGTGTGCTACGATTACAAAGCTCACATGTTTTAAACAATATCACCTGATGACTTCGGCTTAATAGACTCAACTCTTGGGCTTTTGATAAGGGAGATTTCATAAACTGGGTTTTGAAAATAAGGGAGATATTCAGAGGCTCCTTCCTGAGCTTTCCCCACCAGCCATACTCCATATATTTGATTTAAGCATGCACACATTCAACTCTGAAATCATCACTAGGCAGCCACCTGCTTTAGACTATTAACAAAGACTAACTAGCTCCTACAATAACTACAGTGACTACATTTAGGTGGTCAGCCAGGTACCTGGTTGAAGAGGAAATGCTGTGAATGCCCCCTGCAAACAAACGCATGTAAATCAGTGAAGTTTCCTGTTAGGAGATGTTTATTTAACATTTTATAAGGTACCTGCACAAAAAAGGTACCCTTTTTGGCTGGGACCCCACTATTCCTGTCTTCATCCACTATCAACTAACGTTACACCCAAGATTTTAGATACTAGGTTTGCTGTTGACTTCTTTTCCACACTAGATGTAGCTGTTCTACATATTGACACTTGTTTTCCTGCCACATGGGGAGTGTAGCACAAACACATCACTACAGGGACTCGGTTATGTAGGCCTGTGTCTAATGCTACAAAGGTTTAATGGTACGGGAGAGTCCCTGGACACTTTTAAAACAGAAGGATAGTGGGAACTTAAAGAAGACACTTAAAAAAGCCTAATATACGGGAGTATCCTGGAAAAAAATGGGACGGTTGATCAGCGGGTATACTGATAGGCAAGAGTAGTCTACCAATCGAGCAATTATTATGCAACTAAAATGACACTTAAAAATAACAGACTAACATTTGTTGGTTAGACAAAATAAATAAATAAACAAATAAAAATCAGCAATAAAATAATCTTCTAGCTTATTTAGCTGAAACTGCAAACTTCTGGCTCGGTCATGCTCCATGTTTACATCACAGCTCGATACACAGAGCAGCAGCAGACCAGTGATGCCCCAAACATACCTAAGCAAAACCAACTGTGGCAATACGTACATCATAACGAACGGACACAAACGGGAGTGTGAACCTTGGAAGTAGCCGGGGAACTAAGCGTTCGAAGCATGGGAATGGGGTGCTTAAACAATAAATACCCTGCTCTGGCAATGACTAGAGATCATAACACAGGTCGAGTTCACAAAGGTCACACTGGCCTAATTACAAAACATGAATAGCAGGGAACACTTTCCAGAGCAACAAGAGTGCCAGGAAGATTGAAAGACAGAAACTCCTTCAAACTAAACAAGCTACAATATGTATGATGAGACTGCTGAAGTTTGCCATTTTAACACTATGCAATTTGTAAGTAGTTCACCTTTTTGTCTCTTTTTTCCCCCCCGGAGTTTAACGGGCAGCAAAGTCAGATTCTAAACTTAGGAACTCTCCGGGATATGGATTCACAATCCTAAAGATGCCACAATCATGTGTCTGGGGAATCCAAAGCAGCACAACTGGCCTGCCTGTTTACAGTGATTCTGGCCATCTGTGAATATTAGTCTACATACAGAGTTGAGAAAATATTTCTATCCTCAAGGCCCGTTTGTTAGCATCGGGCCCTAACATCAGCATGAGTAAACGACAGCTGTGCGTACACAAAAATTTTTATAAAATCAAGGCACAAATATTACAAAATCGGTACAAAATACAAAAAGGAGTCGGTTGAAAAATAAAAAGTAAAAATTGCTTGTATTGTAAAACAAGAACCAAGTTCTACACAGAGACCTGAAAGAGGCGTGGTTGAGCGTAGAAATAAAAACAGCTCTGGTGCGCGTGGATGAGATGAGCACTGTGTATGTGAACAGGTGCCTGTATGGGTGTATATAAGGAGCATGCTGAGAGTGCTGAGAGGGCCACAGTCTTTGTAAAATTGGTAATCCTCGTTGAGGATTATTATGGCATTTCGCAGTGAAGAGGATCTGTTTTCCTCGAACTAGTCGTGGCAACGCTGCATCAGCTCTTCGGAAAGGTCACGCCGCTGTAAAACTATCAACACGTAAAAGAGAGCTAGGGGCTAATCATGCCCCGGGAGAGAAGGGCATTGGCATCTTCTGCTTGCAGGAGTATATTTATAAAGCACCCCTAATTTGTGAGCTGTGCGTGTGTGCCAATCTGCAGAGTTGAGTTCATGGTCAGTTTCTGCCATGCCATGTCACAGCATCAAGTTTCTTCCCACAGCTGGAGGCTGTTTTGCTGGGCAGAGGACGATGACTCAGGAGTGCCAAAAATAAAGGGTGCCTTCATTGTAGGAAATGAGAGAAAGAGGGGGTTCTGAGAATTTGAGCACCAGCATGCATCAGACGTGATCTTACCTCATGTCTTATGATGGGTCAGTCGCGATATAGTGTCCCAGATCATACACTATTTTCATGCTTGTTAAGTAAGCATGTTGGGTAAGAAATCAGTCTGGAAAGGCCACGAAGCATGCAATTCTGGCTGAACTAAGTTCTGGAACAGGCTGGGTGACTGAATGTTAGAATGTGTCACATACACATGTGTGTGTGTGTGCGCGCTGCAGGAAAATCCCCCAAAGCATGTCTGGTGATACTTGAGAGGACTCATGCGTCCTGTGTATGAAAGCTGATGACCTGTGATGATGCCAAGGCATGTGTGTGAGGATAGTGAAGCTCTACACACAACAGCAAACACAGAAATGCATGATTCCATTAATGGCACACACACACACACACACACACACACACACAATCAATACTAACAAACATTTATGATCTCTATGAAGCAGGCCCTATAAAACCAAATCTTCCTAAACTGGCCTGTCATGACCTGATTCATCTTCACAGGCTCTGGTCTGACTTAAGACACCCAATAAAAAGGCAAGGCACAGGAATGAGAAGAGTCTGGTAGCTGGTGGAAGAAATTGGCGGCTGGTGGTTATTAAAATAGGGGAAGCACAAGTTTTTATTATGGACTATAGATCATTCAAATCTAAGACTAACGTACCATACTCAGACAGCTAAAAAGGACTTTTTTTTTTTGCTCCCCAAGTCTTGGTCTGGTTTTGATCTGCCCTCTTAGTTAAATTTTCCTTCTAAGTATGAACATCAAAAGTCTTCCCTAAAATCAGGTCAACATTAGGGCACTGTCTGCCATTTTGTGCCAAACAGCAGCTAACTGAAGAAGCTATAAACTGAAGCGACAGCTAGCTAGTTAGATTCATAAACAATACGTTTTAGAAATGAATACAAATAAGCAAGCAAAACATTATACAGGTAGTCCTTAAGTTACGATGGAGATGCGTAAATATTGTATGTCGAACCACTGTGTTGAACCATTTAGCCTAGCTTAGGTATCTCAGCCTAGCTTCGCCTAGCCTACCCAGGAGTCTTTTCCTGTAGAAGACATGCTTTTGAATTAAAATTAGCTCTTGAAGCACACGAAAAAACCCTTCGGTAATGCACTGTACAGTACACCGATACACAAGGTAACTCCGTGAGTTGCGGGAGAGAGTGAGGCATTGCACGAGGCGAGTGATCCGGGCATCGTCTGCATGTTTCCGGGTGTCGTTCGTGTACTTCTGGGTGTAGTCTGCATACTTCCGGGTGTCGTCCAAATGACCACGTACGTCATACACTGTTACGTTGGCTTGTCAGCGATGCCTGCCTGCGAAGTTGAAATATTTTCTAAATATTTTACAATTTTTAGTGTATCGCAATCGTCATTGTAACTTCGAAAAATCATAAGTCAGGCCATCGAAACTCTGGGAGCACCTGTACTTACAATTTACTCTCAATGTTCACAAATTATACTCCCCCTGCAGGCTCTGAACAATTCCGACTCCGCCTCAGCCGGTATGTTTAAGTTGGAGCTGTCAGTCATATTCGTTCCTGATTTACTGACTGGCACAGACACAGCTGTGTGTGAAACTCCCAGGAGGTCAGCAGTTTCTGAACTACTCAATCCAGCCTATCTGGCACAGAATCACAGAGATCACACTTTCTCCACATTCTGATGTTTGGTGTAAACATTAACAGAAGCTCTTTACCTTTATGTGTATGGTTTTATGCATTATGATGATACCACTGCGTTGGCTGGCTGGACTGGATAACTGCATAAATAAGCAGGTGTACACACAGACACACGTACATACGTACCATCCACTTAATTAGATCCAACTGTATACATGCTTACTTATATAGTTATCCCATCTGCCAGTCATGTGACATTAAAACATCCATGTGACTGTGTGCGAATCCCGTTTCTTTTCACAGTTTACAATAATAAGTCGTGTTTTTTCTGCCCATCTTAAATCCACAAGGCACTGAATCTTTTTTTAGCTTGTTTGTTTGTTTATTAATTAATTAACTGGTTGATTGATTTGATTGATTGATTAATTAATTAATTACCGTATATCTTCTAATAGAGGCCTGTCTCTTATAGACGCCCGTCTCCAATAAACGCCGGGCTAAAACCACG
>JAQMCW010000018.1:5440550-5450711 GCA_030068335.1 Chrysichthys cranchii
ATATGACTAAATGGAGAGCAGGCACTGTTTAATTATATTCCTAAACACTTCCCCCCCCCACAAAAAAAAAACAAACAAACAAAGAAATAAATAACTTGAGCCTACACGACTTCCCCTTGTTGGTGTTTCTATCACGTCTTGATATTTGATTTTAGCCTGACGTTTCCAAAGTAGGCCATATGACAACAGACGCGATTCAAATGATGAATGGAACACTGTCATCATCGAGCTGTATCTAACAACTAGAAAATTTCAGTGGCAAGTTTTAGCTGGTGCTATTGACAAATTTTCACAAGGACTTTCAATCTTAGACTCAATATTGGTTTTAACATCTAAACATTATATTTCTTATACAGTATCACTATTGCATAAAAAAGGTAGGTCAAGTTAGCGCAAAGTTACTGGAACAAACCACGACATCAGAAACTAGTTAACCTGTAAATTTCCTTACTTTCAATCTTGAAACATGGGAGGACAAAAAAAAATGTAACATAAATAAAGTGAGAGAGATGAGAAAGAAAGATAAAAAAGATGAGAAAAGAGACATCTGGAGAAACTGATGGACTGATTAGTTGGTTAACAAAATTGGCTCCTGGAATAAGCCCTCAAACGCTCAGCTCATGTGTTAAGGCGCTTCAAACCAAATCCTCCAGATAAACATATGTGGCTTGTTTATTCCTAATATCAGACCTGGACACATAATAGCATGGTGTTAGGTAGTGCCAGGACAGGTCCATCTTTAAAGGGGAATACTGGGGACGTCATATCATGAAAACCACTGATATAATAATAGGATTAATTAATCATAACCCTTGCCCTTGTCAAAGTTAAACAATTCACTTAAATATCATTGTCAGTAAACCTAAAGGGTTCAGATTATCAAAAATTTCTCTCTGGTACATAAGAAATGGAGGTGATGGGGCTTAGATGAAGAAAACACAAACATGGCAGAGAGAGAGAGAGAGAGACTTCTTTTTAAAGAAAAGAAAAGCTCCTTATTAGTGCAGTGATGTTTTATGAACGTATAGGTCAACGAATTAACAAATAGATTATGCAAATGAGCATTCACGGCTATTTGCATATTCATAAGACCGTGATTAGAGGTTTGTTGTCCTTGAATTTTCCACCTCAGAACCCAGACCCTTCAACATTTTGTATATTTACAGCACTTTTCCTAGAGTTAAAGGTGCAATAGTAGTTTTTTAATTCACTAATTCGACTAATAAAATATGTAAAATACGATTTTAAAAAAAAGAGAGAGAGAGAAAGAGAGATTTGTTTTTAAACTGTTGCTCCATAACAAGTGCATTAAATGCAGGCTATACTTGGTATCTGTGGGTAAAGTGTATTTTCCACGCTATTCATGAGGCAAAAGCTCCACCATAACGCTGACCTTCTGGGCATTTCGAGAACCTTCTCTCCGCCTCGCGCGCACAAGCCAAGTCTTACCGCTCGCGCGCGCCCTGAGTGTAGCATAAACACACTCCCTGTTCACCTCTGACTAACTACAACAGGCAACAGGTGCTGCAGCTGAGCCACAAAACTCCCCATACAGCTCAAAGTCAGCACACAGTGTGCACATAATAATAATAATAATAATAATAATAATAATAATAATAATAATAATAATAATGTACGTATTTAAATAAAAAATAAACAAACATTTCAGACTTACGCAAAGAAGGGGTCGTCTTCAAAGTCCCTGTTAAGACTGTTAAACATCTCCACGGGTCAAAATAAACAGCCTGAAATGCAAACTAAAATGATAAAGTGATTAGATGCTCCGGAGCAGCTCGGAACACACGCTAATGCGCTTAATATGAGACTCGAGTTACGTTAAAAAGCTCGGTTGGCCTGGGAACAATCACGTGACGTCAATCCAGGCTTCTAATTGGCTGACTATTATTGGCCTCGCGCTCCCTTCCCCCCCCCACCCCTGCTGCTTTTAGCGTCAGTCAGTGCCGTGTATATATCACCATGGTAACGCAGCCTCGAGTAGTTTCTAGAAAAGTCTAGTCGTTTTATGGTTTAAATTTAATGGCTTCTTTAAAAAAATAAAAGAAATAAATTATATATATATATATATATATGTATATATATATATATATAAAAGGAAGAAAAGAAAGAAAAGCTCATTATTGCAGTGATGTCGTTTATGAATGTATAGTCCACCTAATTAACATATTAAACAGATCATGTTATGGCTATTTGCACATTTGCATATTCATAAGGTCGTGATTAGGGGTTTTTGTCCTTGAACTTTCCACCTCAGAACCCAGACCCTTCAACATTTTGCATCATATTTATAGCACTTTACCTAGAGATGCAATAGTAGTTTTTTTTTATTCCTTAATTTCACAAATAAATTATGTAGAACATGATTTTTTTTTATTGGACTAAGCTATGGCTTTATCAAAAGTGTATTATTTTGCTGAGGAACCCCATTTGGAAAAACTGACTTCTGGCCCAAAATGTGTGTTGGTGTTTTGGATGGGCCTCCTGTCAGTCATTTCAGACAGAGCAGTACAGATCCTAGGAGCAGAGCTTTGTGAACATGGGTGGGCGTGGTCTCAGGGTGGGAGTGGGCTCAGGGAGGGAGCGGTCTCAGGGTGGGAGTGGACTCATATGGGCGTTTTCACAGGGTGGGAGTGGGCTCAGATGGGCGTTGTCTCAGGGAGGGAGTGGACTCAGGGAGAGCGTGGTCTCAGGGTGGGAGTGGGCTCAGATAGGCGTTTTCACAGGGTGGGAGTGGGCACAGACGGGCGTTGTCTCAGAGTGGGAGTGGTCTGTGATAGGCGTGGTCTTGGAGTGGGAGTGGTCTGTGATGGGCGTGGTCTCCGGGCAAAAAAAAACCCCAAATCATTCAAACGTCAAACCCATCTAATCATGATTAAAAAAGGACTAATCTTGCCTAATGCACTTTTAAAGAAATGCAAAGATTTCCTCAGCCTAACTCCTCTAAGTAAACAGTGGATTAGGTCTTCCTGTCCTCACGTCTACTTAAGGAAGTGTGAAGCATGCATGTAAGAAAATCCAGCAGTAAGGAGTGATTTAACAGCCTGCTGGAGGAAAAACACGCCACCTGCTGGAGGAAAGACACACAACAAACATACACACCCGTACACAACACCACACATGACAACAGTGGTGCTGTCGTTTTATCGGTTTATCACTTATGAACAAATAATCCAAGATAAATAAAGCACATAGCTGCAACCTAGATTCCTTAAACCTTTTTTAAAATTAAATATGTAAACATGATTTGACGACAAAGGTCTTTCTTTACCCTCCACATCTTTAGGGCAACAAAACAGCTCAGGTAGGAGAGTTTTAAAGTGTATTTTTCTTTTAGTTTTTTTTAAATATCCTATTGAATTTTTGCTTTCTAAAGGTTATGTTACATGGCTAACCATGCAACAATGGTTGCAGGTTTGAGATAAAGCAAGGCTGGGTTTCCCTCCAGGAATAAGCCTTGCTCCAGACCCAGCCTTGCTTCATCTCAAACCTGCAGCTTCATAAAGACTGTCCAGTGTTCATCCAACAATAGTCCTCTCACTCACAATCTACTCATACTGAACATCTTTAGTACTTCAACACACTTAGTACTGTTTCTCTTTACTCTTCTACACCTGAACCCTCACTCACTCACCTTCTGTCATTTAATCCGGTTCAGGGTCGCGGGGGGAAGATTGATCCAATCCAAGCTGACTTCGGGTGAGATGCGGGGTACACCCTGGGCAGGTCACCAATCAACCGCAGGGCGACAGACAGCCATTCACACTCTCATTCGCACCTATGAGCAATTTAGAGTAGCCAATTAGCCTAATCCCCTCTGTCTTTGGACTGTGGGAGGAAACCGGAGTACCCAGAGGAAACCCACATGGACACGGGGAGAACATGAAAACTCCACACAGAAAGACACCCAGGTCGAATCCAGGACCTTCTTGCTGTGAGACATCGTTGTGATGCCCACCTGTATACTGTAATGATTAATAATTCACACTATTTTATTCTCAACATTTCTTCCTTATGTCATCTCAGGGAGTCTGTCTTGCCAAGGTCCCCTGTGGTTCAATTATTATGGATGTAAATCACATCTAGATCACTTACAAACTGCTGCTATATTTTGGCTTCTGTTTTCTCCGAAACAGTACGAGACATGCTTGGGGTGTCATAAATACCAAGCTTCACATATGTTACTTCGCATCAGAGGCTTTTACAAGCCAGAAAAGGTCGATAGAAGACAGCCACGACAGAGGAGAGAACAAGAATTCAGGCCATAAAAACAGCTTTTTTTTATTTTGCAAAAGATCATGAAAAATTAAAAACTATCCTATGATGTAAAATACCATTCCAGAGATTTAGCGAAGAAAGAAAATAAACAATCATATTTACGTGGGTGTATTTTTTTCTTCTTTACCTCAACCATTATGCTGCAAAATGTAAAAGGGTTCTCATACTAATCAGAAATACGAGCTCACTTTGTGCTTTCCAATTACAAATAAAAGTCTTGCTGACAGGTTCATACATTTTCTTGTACATTGTTTCTATTTATTTATTTATTTATTTTTGTCAAAAGTTACATTTAATCAGCCTTTTTGCAGGGCTGAGAAAGTTTATGAGATGACAACATATTGTGTACCACTGAGGTAACAACATTATTTCTAGACTCCATTTAGCCAAATCAACTTTGTGTGAAAAGTAAAATACATCATACTTGTGGCATCACATGAAGGGGGCGAAAGAAGTTTGATGCCTGTAGTATGATAATGTGATTTTCCTGTTTATTTCTGATTCTTCACAGAAACCAAATATTGCTTAAATAGCTAACTGACTCCAGAGGCCACAATGAGGATTTAACACAATTAAAAAAAATCATTAATACTATTAACATAGGCCAAATATATGCATCTAATAAAAACCCCAACAGTTCAATGAAGCACTCCTGAATGAAATCAATCAAGCCGCCTCTATGAATAAACTGTACTGTGATTAAAAGGGAAAAAAAAGATATTTAAGAAGCTGATTTTCAGATCTTCATTACGCAGGGTCGAGTTCAGGCCACAGGACTTCCCATGAGCCTCTCCTGGCGCAGTGACAGGAGTCGATTCAGCCACAACTTCTCCGCCTCCTCTTTGTCTATGTATAACTGAGAGAGAGAGAGAGAGAGAGAGAGAGAGAGAGAGAGAGACAGAGAGAGAAAAATCAGAACAGTTTGGGGGAAATTCTGACATGCTGAATGTCCCAATGCTCACCAGCAGGTGTCACTGTGTCTCCAGGTGCCTCATAAGTCCTGGCTACACGAATTCAGAGGGCCTCAATTGCAGTTTTGTATGCCACACCTGGCACAGCTTCAGAGTTTCCAACTCTAGTTTATTAAACGTGAACCAAGTCGGCTTCTTTATCAGATCTTTGTCTTGTATGACTTAACCAAAGCCCACTGGCCCAGAGAATAGCTACATTAGCTCAGAAAGAAGCATTTTTTGGATAGATTAAGCATCTTATTTACTCTCGCGGTGTGATTAATGAACAGATGTCATGGCTGGTAAAAAAAAAAAAAAAAAGTCAATGATGAAAGCAAAGTTTGAAGAGGATGGGGTAGAAATGTACATGTTTATTCTCCTCATGTCAAATTCAAAATACATATACAGTGAACCCCCGCCTATCGCAGGGGTCACGTTCCGGTTCCTACCCCCCCGTGACAGGTGAAATCAGCAAAGTAGCGACGTTACATTAATTTTATTATTTATATATATTTTAAGGCTTTATAAACCCTTCCCACTCTCTTATAAACACTTCCCATGCTCTTAAACACTTTCTACACTCTTAAACCTACGTCATTTTAACAACATATAAAATTCTATATGGCCACTCATCAGATGAGATGAACGGTCACTGAGCCAATCAGCACCCAGGATACACCACACAGCACTCTGGTCGGTCGCCTCCCATCCAATAGTGTATTGTGTACAATGTCACGTGGGCAAACTAGCTTATGCGGTGTCAATACAAAGCGGAAAACAACCGGGAGACGGAGGGTTTAACCAGTGGAAATGGTAATGGGGAAAGCATTTAGGAAAGAGGCGCAAAACTCACGGAGGAGCTAGGTGCTGAGGAGATGGACTCAAAGGGCACAAAGCTACTAAAGTGATAAGAGCTCATGGACACGAAGTGAAAGCGCCGATGAGGTCACTTCCTGTTTATAGCCGTCGTTGCCAATCCTAGCGCACCCTCGCGGTCACCTGACTGGTCCCCCGACAAGCGGAAGTGATGTAAGCTGTGTATTCATCCGCTGATGAAACACTGTATTTTATTTCGATTTAATATTCTTTTAATATGCTTGAATTAACATTTTTAAACATTTTTTATATTGTAGAGTCCTGCGAAATTAAAAAACCGCGATGCAGTGAACCTGCGATAGGTGAACTACGATATTGCGGGGGTTCACTGTACCTCATTTGTTCAGAGTCCATGACATAACCATTTAAAACTTAACTATTTAAAACAAAGCCATTTTTGAAATCTTATTTATTACACTTTTGAAATGTTATTTATAGGCTTAAACTTAAGCACCAATGGTTACATTTTAGTAAAAGGGAACTATTAGCTGTTTTACTGGACCTTTTAAAGCAAGGCCTTTTAGGTAATTGGACGTTAATTACCATTAATTGGGTCAGCGTTTAAAAAAATTAATTTAATTTAAAAAAACATGTCCCAAATAATCCCCATTGATGTTCTCCCCCAGCTCGAATGAAGTATGCAATCAACAACACTAAATACCTGATTCAGGTTTGACAGGACTAAAACGTGCACCTTTTGGGAGTTCCAGGATACGGGTTTGGAAAACTTTAGTCCACAATACTGGAGCCAAGGATCTCTGCTTTTGAGCGTTTATTTCAGATCAGCAGGTATGCTATATGGCCAAAAGTTTGTGGACACCTGAATATCACACTCAATCTGTTGCCAAAAAGCTGGAGGCATACAATTGTACAGAGTGTATTTGTATGCTGTAGCATTACAATTTCCCTTCATTGGAACCTGCTCCGGCATGACACTGCCCCGTGCACAAAACGAGCTCCATGAAAACACCGTGTGTTAAGCTTGGAGTGGAAGAACTAGAGTGTCCTGCACCGAGCCTTGACCTCAAACCCTCAACCCCACTGAGGAAAGCCAAGTGTACCCCAGACCTCCTCACCAAACATCATTGCTTGTACGGTTGAATCTCCAAAGCCGTGCTGCAAAATCTAGTTGAAAGTCTTCCTAGAAGAGTGAAGGTTATTATAACAACAAGGACAGACTAAATCTGGAGTGGGACATTCAACAAGTACATACCAAGGGTGTGGTGGACAGGTGTACAGAGATGTTTGGACGTATAGATGGAGTGATTCTGGTTCCTTGTGATCCACTGACCATTTCAGCTCCACTATTTATCTTTACTGTAAATGATTTACAGCAACATTTCAAACCCAGGATGTTTTTTTTTTAATTTATTGTTCATTGATTCATCTTCAGAAAGTACTTTATTCTTGTCAGGACCGCGGTGGACCTGAGGCTGTCCCTGTTACAATGTGAAGCGTGTTGAAGCAAAAACATTCCCTGTATGCGAGTAGATGAGACAGTCCACCAGAGGGCACCATTCACACACATTCACACTTGGAGGCAATGTACAGTCACCAATCCACCTACTAGGATGGTTTTGGGGGGGTTGTGAAAGGAAACTGGAGAACGCAGATGAAACCCAGGCAATAAACCGAGCTCTGGATCACACCGGAGCTATAACTCTGGTGGTAACTTTTCCTATTGTGCCACCACGCTGCTCTATTGTTATTACATGATAAAATTATTAGTTGTATGAACTATGCAATGTAATCCCCTGAACTTGCACATTTACAGATCTAGACACAAAGCCAGTGAAGGGGAAACATTCTGTACGTTCACATCCAGTGAAGGCTCAGTGGTTAAATCGGAAGGTGGCGAGTTTGAATCCCAGAAATGCCACAGGGCCCCTGTTGGGGCCAATAGGATTGTACAACACCCCCCACACCCAACAGCTTAGACGGTACCTGTTCTCAGTTATAAGCCACTCTGGAGAAAAGCAGCAGGAGAACTGGGTAATGCAAAGAGAAAATAACGGATGACTACTGAACAGGGAATTAGAACAAATACAATAGATATCAGGATTTACCTGATAAACTTGGCTTGCTTATTATGTTTCACTAGCCTGCTATCGGTAGCATTGCTGTTTTAAATTGATATATATGCATACTCTGTTCATTAATCCTGTTCCCTGAGCTTGGCTTGTGTTCAGATGTCTTTTCATATTCAAAGTACGGCAGTGGAATGTAATTTTAAATCCCCTACAAGTACTCTCCCTAACACTGGCATCACTTGGTAATCCACTTACGACCTTAATCCACTTTACGTATTTGGCCGAGATCTACTAATGGCAGACGTCGCAGATCAGAAGTCTATGTAACCCATTATAACAACTCTTTTATATTGTTTACGCACGCCAGTCTCGGTCTCTAATTGCCCGGGTTTGCTTCGTATACGACGCTCGCCAGCTTGATTTGATTTCGAAAGAGGGGAGGGAGAGCGACAGTAAATGCTATCGTATCCTAAGCGCATATGACAGCGTAATGCATAACAGTGATTTGGGTGTCAGCGTGAAAGCAGGATTTGAGTGATTCCCGCATTAGTTGGGCTTATGAGTTCCTTAAGTTTGGAAGTTGGAGACTCTTCCCCGGCGCTCATCAGTCTTTACTTTCATCCAAACAACACGAAAGGCGTGAAATCAAATCTGCGGATAGGAAAGAATGATCGCTTCCTTCCCACACTGTGTGTGTGTGTGAGTGTGTGCGTGTGTGTGTTGTGTTGTGTGTGAGAGACAGAGTTAGTGTGTGGCGGCTCCGGGAGTGGAGATAAGTGTATCATTTATGTCGAGTTAAGGTTTTGCCTGTAGCATTCGCTGTAGGGCCTCTACTTTGTCACAGGAGCCACACAAAAACACACACACACACACACACACACACACACACACACACACACACACACACACACACAGTTCTGCTAATGCTCTCTGGATGCATGTTGCGTGGTTTCTCGTGTGTTATCTGCGTGTAGGACACACACACCAACACGGCCTCTGCGCTCTGCTAAAATTACTCGAAATTACAGTAGATACAGTAAGCAGCAGCAGGCTAAATGATTGAATCATTACCAGCGACGGGGGGCTCGCGCGCCTCGGGCATATTGCTCGCATAGATCAGGCTGCGTGAGGCTCATCTGCATCCGTCACGCATAACCGAGTTTGCCGCCGAGACGGAGAGAGAGCTTTCGCGGGAAATTCTGTCTGCCAATATTACAGACCGAATAAAACCTGTCAGAAAGTAGAGCCTTAAACAGGACAGACTATTGCATGAATAATGTATGCATATTTAAAAAAAAAAAAAAAAAAAAAAAAAAAAAAAAAAAGTTCAATGAGTGAATTTGGAATACACAAAATACAAACTGCTAGAAAACATCAATGTTAAAAAAAATAATAATAAGACAATCACACAGAGATCTAAAAATCACTGACAGACACGTTATACACAGAAAAATGGAGAGAGGAAGAAAAAAAAAAAAAGGTAAGCAATGAACCTCAAGCTGTCGACTTACACTGGGGTGAGCGAGTGTGTCGCTGCTACTGTATTTGATGGCAGTGGGCAGAGCGATGACTTCCTCCTTCACAGTGGGCGTCACACCAGACCCCGCCTCCTGGATTTCCACAGATTCAGTCACCTGGGAAGAATTTTTATTTTTTAGACGTACTTTTAGGTCATTTTTGTGTATATTAGTTTTAGATTTGAGCTGTAAACACAGAAAGAAATGTACAGTGGTTATACGTCCAATGAAAGGAACACTTTTAAGTCAGGATAAACTGACTACAACTTAAATTTCTGTACTATTTAACTAGTTGAATGGGAGATTTGTAAAGAACAAAAAGGGGGTTAAGACGCTGGACTACTGATCGGAAGGTTGGGAGTTCAAATCCAAGTGCCACCAAGCTGCCACTGCAACCTCAAATGCTCAGTTGTATAAATAAATGAGATAAAAATGTAAGTCGCTCAGGATAAGAGCATCTGCCAAATGACAGTAATGTAATGTAATAATATACAC
>JAQMCW010000018.1:5456041-5475072 GCA_030068335.1 Chrysichthys cranchii
AAAATTTTTATTTTAACCCCTGTAACGTTAATCATAAAGTCAGAATATGCACAATACAAACGCTTTCATACTGCTAACTCTCCTTTATAAACACTGTAATACAAGAAATAAAAATGCTCATGTCTTCACCGCTATCAACTCATGGAGTGCTGAATAACATAACGAGAACTGTTGAAATTTAGGAACATGGAAAAAAACCCACAGGACTAGAGTTAAAAACGCCCTGAATCCAGTGGAACCGAATCAATTACGGTCCAGCTATCTGTGTTTGTTAACTTCTCTTGCTTTCATTTTGGAGACGTTGCTCTGTAAACCCACGCATTTACGTTGCTGCTGTAAATCCTTTGAGCTCCTTCCATCCATGAGCAGTTTCATCATTCAGTATGATAAAATATTGATATTTCACAGTGTTCACTGGAAATTTGAATTTGGGGGGAAAAAAGAGCCTTATGTTCATCCCAGGACACGTATACCCAAAATACTCAAACTCAACATCCTTTCAACATACTGTACTGTTCGCCTTTATGTTTACTCTACAGCTGTACTCTGTAATGACTCATTAGTTCATGTCGCTTGCCAAATCCAAATCTACACATCTACACTTTCTACACCTGTGTACGGAACGCGTGGTAGGTGAGTGAGAGTCAGGAGACGTAAAAGCGGGAAAGAAATAAGACTGTTTCACTGCGCCTGATTAATTCTTGTAATTGAACGCGTTAGCGCCGCAAACTTGATTATGGCGGATGTCGGAGTGGCTGAGGAAAAATAAGCAAGTAAGTAAATAAATAAATAACTAAACAAACAAGTGCCCGTCATCAGGCGCTTGGTTACGAATGGCAGTAAACAGAAAAAGGGCTTTAGAATGTCATGAACTTCAATTAGGCGGCGAGAAAGGCAGTAAAACAAGGCTTAATGATGGCATCGCTCCTGAGGATGAAAGCAACCGAAAAGCACTCTAAACAAACGCACACACACACAGGACGTGGAAGGAGAAGAAGTACTCAACCTCAGGACCTCTGTGTGTAAACCTGGATTTTTAAACGGTGCCCAACACCAACACACACACACACACACACACACACACACACACACACACACACACACACACAGAGAGATAAGTGTCTGAGTCTCCTGCCCTCTCCTCTACCCCTCTCCTCATCAGGCCGAGATATGTAATTCAACGCTCAATCGAGCCCCTCCTGTCTCTGCGGAGAATCTTTTTGCCTGCTAATTGATAGAAATTAAGCCATTAATCAAGCCACCGGCCCATCATTCAAGCCAGAGAAGATGAATACAAACTTTCATAACAACCACCTTCCCCATTTTGGGCCTCATTAGCATTAATTTTTAATGCAATTATGCTATTCTTTTACGCTGAGCTCATAAATTACAGCTCTTTTGTTGCCGGCTGGCCTTGTAAAAGCCCGAGTGAGGCTTTGTAGTCTGAGCTTTAAGGCAATTACTGGCTTCTTCGCTCTTTTATCCCGCTGCATTTCCAATAACCTTCCATCTAATGATTTATCCCGGTGAGCCCCCGACACCCACCCGGAGCTCGACTTCTCCCATTAGCACCCGTCTTATTTATCTGTTCCAATCTGGAGTCTAAATAAAGACTGTGTCCACTCCTGATGGAGAGTGTGCGGTGGAGGCTTCAGGGAATTGGAGAAGGGAGGAAGAAAGACAGCAGCCTTGATTTTAGCTGCAGGCCTGCAGGCATAACTCAACAGCGGAACGTAGTTTAGACGTGGTCTTCGCATTATGTACGCAGTGGTAGAGAATGGTAAAATAATGCTAACCCCCCCCCCCCACACACACACACACACAAACTTCAGCAGATTACGCTGGCAACAAAATCGCTACAATTAAAATGAACATTCAGCAACATATACTGGTGAAGTTTCTATAACGTACAGTAGGCGACAGAATTTGGACCCCAGGAGTATTCCTGTGTAGCCTCGTGGCTTTGTGAGACGATGAGGTGGCTTTAAACAATGCAGAGCGAATGAAAAAGGTGTCTGACTGGGAGGAAGGTAATAGTTTTTGACTGCATTGATTAGGCGAGCTGGCAGCTTCCGATGCTATCCCTGAAAATGCATCAAGTGCGTAATGAGCAGCTATTAGGGCCATCGATTTGCTGATTTCAATTGATAGCTACCAGGCCAAAGCGGCACGTCAATATTTGCATAACTAATACGCTGCTGCTGGCGGCCTTGACAAATGAGATCTCAATGCGGAGAGGGAGAGAGAGAGAGAGAGAAACAGAGACAGGGAGGGAGAGAGAGACGTGGCGTCGTGAGGCCCGTTTCTGGCACAAATGAGCGACAAATTCAGGTCTGAATGAGGATCACACACACACACAAAACTGTCTCGCACACAGCTGACATAACTCATCAGTGGTCCTGATTTGGCGTGCGCTGTGATGTAGAAGCCCCCTCCTTTCTTAGCGTAGGGTCACATATGAGGACACGGTGGCAGCTCGTGCCAGATGTCACTCGTGTCCCCAGAGAGTAAAAGCTGAACACAGGGATATGAATGATGCAGGTTTGTGTACGCGTGCCGGTGTCCATGGAGGTGAACATCAATGTGCAATACGTACAAGTGCTGCAGCGCAGGATTGCTTTAATCTACATTACATTTCCTTATTGTTCAAAGGAAAACCACGCTAGTGGGTTCATGACCCACAGCAGGCCTCGCAGATGAACACACTGACTCGTTCGTGCTCCGCCATGGATCGGGATCGTGGCCCTCCTGAAATAAATAAATCAAGTAAATAATGTTTGCTCTGTCCACTGCACCTGTGGTGTAGGTGCGATCAGACCCGCTCCACACATCCTGTCTCAAAGATTCGGAGCGTAATTAAGAAACACCGTTGTCTGAAGAATCCATAACAAGTTTCATTATCATCAGGATTAGTATGATTCTTCTTCTGCTTATTATTATTATTGCTATTGTTATTGTTCTAAGCACCTTACACTTTTCTATTCCTGAACTTTCCAATCACACGACACATTAGGATCAGTTTTTCATTATTTGTAGACTTTTGACTTACCGGGGTTCGGATTAAACCCGTTTAATTCACGTGACCATTCAAAGGAGCCTATAGTTAAAATAACTTGATAACAAACATACAAACCTCAGTATATTTGTTGGTTGTAAGCTGCACTGGTTTAACGGACATGACCGAGCCTGATGCAGTCTTTGAATTTTTCAAGTTTTTGGTGTGTTTGTGCGGTGAACTGAACAACCAGGAAAGCAAAGAAAACTTCTAGGCCTCGCCTTCGTTTTAATGCAAGCGCCCCAGTGGTGGATAAAAGTTGAATAAAACAACATTTAAAAAACAAAACAAAACAAAACAAAAAAAACCATACAACATTCTCTCATTTTTGAAATCGTTTTAACCAATTGCTTGATCTGAGTGACAACATGGTACAATTGCCCTTCAAATGACTCCTGGAGTCGGTAACAGAAGTGCATCAGCTCAACCTCACCTAATACACAGCGAGTGATTATAGCGCAGCGCCAGGAGTGCTCTGGGTAAACGGCTCTCGAGTAGGCCGAGTTTTATGGCGTGACACAAACTTTCGTCACATGGCAGCACGGAATGAATGGGAACATTTACTGGAAAGAGAGCTGAAATTTGAAAATGGAACGATCTCAGAATGATATGGCCTAAATGCTGCTTGCAGCCTACTTATTGTTTAATTATAATAGTTGTCAGAGGGAAGAAAAAAACAACAACAAACTTTACAGCCAAAACCCCAGCTCATGTTGGTAGACAGGCCAACTCCCTAAAGCATAAATGACAACAGCACAAATAAGAAAAAGCACATTTCAACCCTGCGCTATTACCAAGCAAAGACCTTTGAGACCTCTCGTTATCTACTGGCTCACGAGACTGAGGTTCAGAAATATACAGGTTCTCCAGATAAAGTTAACGCAAAGTGAAGGCAACTGCTGCCAGAAGTTCACCTCCAACGTCCTTTCCCCATGAACCGGCTTTTCCACGATTTTATTCGCTTCTGGTTTGACTGCAGGGTTATCAGGGTTCAAGGTTTCAGAATCAGAACTGCTAAAGCTAATTCAAGAAATGCTGGCACCTCCGTGGTTTCACCTGCCGTTTGATTTGAACGGGTTCGATCCAAACCTCAATAACACACAAAAAAAGCCAATGTCATGATATGATCAAATAAGGAAAAGCTCACAGAAAGCTCTATGTTTGCAAAAAAAAACAACCAAACTGCAAAAAATGTTTTGTACAGTTAAATAATGCAGCTAGGCATATTTTAATATTTTAGATTTTTTTTAATTAGCAAGCACCCATTTAACCAGTGTGCCAGAGGTTTCATTTAAACCGCATGTTTTGTGTGTCTAAGAGGGAGACGTGGCTAATAAGGTCCAGCTGTGTAAGTGCAGGGTGAGTGTCCATAGATGGCCTCACGTACCTGCAGTGTCTCACAGCACTGCGTTCCTGATTCAGACTGTCGGGTGGTGTGTGTGTGGCTGCACGTGTGTGTGTGTGTGTGTGTGTGTGTGTGTGTGTGTGTGTGTGCGCGTGTGTGCGTGTGTGTGTGTGCGTAAATCCTCCCAAGATCCCCTAATAGCCCTGTAACTTGCTTCGTGCTCTTTAAATGGGCGTACGTCCAGAAAAGGCCTCTATACCTTCTTGGTGCTCTTGTAATGCAATACATTAACAATATTAACTGATATTCGGTAACAAAGCAACTGCAATAACAGCAGATTGATCGGACATCCAGACTCGCGCGCGTACATTCAGCCCAATATATTTGCTAGTTAAACTAATATAGTGCTCCTGCGCGAATGGACTGCATGTTCCTGACCTGCTGCAGTGCTCGGCTCTGTCAGACGTCATATAAAAGATGCATTAAGGCTCCTTTCGAAAATAACAACGGGTAGAAGGGGAAGACGGGAAAGTGAGAGATTAAATGAATCGGGAGGAAAAGTGCACAGCTCTCGGTTTTCTGCGCAGGAAGCCGTTTCATAAATAACTCCGCAAATTAGGGAAACACTAGAGCAACTAATTACTTAATTGGAGCAGGCCTTTAAAATTACAATGAGGTCATCGGGCTTCAGGGAAACGCTCAGTTACGCACCGTCGATCCTCCTGATTTACTTTTACACAGACGTGAACTTTAGGTGGATGAAACCCTATGGAAAGACACAACGTGCAGATCATAAAGGCCAATTTTCCCGTTTCTTTTCTTTGCCTTCTAATGACCCGACGAGCTTCAAATCTATATCTGAGGATATGCCTGACGCGAGAAGAAGCTCACAGCCTTGGTAGTTTAAATAATACAGAGTAGCGGCCCTGGGAACTCCGTTCGGCCTAGCGCTCGATGAGAACAAAGGAATCTTTTGAACACGTCAGTGTTGTTGAAATTTACAGAGGAGGAACAAGTATAGCAGAGCTCCATTACATTACATTACCCTCAAAAAAATAATGAATAATTTGGGGAAATTTCTCAAGAAGCCAGTTGATTAACTAAGATGCTATTTACTGTATTTATAAAAAGAAAAAGACCAGATTTGTTTTTACAATTCAAACGGATGCCCTCGGCGTGGTCCAACCTGACACTGCGGTTACCCCGAAAAGGTGAAAAGTGCAATAAGAGCAACAGCCATATCCACTCGCTGAGTGACATTTAACATGTGCGCACCATGGTTACCCGCTGAGTGACCCTTCACCCCAGAGTGTCCCAAACGTGATACCCAATCACAGAGACTGCCCACCTTCCCAAATGTGTGTGTGTTAGGACCACCGGCCACTTCTTGATGAGGTGAGAATGAGCCCACCACCCACACACAGCTCCTAACAGCGAGCCCTGAGGAACTCCTGCCCTTCCCAGACCATAAATACAAAGAGTCCCTTAGATGGCCTTACGCACATTCTCACACAACCGTTTATGCTATCGCAGCAGCCCCCACCTCGGGCACGGGCTCTCTCTGATGGTAAAGCTTTAGGTAGTAACCCAAGGTGTGTGTGATAGAACATTTATATTGTGTGTGTGTGTGTGGACAGCGGCGACTTCTGGCCTCATGTTATTCAAGTTGTTTTAGTGTACCTGGCTAGTCTGACACAGAAACTATAGTGCTGCATGTGAAATCATACCTGTATTCACAAATCAGAAAAGTGGATGAACACTAGGGTATATGAGTGTTTTAAAAAAAAAGCTTGTACGTATACTGGTGGTGCTTGTGCTTAGGAAAATGCACAGCTTGGACAGAGTGGTAGCCCAGATTCCCAGGACAAACAGGTTCAACAACTAGAAAATCAAAACAAATAATCTGTACCCAAATTTGCAGCAATTATAGCTGTCGATCGAGTGATCAGTTTGGACAGGTTGTCGAACAGCAAACAAGCTCTTCACCTCCGAGATATCAAGACAGCTTCTAATAGCAAATCTAGCCCTCTTTTACTCCTCCCAATCACCGGCGACATTCTCGCCACTTCACGCGAGCTTATAAGACTGCACCGTGCGTTGCTCTTCTTTCCACAGAAATCAACCAGCAGGGGAAAGTGTGTACTTGATCAGCAGCCATGTCTTTTCAAAAGAAGGTAGGCCAGAGATTTAACTTTAAATTTGAGGTGATGAAAAATCAATAAAAAGGTAATTGCTTGGCTTATCACCGCGCTGGGGAACAAATTGCGAGGAGAGCACGAGCGCCGTGTGGATTTGGTCGCAGCACAATGTGCTTCTTTTTTTCCCCCCCTTCCCAGGTTCAGCAAGCCAGGAGCGGGAAAAGGTCCCCGCGTGATAATTAAATCTTCCCGCACTGATTTTCCGCCAAATTTATTTCCCCTGGGTCCCCAACTCTGATTCAGTGCTTACAGGCCAGGCATAACTAATCGCTTCAGTGTGGGGGACTGTGGACAGGCACAGGGGACGCCAAGTCATTCCGGTTACAAAGGGACGATACGTGACGGCCTTGCAAGGACAAAACTAGCCTAGTAAATGATAAAATATGGATTTCAACACTAATTAGTTTAAATTAATGGTTAAGGGGGGGAAATATACGCACAATTTCATTTTCCTCTACGTGTAGTCCATTCATCAAGACAAATCCAAATGTTGCTTTAGTAATAGAGGCTTCTGATCGTTAATTAGCTACAAGCAAAAAGCGTTACGCACTACGAATGATATCTCATGTTCACATGCCTGTGTGGTTCACATGATGATGGTATTTTCAAAACCTTTATTTTTGTTTGTGCACAAGTGCGATCACTTAAGTAAAGTGCATTTTTTTTTAGCAGGAAATGCTCATTAAACATAAAACCTATAGCACCTTTTTTTTCTTTTAACAGAGAAGCCTATGAGAATTGTCTAGTCATCAAATGTCACATTTGGATAATAAGTCATAACGCATGAGCTGTCGAGGCCTTTGAATGACAATGTCCTACACGATAACACAACAAAATGAACCTATGGATGGGTGCTGACACCGAACGGCAGGACTAATGGCTAACGACGCTGCCGCTTGAGCGAAATGGGAAATCAACATGGGCGCATTTCTTTTAAATAAAACATCACCGGGGATGCGTTCCTTTTTCCATTTCAACATAATCACCAGATAAGCCGACATGGATGATCGGTAGAGTGCGAGGAAGGCTATTATAGACTTACAGACGTGTAAATGTCATTTAATCACACGGCACAGTCATCAGAGCTGAACCAGGTACCAGTGCTGAATAAGCTCTAAACAAATCCAGCCTTTTGTTTAATCAGACCTCTTACGACAGCACAACTTTTTGGCGTCATGATTTCCGCTAAGCGACGAGACTGATAGAGAAAAGCGACGTTTACCAGGTGCTGCATTTCGCCGCTTGTCCTTCACATGGCGGTGGGAGTCACGGTAATTAAAACGCTGAAAGCAAAGTGAGGCCCTTTGCACCCCAGGCTTTAGTCGCGGGGTCACCCGCCTGTAGATTCCAATTTGTGCCCCATTTGTATTCATGACGGGAGCGTGCTAAATATTTAACAGCAGTCCACTTGGCGTTGGCTTTCGCGGTGCCGGGCTTGGAGGTGAAATAATTTGATTTTCGTGTAGATTAACGTGAGTGTCAATGTCCACTGCCTTTTGCCCACCCACACATGAAGCCTTGCATTCTTCTATGTCACTCAATTATATTGACCCGCTGCAACAATTAACAATATTTGTACTTTTTTTTTGCTAATAGGCTAGTTTTTATAAAAAAAAACAGACAAACAAAAAAAACCAAAAAAAACAAAACAGGATCCAACTGTTAAAATGATAAAATAACAGGCATTAAATTAACCAAAAACCTCAATCAATTTGTAATTTCTACACCACAAATGAACGTTGCATGGTAAAAGCAACACCAAAGTCTCTAAATCAAGATTATATTAAGTCTCTGGTTGGGAATTCGAGTACATTCGTGGCTATACATGCTTCCCACGACAGACAGACAGACAGACAGACAGACATTGGGTGCTCTGAATATTAGCCACGGATGTAATCGGATACCTTTTCCTCACTCTCCGATGCAGTTTAGACCTTTTCCTTGGCAGGAAGAGCCTCGTGATCGACAACAGAGCTTGTTAGAGAGAGATGGGGTGTTAATAGGTACAGGGGGTGGGAGAGGAGCCTGTGTGCCTCTGCTTGCGCGTGTGTGTTGAAGGTTGAGGGGCAAATCCCTTGTGAATATTTTAATGACCAGATAATTCTGGAACACAGGCACACAGAGACGGTTACACACCGGCGCCCGTGACCCGGCCGACACACAGCGTAATTAAGAAACAGTTTTCCCCTTTTGCAAGGCAAAAGAGCAGGCCACAGTGTATCTGGCTCTAATGATACGGGTTAAAAGCTATTATACGCCTCATTAAAATATATGATCTCGCGATTAGACCGTGATGGGGGACAGGACCATGTCTTATTCCAACTCTTGACAACATTCAGCACTGGGCCACAAACAAGGCTACAGGTAGTAGAAACAATGATATGATTTACATTTTATATATATATATATATATATATATATATATGTGCACATAAATTCAATATGTAAGGGGGGGGGGTTGTCTCATAACTTCTGAGAGTGAGAGACAGGGCCATTAAGCGTTTGACACGAATTTCCATACTGACTACATGATGAAGAGACAGTTTTAACTCTGTGTAATGTGCGAAATATGATATATTTAGCAACCCAACCAGAATATAAATGGATGATGTAAAGAGGGCAAAGCTCATGCCTTGAGCGTGCACACACAACTGCTGCTGAAATCATAAAGCCGGTCCTGTGCTCATCCCAGGACTGCTACTCGGGCTTTCTTTACAGTATACAGCTGGAGAAGTGTAATAATTTATCATCTTGCTACCCGGAGTCAGCCAGAAAAGAACGTTTTCCCTTTTGAGTCAGTTTCCTGTCATTTTGAGGGTTCTTCCTCATGACTTCTCGGGGGGTTTTCCCTTGCCGCCGTCACCTCTGGCTTGCTTGTTAGCAATCCAAATATACATCTGGATTTCTGTAAAACTGCACTGCGACAGTGTCTATTATTATTTAAAGTGCAGTACGGAAAAAAAACCCAACCTGAATTAAATGAAATACAACTGTAAACAAACTAAAATAGTAAAAGGAAGTATCAAGTTAGGATAGCATCAAATTTACCCCACATTCCAGCACAGGCTCCGCCACAGCGCCAAATACATCAGCTTTAAAACTAAATTTGCCAAAAGTTATTGATGAAAACCTAGAGAGAAGAACAAATGAGCACTCGGCGCTGTTTCTGTGTTTGTGGGTTTGATTTTCAAGCGCGGCGCAGCCTTTGACATCGAGGCTAAAATCCCTTTCAAGCTCCAATAGAAAGTAGTTATGTTTAAACGACGAGCAGGAGGTGAAGTATTGATCTTCGCTGGGAGAAGTGGCCTCCTTGTTGAGAAAAGGTCAAAGCACGAAGCGCTGTTCTAATAGTGCAAACATTTCCACACTTGCGAGAATCAAACGCATCTTTTTTTTTCCTTTTCGATCCATGGCTGTCCGACAGAAGTGTTCTCAGAGGAGTGGGAGGCGCGCTTTTCTCTCATTTTGCTCATTTCCACTGCTTGGCTGCAACTTTCTTGTTGTGTTGAACTCTCCCAGCCCCTTAGGGATGAGTGGGTAGACCCCTGTTGGACCGGAAGAACATAATGGCCGTCTTGGCCGAATGGTTTTGAAACTTCCAGGTCGTTGGAAGTGGAGGCTGCGTGTCGCTTTGATGAGGCACTATTTCTGTCCTTGATAAAGGTGAGACAATGGGTGAGCCTTCCAGCACTAAGCAGGATGAACGCATTGTTCTTAAAAAAGGAAGAGAAATGAAAGAGCACTGAGCAGAGGAGTGGGGAGGAAGTCGATTCATTCCAAAAGACGATTACAGCGTGAACTTTGCTTAAGAAACCTGCATGACTGGGAACCTTGTACTGTAGCCCGCGGCTACGTGCTTATTTAACAGTTTGGTAATGTTTCAACTAATAAAGAGGAGAAAGAGGAGAGAAACGGAGAGCTCACAGTGGTGTGGAGTTCTTTTCATCTAATAGAAACATCATTCCAATTTGATAAACACTCATTACAAATAAAATTAACAAGCGATAATATCACAAACCACTCTGATTATGCTAATGAATTCTGATGTTATTCAAGAAGTAAGAGCAACGCGCCGGGCTTCTTCTATTATGGTATTCAGCAGGGATCCTAATGAATAGATTTATCACTACAGACTTGGTTTTCAATACTACAGTGTGACAGGTGTGGTGGCCATAATGTACAAGCAAAGTTTTAGAAACCAGTAAGTCACATATTAAACTTTCACAATTTGCAAAAAAAAAAGAAAAAAAAAAAAGAAAAGCATCAGAACGCAAGTCCTGAGAACTTTTCCCTGTACCAAGAATGTAACTTAATATGAATATAGTACAGTGGAACCTTGCACTGTGAGCATAATTTGTTCCGGAGAAACTCAGATAATTTGTTTCACAACCCACAAATGTTTATATAAAAATGATTAATACAAAATATAAAGTTAAAATACATAAAACTGTCATGAATTTGCCCACGCGGAGTGCGCGTGCAGCGCACCTGTTCTGAGCACTCCCAATAACGGCGCACGTCAGGGAACTCACACCGCTAAAGACTACTTCCTGGTTTTCCTCTGCAACGCCACGGCGCGTCACATGGGCGGCGACATGTGTACCGGATTGGGACTGATTGCGGGAGTTATAAAAAGACTCACGCAAGCACGCCAAGGTCGCGGAGCATTAGTTGCTGTTTTCCGCGCTCTTGCCAAGCCTTACTATTCCCGTGTTTGCTTTCTCCGGTTCTGACTATGTTTCTGTTTCTTGTTCTTCAACCCCACCACACATGACAATAACAACATAACCTGCACTTTACCTTTAAAAAGACTCGTGGCTGGTGTCACTTTTGACTTTCACTACAAATCACGGAATCACTGCAGTCTGTCGCTCACTGGGATCTTTTTCTTTTCGTGCGACTTTAACAAGGAAACTATCCAATGATCGCTGCTTTTGTCTCCTTTTGAGGATTTGGCGGAAACGCGACATTGCATCGTCATTAAACAGATTCATCGCTCGCACTGCTAACGCCTTATTTGGGTGGAGCTTTTCTACAAAGTTTTGCACTCTTTCCCACATTTTACACATCTCCCCGATCTCACTTGAAGTGAGGGATTCCTCAGTTTCCTCTTTTTGTAGGTCCCAAATGTTAATAAAATACCAACTATAAATGACCTGTTACTAGGATACACGTCCTTCGACTAGCACTTGATTCCTAGCAAAATATGCAACAAATAATACTACTCTCAATCAAGACTGATGCTACGTGTCCATCGTGGCATGCAACTGCAATCACCTGGAGGTACACTGTTCCTTTCATTGAGCAGAAAGGATGGTATAGCTGTTGTTGACAGAGCACCATCACTCACCTAAGGGAATATGGAAGGTCATGTAAGCAATATTGAACAATTCATCATTGCAACAGAACCGTTCGTTTAATAATAATGATAAGACCACATGAAACCACATGTTATAAACTGCAGACGTAGGAGTGACCTTCTACTTCTGATAATTGACCAGATTCATTTTAATTTAATTAGCTGCATACCTCTATAAAGACTTGCAAGGATTTTTAGACCAAGTTTGCATCTATCCAATCCAATGGTAACCATTATGTTTATTGAACATGAACACTGGGCTGCAAAAATTTGAAAATCTACTTGCCATTCACATCTGAGTCAAGATTTCACTTAATGCCACGGTTTATTAGACGTATTAATGTAAGCATGTCACAACAAAGCCACTCCTGAACTGTCCACTTACAAGGCGCTTGCACCCTTGAACTTGACGTCCAAAATGTTCAATTGTTTGTAGGGTTTGTCTCCAAACACAATCAAATCGGTTCCCGACCAAAAAATTCACCACAATTTTGCTTCTGGTTATGGCCACATAATCGGGTGCTGGACAAACACAGCCCTGGCTATTTTCCCCATCTGCTTCATACGCGCCAGTGTTTTCTCATTTTCTGTTTGCGGATTGCATACTTAACAAAGTCTCACGTGTCCCTTTAAATCAGTCCCGGTCAGACGTGCATTCGATCGCTGTACAGTAACCTCCTCCCCGCCCATCTTCCTCCTCACTTCCTTAACGCCAGAAGTCGCCTTCTGGGCAGTTTCGCTTTCTAGAAAGAATACCACGAAACATAACACTCAAAAACCTATGCATCCTATAACTACCTTCAACATTTAAGTCTTTATTGTGATGTCAGCCAGATGCGTAAACGTGAATCTATGTAATTAACAACTATAGTCCAGTGAAAAAAAAAAAAATACCGAAGCTGACATCAAAGCACCGGATGAGACCAAGCTCTATGTAACCAAAGTGCACATCTGCTTTTTGCTCACGTACGGAAAGAAAAGAGCAGAAAATCTGGTTAAAAAGCTCGAGTGTCCTCTGGTGCCAAATTTATAATTAGACATATCTAAATGTCATGTATATCCTCTATATCATCAATTATTTAAAAGAAAAACACCACTTGCATCACTTTTTTCACATCCTGTCTTTACAAATAGTCAAAAATAACCACCTTGGCTAAGCGTAAAAATGCATGAGTGACATATAGGATAATTTAGACACTACTCGGGGTGTTCGTTTTGGGTCTGCTTCCTATTTTGCTTGCCTCTGGCTTGCTCATCAGGGATCACATTTAAATTTCTGTAAAGCTGCTTTGTGATGACGTCTATTGCTAAATGTGCTACACAAATAAAATAAAAGAGCTGGATGGAAAACTCCATACTTTCTGTGCATAAGTCCCTAACCAAACTGTGCTGCCAGCATGCATGAATTACCAAAAGTATGCGAAGGGCATTCACTCGTTATACAGAATGCAAAAAAAAAAAAAACGCATACAGTATGTATATATAAAAAGACCTGCCGCCAGCTGCATTGTCTTGCCTGCAGCCGCTATTCGAAAGCTTTCTCTCACCCGGGTCAGATGGAAATGTACTGAAAGGCCTTCAGCACTTTTGGAGCCTCTGTGCTATGTTGCTTTGTCAGGGGTTTTCACAATAGGCCCCGCATGGCTTTTGGATTTCCGGTTGGGTATATAAAGGGGGGTTACACCTGGTACAGTATCAGCTCATCAGTTGGAAAGCACATAGACCATCAAGGCGACCCATCTAATCACCGCTATGGCCAGGGTAAGCACCGTACCTTACCAAATATTAGAAAATGCATGCTTTTATTGGTTTTTAAACATGCTTTTTTCTTTGCCCATCGACACAGATCGTTTTCTACGAGGACAGGAACTTCGCGGGCCGCTCCTATGAGTGCAGCAGCGACTGTTCCGACATGTCCTCCTACCTGAGCCGCTGCCACTCGTTCAGGGTGGATAGCGGCTGCTGGATGGTGTACGATCACCCCAACTTCATGGGAAACCAGTACTTCATCAGGAGGGGCGAGTACCCCGACTACATGAACATGTGGAATTGGGGCAACAACTGGATCAGGTCCTGCCGTATGATCCCCATGGTACGCTAATCAACATTACACTATGCTAATAAAATATTATTTATGAGTATATGTCATTCCCACCCCCTCAAATGGCTTGTATCTTCCTCAAAACAGTACAGGGGATCCTACAGAATGAGGGTCTATGAGAGGGAGAACTTCATGGGTCAGATGTCAGAGTTTAGCGACGACTGCGACTCCGTCATGGACCGCTACCGCTGGTCCGGCGGATGCCACTCGTGCCACGTGATGGACGGCCACTGGCTCATGTACGAGCAACCTCACTACAGAGGCAGGATGTGGTACTTCAGGCCCGGAGAGTACCGCAGCTTCAGGGACTACGGCAACATGAACTTCATGAGCATGAGGCGCATCATGGATTCCTGGTATTAAACCAAAAAAAAAAAACAACCCAAAAAAAACGATAGATTTTTTCTGGCCTAACCGCTTACATCAATGTGAAAAGTTGCAAGCAGTTCTGAATAAAAATATCTGAAAAATAAACAAGCAGTTTGTCTTCTGTGTTTGGGTCCAACTCAGGCGCAACACAGTTTAAAGACCATCATTATGAAACGTTTCCTTTTTTAAAAAAATTTATTATAAATTGTTTTTATATAATGCACGCAAAAAGTTCCATCCAGCAACCCTGGGGTCGTATTTGACCCCAACGTTCATTTCACACACTCACTGGTTAGTGGACATTAGTGGACATCCCAGGAGGTCTCATAAGGAACATTTCATAACATGTAGTAGGAAAGGGTTAATTTAAAAAAAATAAAAGGCCTGTTTTGAGGTTCACTGAGTCTGTATCATCATTTTACCCAATGGAGATATTTTTCCTATTATGATAAGGTGGTCTGGGTCGTCCGGGTGATGAACATGTTGCCAGGTTTTGTCTGGAACGCTCTCAGATGCCCACGATTGGTTCATACCTCAGTGATTGACGGGAGATCGAACGCGAGCCCCTCCTGCTCAGAGATCACGGTCTGTTTGCTCACATGGTTCCCAGCATCATCCGGATTCGAGCTCGTGATCCCCGATGATTATGTGAACCGATGATAAGGTTGTCGCATTGTGAAGGGTTCTTATTGCTCCCACTTATTCGTTAACGCCCAGAAATAAACCCAATTTTCCATACAGTAACGCAGTTATTCGAGCCATACCCATGTAACACTAGCATTACTGAATGCAAGTATTACACTGTTATAGAAAATTTAAGCGTTCCACTGCTGAGAATTATGCGTGCGAGTTATTAGTTTCTGAGTCTCCATAAACTTGTGTTTGTGTAGGCTGTGTTGTGCTATTTTACTCAATGTCCTACAGCAAATAAGCAGCCAGTAATATAATGGATGAAGAGAAAAAGCCGACGCTCGATACATCCCATGGTAATTCACAATAGCGCAAAAAAGAGAAAGGGAAAAAAAAGGCACGGTAAAGAGAGGATGATTAATTCATTTCTTGGCAAAAGGTCAAACTTCAGGTTTTTTTCCCCCCCCCTTTATACAGATACAGATAAACAGGATATAGGGGGGCTTATCAGACAAGAATTAGTTTAAG
The DNA here is from genome assembly GCA_030068335.1 of Chrysichthys cranchii. NCBI lineage: Eukaryota > Metazoa > Chordata > Actinopteri > Siluriformes > Claroteidae > Chrysichthys > Chrysichthys cranchii. Next base: position 5,471,627 of record JAQMCW010000018.1, read on the forward strand.
CATGGAATAAACAAGACTGTGAGGATCAATATCTGACAACTAAGCACACACTTAGACCCCCTATTAGATCCAATTAGAGATCTGATTAAAACCTCATAGATGCTAGATAGATTTTCAACCCTAGGCACAAATAAACCATGCACTTAGACCTCTGGATTATCATGAAGGCCCTACACACACACACACACACACACACACACACACACACACACCATATATATTCAGAAATATGCATACACCAGGGGCGGATGATAATCAGGCCATCACAGATTTCATTTTCTCATTCAGCGATGCCCTACGCCACATCCGGACTTAATTTCATTATGGGATCCGAAGGCTTTTATTGCACCCATCACGTTTTTGGTGCTCTCCTGCAAATTGCTCCTGACTTCATTTGAACGTGTGCGTCGAGACGACGAGGAGGGGAGAGACGTGGAATATTTACTATCTGCACAACCCAGCACTTTCTTCTAATAAAATCCCTTTTACGTGTGTATCTCCGACGCGGTTGTGACAGAGCGCTTCCGTACTGATCGGAAATATTTATCTTCCTGCTATCAATTACTACTGCTCCTATCTTTATCTAACCCGTGATCCAAGACCCCCGTGAGACTGCAGGTCTTCTCCAGTACAGCAACGAATACTACGGATTCCCACACTGATCCTCGAGGTCAGGGTTTACATTCCGTTGCCTGGTTCACTACCGGGAGTAAATCCTCGACTTGGAGAACATCTAGAGTTTCCCATACGCACTCTTGAGTGTGTCTGGATCGAAACCCTGGAGCAGTTTCCCTTCAGCGTGGTTGGTTTGAGCAGAGAACACTGCAATGACACTCGTGTTGGAGCAAAGCCACAGGGTCCGAGAGCAGCTCCAGAGTGAACTCTACTGCTGTTCGATTGAGAAAGGGAGTTGACTCTGAATCGACTTGACTGCAGGAAGTGAATCAATCCCCGTGCACTGTAAATTGGGCTACAAGCTGCTAAACTGAGTCCTCAAGGCGCGAATTAAGGCAAAGGGCAGAGGCGTAGCACTGCAGTCAAGAAATAAAATTAGAAAACAAACACAAGCGTTATTTGAATCACTGAATTACTGAATCATTTGCCAAGCGCTGGCTCACTGTGGCTCGTCTGTGCTTGGGTGATTTTTGTGATTTCTACACACACGCTTGATTTTTTTGATTCGTTTATAATTAGGTGCAACGTGAAACCGAAAAGCAAAACCAAACCAAAAAAACAAAACAAAACAAACCAAAACGTCGATTTCATTGCGATTCGGTTCTCGGCAAACAGACTAACGGGTGTGAAAGCGCTCTTCGACTCACCTTCCTCTTTGATCTTCCTCGCCTCCTCTTCCTTCCTCTCCTTTGCTTTCAGCACCTCGTCTGTTTTAGCTGCAAACGGGAGTCACAAAGAAAGAAACGGATCATGTATGGACAGGCGTGTTTTGTTTTGCTTTTGTTTACATGTTGTAATTACCACAGATTTACCGCAGACAGACACATCCAAGTTGTCAAATATTTGCCTATTAAAGTGCTCTTCAGTGTCATTTGAAGTGGTGTATGCAATTCCTTCCAAGCACCTCTTCAATTTTTTTTCCCTCCCCCCAAAGCGTGCACATCAAAAGCTTTTCTCTTTTTTTTTTTCTGTCAGTGCCCTAATTAAAAGCTTAAGAGCAATCCCGACGCTGAGGACCTGCTTTTGTGTACGAATCTTTCGGCAATTCATTTAGGCTGTTGACTCTGCTTTCCTCCGAATAATAAAGACGTTAGCGGAGATTAAGAAATATAGCGGGGAGTGTGGCGGGACTATCAATACAGCCTGTAAATTAATTACGCCTCTGTTCCTGCACATCATTTGTTCCATGACGCTCGTGTCTCCCAAGTGCAATTCGCTTTTATTGCTATTTGACTCGCTGATGAGTGCAGCCACGCGAAATCCAGTCCCTTATATCATTACCTTCAATGAGTTTCAACTTTTTAAATAAAGAGGGAGTGAAAGGAGGAAAACAATCGCGCTGCGCAGTTATTACGAGATCCTGATAGAAGTTAACCGCGCTTGTGTACGCTTAGTGGAAATGTAAGTGGATAACATGATTGAGGGTGATTGGATTAGGAAAAAGCACATTCGTGGGTTGTGTTCGAGCGCGTAAGTGTCGGAGGAAGATTGAGCTGCGAGGTCGCGCTCGTGACGAGCTCGTACATACTTTCAGCGAGAATAAGGGAGTTTATAAGTGAGGCTACACTGTCAAAGAACACCACCGTGACGCTTTTGACCCTCGAACACGTGTACAAGCGCGCACACGAGTCAAAACTCATAAATACATATATAGACTGGACTTTTTTTTTTGTTGTTGAGAAAACAGCAATCTTTCTATTTTTTTTCTCTCTCTCTCTCTCTCTCTGCACTGTGCTTGGGGCGGTGGTGCAATATCAAACTGTTTGTCCGTCTCTCGTCTCTGCTGGGCCTCGCGGGACATCTGCCCCCACAAACAAAGGGGGGGGGAAAAAAAAAAGCATGAGTGCCTATCTTCATTGTGCTGAATACACTAGTACAAATCTCTACTTTACCCCTATGGATCATCACACACACACACACTCGGCAGCTTTCAGACAATCAACAAAATACCCCGAACAATATTGCAGTGTGTGGATGTGGAAGTATGTGCACTCATTGACATGCTTGAAACAGTCGCACACGTGATTTTGAAAAATTTTTTTAATGTTAATAAATACAAATGCTTTATTACTGACGAGTTCTCGACTATAAATCCGCTCTCGTATTGTATTTCAGGTGCAAGATCTCACGCACCGTTTCGCATCGGACCACGACGGTTACGAGTTGCTGCATTATTGAAACATTCTTGACCATACACATGCAAACGCATCACCTGTTTCTTCTTTTTTTTTTATCCCCCAACTTTGTTACGTTAGGAAAATCGCTTCTGACTTGCTAACGAACACGCTGAGCTGAGAGCTGAGCATGATCGCGATTCATGCTTTAGTTCACAATAGAGCGACCCCCCCCCCGAATATAGCGGTTCACCTATCGCGGGTTCGGTGCGTCGCAGATTTTCAAATTTTGATTCGCGGAATTTTTTGGCTTTCGCGGGACTCTGGAATATAAAATATAAAATATATTAAAAATAATAAAAAAAGTTCATTCAAACATTAAAAGAACATTTAAATCGAAATAAAACAGGATGCACTGTATTTCATCAGAGGATGAACACACAGTGGCGGTGTATGCCACTTCCGCTTCGGCTAATAAACAGGAAGTGACCTCAGCGGCAGTAGGTACGCATGTAGGATTTTATATGTTGCTAAAATGATGTATGTTTAAGAGTGTAGAAAGTGTTCAAGAGCATAGGACGTGTTTATAAGAGTGTGGGAAAGGTTAATAAGAGAGTGGAAATGGTTTATAAAGCTTTAAAATATATATAAATAATA
>JAQMCW010000018.1:5486533-5499912 GCA_030068335.1 Chrysichthys cranchii
TATATAAAGAAGCTTTTTGTTCTCCAGATGTGTGTGGCGCTCGAGTGTGTGTTAAGTGAACAAAGGTGAATAGGCTCGGTTTCAGCCGTGAAGGGTGGCCAAGTTAGATCCCGTTGCGAGTGTGTGAAGAGCAGGGACCCCCCCCTCGAGGACCCCCGCGCATGAAACGCAAACGGCATCCGACACACACAAGATTCCCCACAAAGGTGGCCACTTAGAAGAGAATACGAGGCTGCCGGGAGCGGCTTGCGTCTCAAGCAGGGCCCAGCAGGACCGAGACTAGCGCTTAAACATCGAGGACAAAGGGCCAGAGACACGGTGGTCTGGGATTGTGCTCAGTCAGGCGCTGCTGCTTAAGTCCAGAAAAGCGTTTTGTATTATGGGAGGGGGATTTATATTTCTTTCTTTCTTTCAGATCACTTCAGAGTGGATAACATACAAGACTGAGGCATAAAAAAGATGGATTTATCAGCAAATAAAGCTGCATGGAGAAAAGAGAGAATTAAAAACCACCACCAAAAAAAAACAAAAAAAACAAAAGCCCCTACTGAGGCAGTTCCATATATGCAGTCCTTGCTTCTGTCTCACCCCCTTTCTCTTAATGCTCATTTTCATCACTTAGCTTAAAATATTGATAACCAATTAGCGCCACGTCTGTTTTGCTACGGAACCGGTGTCGTTGTCTATCACGCTGTCAGGGCCAATTCGCCGCTCGTTCAAAGTTCATTTCTTCGCCTCGGCCGCGCACCGCCTTTGGAGACGCGGCTGAACATAGCCCTGGGCGCAATCACCTATTCTCTTTCATTATGGGCAAAATAGGCAAGGTGAGGGAGATTATTAGAACTTTGGAATGATCACAAAGCTCACGGCGCCCTGTCAGATCCCCCCTACGTGTAATTCGTCTGGCCCTCTCTCTCTCTCCTCCTTCTCTTCCTCCTCCAGCCCCACCTCCAGCGCCGTATGATGGACATTATTCATGAACATCTGCGGAGCTCTGAATACTGCACGACTGAAGAAGCGGCGTGATAACGGGGAAGCTCCAGAAGCCCCTTTGACTTTAAAATGAAGGCGCTGGCGCTGCAAAATCGGGCCGGGGAAGAAGAAAAAAAAAAAAACAAGGACAAGGCCTCTCATTAGTCTGCATTAGAAGATGGCCTGATGTGAGACAAGTGGATATGGATACATATGGTAATGCGACACCTGTGGTTTAAGCACGAGAAGTTCATACTAACTAAACGCTACTAGAAGACAGAAGAGCTGAGGGAGTTTGGACAGGATAACAATGTTATGGTTTCGTTGGGTAAATGCGATGTAGTGATGCACACTGCCTTTAAACAAGCACAAACATACACAGGAATGAGGAGAGGAATCCAAGTCTAGGTCAGTGTTTTCTCCTTCTCCTTCTCCAGCAGGTAAAGCTCCCGTGAGTACCCTTCTACATAAAAGCGAACCCTTCCTTCGGCGAGTATGCACACTTCCTGTTTTCGCACACCACTGCAGGGGTTGTTCTTGTTCTTGAGTGAGGACGGGAAAAGGCCTCAAAAACACAGCTGAAAACAAGATACACACCACTGTGTTCCACCTGACACAAAGAAAAAACGAAATCAATCGAATCATCATAGATAAGAATATAATAAATACTCAGAATATATAAAACATCATATCTCGTAGTAAGATCTATAAACGTGTGATTTTTTTTTTTTGATAGAGTTCGTGTCTTCTGTGCTACAAAGATTCAGTCGTGCCTGAAGTTGTAGCATCGATCAGTAGAAAAATTTAAAAATTAAAAATTTGACCAATTTGTGAACTCACAAAAAACTATTTAATTTTTTAACCAAAAAGGTTACATTCTGTCGTCTCTATAGCGGCCTTATTGGCCTCCTAAAATCCGCACTAATTATTCTTTCCAGTACTGTAACTGTTCAACAACTCATCTTGCATTTTCTCGCTTGTGTGGTACTCTAGTTAATTTTATTTGCCCAAGAAATCCCTCTCAAACACTGAGAAGGAACCACGTCTTAGGATTAAAGTCTATTTAAACTGTTAATAATGGGCACATGAGTTAGAAACAATCCTGCTCCAGGACTTGTTAGAGAAACCTAACTAGTAATAAACAGTACAAATGGCGCTAGTCATTAACACCACCGCTAGGTTTTTAATCCTTACTTAAATAAAAAAAAAAGAAAAAAGAAAAAAAAAAAAGCCACATGTACACAGTGTTCCCCTAATCCAATTTGTTGCTTGTGAAGCCTTTAAAGCAATCCATCTGGATTTTTGTCCACTTTCCCCATTTGGCAACAAACAGGCCTGAATACTGTGTGTATACACGGCTTAAAGTAAGACAGAAAGAGCGGCTTTGAACAGCGCTTCAGCTGCTATATCAGCCGGCCCTTTGACAAGGCCTGGAATGGGCGTCTGGCTACGACCGCCGCTTATTGCGAATGGCAGATGAAGTTCGCCGTGGCGGTTGGAGGCAAAATGAGCTTTGACAGCTTTGTCAGAGCGTTCGAGGCATTCAGTGGCAGGCCAGAGATTCGCCGCAATCACGCGCCTTTCATCTTCCAAATGTGAGGCTCAGGAAGTCTCCCCAGAAAAAGAAAAGAGAAGAAATAATACTTTTTTTTTTTTTTTTTTTAAAGCAGAGAAGAAAAAAAAACCCCGGACAGGAATGACAGATGATCCACTGCCTCGTCAGAATGGCAAGAGTAAATTCGAGAAGAAAGGGGAAGAAGGAGCGGAGTCGGCGATGGGCTGGACGCACCACTAACATGTCAGCAGACGTTAGAGGGCTTTGGAGGAAAACAAAGCGAGAGCAACAACAGCTCTGGTTCTTCCTGCCATCCCACTCACCACCACACTAGCTCGAGCACTCTTTCAGGCTCACCGTGGCTCTGGATGAGGGTTATACATGGCTTCGTATAAGAGCCACCAAGCAGATCACTAAAGGAAGAGCATGCAACACAGCCAAAGGTTACAAAAACGTACAGCGACCTTTAGCATTACGCACTTAGATATCATGCAAGTCCAATTACAAGACTGTGAGATAAGATTTGCATTTACTGTGCCACATAAGGAATGAAACGCTGTTACAAGAAAACAATCCACAACTGGGTGATGTGATGCACCCTGTCGCAAAGCGAAGTCACTCAAGTTCATCCATTCCAATAACCGCATCTCCTAAAATGTGGTGTGTTCACACCACAACGATTTACCAAGTGAACAACGCGTCAAGCTGTTTAACTATTTCTAGTTACTCTAGTTAGTATAAACATATCATTTAAAGCACACCTGGGACTATTATCAGAGCCATGCTGTTACAGAAAATCAATCCACACCTTCATATTTGACAATTCAACAGCATTGTGCTATAAAGATACGATTCCTTAATGTTCCTTGATGCGTCTCAAGTCTATACATGATGGCTTGTTTTTTTGTTTTGTTTTTTTTAACATTGTGACCACTACCTACTTTTTCTACATAAAATGAAAGGCCGTTTCTTAGCTTCAGCAAAACTCTAGCAAAAACCTAGATTTTTCACGACAGCACAGAGGCGCAAATATTTCAAAATGGACCCGGTAATCCACTTTGCTCTTTCTGAATTAGTTGAGCTTTGCCACTTGCTTGAGGGTTTTCTGTTAAAACATTAAAGCGAGACTCCAACAATGGATAAAATGGACGTGCAGTGGTGGACAAAGTACAGGTATCCTGTATACAACTAAGAGCAGAGATTACGTTATGTTACGTTAGCGTTATTTGGCAGACGCCCTTATCCAGAGCGACTTACATTTATCTTGTTTATACACCTGAGCAGTCGAGGGTTAAGGGCCTCGCTCAAGGGCCCAGCGGCGGCAGCTTGACGGTGCTTGGATTTGAACTCACAACCTTTCCGATCAGTAGTGCAGCGTCTTAACCACCGAGCTAGCACCGTCCCAGATTCATTTAATAACACACTAGAGGAAAACAGAGATTTTTTTTTTAATGTAAAAGTCTTGAGTTAAATACAATTCCTGCTTTTAACGGTGTTTAAGTGTCAAAGAACTGAATGTGCAAAAGTACTGAGTTACTTATCAGTTTCTAGAGACAGCTGTGTGTGGGGGGGAATCTATATAACAATAATAATAATAATTACAAAAAAAAAAAAAAAAAAAAAAGGTTGCTCTCCTTATACAGACAGATCCGTGACTTCCTGTACTTCCCGGTATGTCCACCTTCATTACCAGGATGTCATGTCATGCTACATGTTTGTTGAAATCCCTAAATATCCAATTCATCACAGTATAAAAGAGCGTATAGACAACATGGCCATTTTTTCAGCCCTGTTAAATTATAAAATCTAATGTGTTCGCACACTTCAGGAACAGAGGGCACAGGTCTGACCTTATCCAGCTTTAAATCTGACAACTGGGGTCACTAGTTTCTTCGAGCGTACTCACTAACCTGCGATTTTACGTTTCTGTAGAGATCTGTACAACGATGCGGGATCTCGGAAGAGAGAATCCAAATACATCTTGGAAAAACATGCTTAAAACTTAAGATCCAGCTGGAACTGAACATCTACGTGGAGGACAGGAAACGGACCAACTGGAAACGTAAAGAATCAACTGGAAGTAAGAGGGAAGCGTCAGAATCATAGAACCATGATTCTGAAAAACATCTTCTTAGTTTCAATTCTACAAACACCTTTTTTTCTTAAATCCGAGCCATTTAACAATCCCGGCTTTTTCAATTTGTAAGATCTTTAGCCGTGCATCTCTGTTGGCCAAGGTATGAAATTAATCTTTATCCCTGTTTTGTCGCTTTGGCTCCTCATTCACAGTGTATGTTGGTAATTAGGTCTGTGGTTTGATTCCAGGTTCTTTCGCTGCCTCCGTGTGCCAAGCTCCCTCTTTCTGGCTTTTTTTGCGTCTCTGGATTCATGCTGCACGCTCCGGCTTAGCGCTCCTCCTCATGCTCACACAAGGCGTTCCACAGTGCCTGCCTAAAAAGACAGCACTTTAAAACACCATTATTTAGCCCTCATTGTTTTGTTCTGCACAATTAAAAAAAGAAGCCCCTCTTCTTTTTATTTACTGAAGCAAGGAGAGGCTCTTCTCCCCTCCCTCGCTCTTTCAGCCTTGGGAAAAGGCAAACGCAGGCTGGCTAATTTGGGGGGACTTTTTGTTTGCATATAGGCTTACTTTGGGCTTCAGTTCAAAGTGCTGAGCAACACCAGCTAATCCAGACGAGCTGCTAACTTTAAATAAAGATCAATCATGAGAGAAGCCAAGAGAGGATGCCCTGACACAGGACAATTAACTGCTCTGGGGGTTTAAAGGCCATATGATTGCTAAGGAGTTGTTGGTTTTTTGTTTTTTTTGCTACACAACTTTGGAAAATAACTCATCAAAACTTGAAGGAGATTCATAAAGACTAAGAGAGGACAATCCTACCGTTCTGAACAGTTTTATAATGTAGTAGAGATTGGGGAAAAAAATAGCAGGTGAGCAAAAAAGATGTGTTTAAAAATTACAAAACAAATATGGCTGCAAAGAAGCGAAAAAGGGGTCCAAGCACTAGAGAGCATGGATACCCGACCCGAACCCGACGGGACCCAACGGGTCGGGCCGGGTTTGGACAAATATTTCGAAATGTTACTCGGGTTCAGTCACGTCACCACAAAAACTTTTGATAGTTAAAATAGTAAAGTTACTTTTTGTTCACTAAAAAAAAATCCAGTAGGGTTAGGCTACTAGGCTAGGCCACGCTGGATCTTTTGCTTTCTTCCTGTGCGCCGGGATTTATCTCCGTAGCTGTGACAACGCAACGTTTCATCCAGTAGCCTAATAAGCCTCATGGAATACGTGAAAAAGAAATTGTTATCAGGAGAATTTAAAACAACAGAATATCAAGGAATTCAATTTTCAATTGAATTTTTCTTGTCCCGTGCACGTTTGTGACCTGTGAATGCAATCATTGAGAATGTCTTTTCTTTTAACAGTTGTTTAATAAAGGCAGGGTACACAAGGATACACAGGGTTTTTTTTTTATTTAAGAGAGTATCATTATAATCACTTAGCAGCGCCTGTTTCGGCCAAACATTAAAATTCCAATCGGGTTCACGTCAGATTCGGTCACTGCTCTGTCGGAGTTGGGTCGGGTTCGGACAGAAATAAGAGGCCCGAACAGCACTCTACCAAGCACTACCCATGTGATGGGTTTTGGCAATGGGGCGCAATTAATGATATAAACGAGAGATGTTTTAAAAGCATTTTAGCTCATTTATCAATTCCAGCACCGCCTAAGCAATCACACATTGGTGCTCTTTAGGAAGTAGCGATAACCTCACCCACCCACCAAGTTTGGCGTTAATACGCCAAAGCATTTCTGAGATTTCTGATCCTTGCCTCATATCCTGCTTGTTTGGTGGAAGGAGCCATTGAACAGGTTATTGAAGCAGTTCCATGGAACAATGGTCAGATTTCCAGTTTTCAACAATGCGAAAGCCTTGGATTTCTCAGTAATATGACAAGTGTAGGGTGTTCCATATTGCTCTGTGGATGTTCCGCAACGATCGATGAGACTATAAAAGGCTAACAATGGTAACCATTGGGAAATTGCTGTGGTATAAGAGGATTCAAAACACTGTGGGACATGCTGTCATTGAAAAACCATCAGCTTCACGGTGGTATGTGTATCTCTTCCTCGTGTTGGCCCGAATCACACCGCCCTCATGTTGATTATTTTCCTGTAACCTCACACAATCTGTCTTGTTTTACTCCTTAATAAACATGCCTACAATCTCATATTTGTTTTCTTGAGAAATGAGAATCAGTTCAGCAATGCAATTTCATTTATTTGCATATACAAAGTGCACTTATTGTATTCTGTACATCTTGTACAACTTATACAGGTAAAAGTAAAAAAAAAACAAAAAAAAAAAAACCCAACAACCCCCCCCCCCGCCCCCAAGAGCTTGAAGATTTTGGAGCTATGGCTCAACACCACAATGTTAAGCAAATATACTACTACTTATTAAGTACACTTTATCCTTAAGGCATAACAACAAACCCTACTGCTCATTATTCATCATCAATACCATGGGTTTTTTCTCCACCTTGAACCAGTAAGCAGTGTTACCACAGAGATCCCCAATGCCTCCCAGACATCTTTGTGTTCCCCCTGAACCCTGAGGCCTCTCCACCCCAACAGAACCCGATGCGGGGAAGTCCCTGTAGAGCAACTAGCCCCTATCGATCCCCTTTAAAGCTGCTGAATAATAAATCCCACCCCCCAAAAGAGCTCAACAGAGCCTGGGGATGGGCTTAAACCCCACTAATTACATCAGCGCTGAAAGGAAATCATTGATCAACAGCATTATGGGAAACTAAACTGCCCCACGAAACTGGATCAAAGTCAGTGAAGTGGCTTAGTGGGCTCTCTGAGGAGCTGACCCATAGGGGGATTAAAAAAACCCTCGACAGATGCTGCTATAAACACATACGCATGCATGCATCACAAATAAGCACACACACACACCCCCCCACACACACACAGGACTGTAAAGTTCATTTGAGTGCCGTTTAGGTCTGGAACTAACAACAGGTCAGACAGTATTTCTGTCCGATACATCAACAAACCGAGAGACACGCCCACACACGCGCACCACATGCACTGTTATTATAGTCATATCAGAATGACCATTTTAATACGCAGTCTGAAATTCCATGACACACTGCACCTTCTGTGGAAGGGTTCTGAAACAGTGTTTTCTCCATCCGCGCCGGTGTTTTAGCTCCATATGAGATATAATCTCCATCCATACTAACATGCCTGAAAATGTGCATCATCACATGACCGTTTACATACATTGGACATGTGCGTGCTGGTATAACCAGGAAGCAGACTGTCTACCAGATTGTGCAGTTGGTTGCCTAGATGTAGCTCACTCAAATAATACCTTGCCTCCTGTGTTTGCAGAAAGTTGTAGCATTATAAAATACAGAATGTAGCTAGGAAAGCCAGGCTGCTAGGTAAGACAAAAAGCTCAGCAACGCTTGTAATTCGTTACCCATCTTGCATTCACCACTGTTATTCAAGGCTGATCGGTGTTTTTTCTTCCGGAAACCCCCCCTCCCACCGCGATAGAAGCGTGACGAATCATGGAAAGACACGTTGTGCCCACAAGACCCAACCAGCACGTGAACACAGGTGTCTATGTCTGAAACAGAAGCCAGCGGTGTTTCCAAAAGTCTCCATTTTAGTGGTTTGAAGACTCTACAGTAGTAGGGACGTCCGGTGTAAACGTACCAAACGTGATGCGTTTCAAAACTGAAACTCATTAGCGTTGACGATGCATTAGTTCCGTCAGTAACTGTGCTCTCTGGGTGACATGAACGGCGTACTCTCTCTCACTTCTGTCGGTCACTAATCAAATAACGCTCGTCAACCATGGGCGCCTGTGAACTCAAGTATGCGGAAGGGGACGGATAGCACTCTCCTTGGGGGTGTTGCTGGTCGGCTTCACGTGTCTTGGAGAAGGCATGAGTTAGTTTTCCTTCTCCCTGGATGGTGGATGTTGTACAATAGGGAACAGTTGACCAATATATTGGGCAATAGTGTGTTTAAAAAACAAAACAAAACAGACTGTAAGCATTGCTCTTACGCTTGCTTACAAGACACCGGTAGGGGGATGGCATTATGTAAAACTCATGCAACAGCTGCAAATATGGCGGTGGGAACGGGATTGCGGATCATCTTGTGTGGTCTGATACGTAAAAGTCTTAAAAAGCAGAGAAAAACATGTAATCTGCTATTTTTGTTTGCGCTAACTACCGTTTAGATTTAGATCTCAATGCAAAACATTTTTCATTTTTAAAAGAGAACATGCATATAATTTGTGGATATTGTATATGAGCACCTGCTGACTGAAAGCCTGCTATTGGTGTCTAGAGACTGGGGAATAGCAGGCCCCGAACACCCTTCATGCACATGTAATGATCTATACCTAAAGCTTGCTGGAGGGCTCTGCTCCTGAAATCCACCTGAGATCCCTTCACCGGGATACAGGAGTGTGTTAGTGTGTGTGTGTTTGTGTGTGTGTTAGTGCGTGCGTGTGTGCGCGCGCAGAAGAAAGTACTTGTAAGTACTTGTACTCGTCTTAACATTTTTTTTTTTAAGAAATCTAGCCTCATGGCTGAATGCTTATATAGTTTATACAGCTTTACTAATATCATTACAGCCAAAACATTTGCAAAGCACCAAGATTTGGTGAAGTCTATTGTCTTATACGCTTTCTGAACTGTGCTAGTCCTCGTCTTGTGCTCGAAATCGACTTAACCACAAATCCTGGGCTTACACTTAAGTCACACAAGCTTGCAAATGTGTTGAACGGAGTTTCCATAGAGTCTTTCGTCATCAGGAGAGAAACCGGGTCTGTGTGTGTGTTTCAGCGCGCCCCCTCTGCTGCTCATGATCGCTGGTGACAATAGTCAAAAAGATGCTAATCTGTTATCGGCGCATCTTAAACACGAGTGATTACACCTAGAATCGTCCCGCTCTTAAGCCGTCTGCGACCGGGAGATAAAGTGGGTTGGGGAGAACGAGAATGGAAAAAGAAGAGCGAAAAGATTGGATGGGTTACAGATTACCCATACAATAAAAAATAGGTCCCCCCCCTTTTTGGTCCAAGATGGTGTACCTTTCTTTTTCTTCTCTCGCACACGTGATCCGTCTTGCGACAGATTCCGCTAATGCTGCCTTATCGAAGCCCGGTGCTGGCTGCCAAGACCAAGTGGAGATGTTTACAAGGCCAGGACAGTGGAGGGTTGGGGGGAAAAAAAAATCTAGTGGTAATTCCTCGGTGGGTGTAATCCAGGGGGATTAGAAGTGTGTGCAGAGGGGGATTATATGTTTATCGTTAGATGCTCATCTACTGTTTGCACAGAGAATGGAAGAGGAAGCAGTGAGGCATTACAGGAGACAGCCCAAGACAACAACTGGAATTTAATGCTTTCTTTCTCATTAATCTGCTCCTCCATCTCGTGATTTGTGCTGGGTTTGGTGTCGGAGTCGCCTGGAACCAGGAATGGAAGGCTTTTGCCAGGGAGTCATCAGTGTCTTGTGCTCCTCCATCTCTCCATTGAGACTTCTGATCCATAGACGTTTGGTCAAATTTGTGCTTAAAAAGATCATAAAGGTGTGAATAAATGATGATCAATTAGGAAGAATATGGTCCATGCTCAAAGCACCCTTTTGTACCATTTGCATGTATCTTTTACCACCAAAATAAATAAATCATACATACCTCTTTAACACCAACAGGGAATGGGGGTCCGTTCTGGTTCCACATTTTGAACCATTTCAACTAAAAATATTGGTTCGGGACCTGAAAAGCTGGTTCCTGACTGGAACCAAAAGCTTGTTTTTTCCCCCCGCGCGAACCATGATGACATCAGTGGGCGTGTCCTTAGTTTAGAGAGCAACCAGAGGCAAGCAATAGAGAACGCAATGGAAAAGGACAAATTAGAGAATTATCCGCGATACCACAACAAACGCTCGGTAATCAGAGTGATCCGCCATCGTCACCAGATCAACAAACACGCTTTACTTTGTTAAATAACTCGGCTTTTAATCCGTTTCTTATCTGAAACATCCGCCTTACAAATCCCTGTGAACTTGCCCTCACTGATATTCCAAAAATGCTAATGATAGATTATAGAGACCCGAGAGCTGCTGCTGGAGAAAAGTAACCAACACCATCTGACCAATCAGAAAGGAGAATTTAACAGCGCTGTAGTATACCCAAGTATCAGGGGAGAAAAAAATGTAAATAAAATGCACGTGATTTGGGTTTTTTTTTTTTTTTTTTGGTGAGAATAGAAGAACCAGCACATGCGTCACTACGTGATCTGCATGTACATATCCATTCTCGTCCTCACACACGTGCCATACAGATGGAGCATAAATAGAGTCCCTGTTTGGAGACAGATGAGGACGGGAGGGGAAAAAAAACCCCAAAAAAGCAAAAAGAATGCAAATATATGTGCTGGGAGGAAAAAAAAAATGAAGGGGGGGGGGGGACCCTAAACTAACATTAATTCATCCACAGCAATTTCTGCAGGAGATGAAAGAACTGCGATGTACTTTGTACTATTTATTTATCCTTAAATGAGGGAATGAGCCACATACTTCTCCAAGGCCCTGATTGCTGCTTGACTAATTAGACAGAAATGTGCAGGAAAAAGAGGGATTAATTGTTTATTTCTCTTCACCAGCACTGAGTGTCGGACGAGGGTTTTTTTGGGGGTTTTTTTTGGTTAAAGATGAGAAAATGGATGAGCGAGGAAGAGAGAGAACGTGAGAGCGAGAGAGATAGGATGTCAAATGTGTTTTCGGCGTGCCATCAATCTCATGGACAGGACGTTGATGTCTCTGTCATCAGCGGACCAAACCACGGCAGTGGCGGGGGTGGAGTTGTTATGTCTAAATTTGCCGGACAGATCCACTGCCAAATGACGCAGGGCAGAGCGAGTGAAGCGTGTGTGAGCTTTTCAGCTCAAGTACAAGCGCACTGGAGAGGAAAAAAAAAAAAACCCGGATGAGATCGGCGCGCCAACCGAGAACAAGCAAGGCGTGTAAAATGCCGCCAAACGACTCTGTCAAAGACGTTCATTTTTCAAACGTTTCGCGAGTGGTGACACACAGTTGCTTGAAATTTTAATTTAAACAAATCTGAAGTGCTAAATTAGCAGGTAACACGAACTGCTCCGCTGTGAAGAGAAGCCATAATGGCGCATGGTTAAGGGAACGATCTGGGTTAATGCGAAACATGTGTAGAGGAATGTGTGAGAAGAGAAAGAAGCCTGACAAATGTACGTGAAATCCATTACAGAAAGAGAAAGAGAGGAAGAAACAAAAAAGAATCCCATCCGTACCATCTGTTGTGGACCTGCAGGTCCATATTAGACAGGGCAGGTGTCTAAATATTTATAAACCGTGCTAAGTTTATTCCTGTAGTTTCTACATGGGGGGAGTAAAAAAAATAAAAAAAATCCTCATTAATCGAATCCAAACTAACAATCGCTTTGAAAGTGAAGAGAGACAGGAAACGATTAGAGGCACTTCAACATGCACACTCATGCACTTTCACACTTTGTTATTCTGATAAGCTGAGATGCACATGCACTCACAGACCTGCATGCTCACACACACACACACTCACAGGACTGAAGTCAATTTGCAAGTGTACCACACTGTCCCTTGATAAAGCAGGTGCTTCATCAGCATCAGTGAGACACGAAATTGTACCACAAGTGGGGTTTTTTCCCCTTCCTTTTCTTCTCTCTCCCCCCATTTGAACCCTTTTCTCAGCCTTGCCACTCGCTAACACGTTCCCTTGGCCGGCTCGCACGATTATGAAAATGCACTTCACCCCATTAATCAGCATGTCTAATAAATCCTTGTGCCTCCTCCCTGACAGAGCATCAGTCAGCGGCTGCCGGAGCACCCACGGGACGGGGTCAATCACAAACTCATCAAATGCGTCATTTCGCCTCTCCATTTAGACAAGCGGCGCTTGTTTATGGGAAAGATATCAGGTGTTCTGGAGCGAGGGAGCGGCGCTGAAACACCAGCGCCATTAATCAGGCCTTGATTGCAGGCGACGAGCAAGGCTGTTTATCCTAATTTCATTCATTTCGATCAACAAAGCAAACGCGAGCGAACGCAGCCATTAGCGGGCGGCAGGATGGCACAATTATTTCCTTGTATTAAATAAAGTGATGATGAATGGGCTGGGGCAAACTAAAACAAAGAGAATTTTATTACTTCAAATTAGACCTCTAACTCCCTAGTGCTCCCTTCTTCACCTGACTAAGAAACGGTGGCGTATGAAAGGAGGCCTTTTAAAAAACTTTGGATAAACGACAGCCAGCACACAAAGCGAAGAATTTTGCTGCTTTCTTTTTTTTCCCCTTTTCTCTCCCCCAAGCCTGCTTCCAATTATCGACTAACTCTTAGTCATATTTAGTACTGAAATCAGTGGGAGAGCTGGTTAAGGCTGTCAACATCAATATGAAGGCAGATGAAGAAGGAAGGACTAGTTGGTTTTGATCATGTGAGACTAGCCATCAAAAAAGCCCTATGGCATGTCTATGTGCCGCAACAGCATGAGACTGTACAAGGTACACGGTCTTTGGTCATTTAATGAAAAAACATATTCTGTTAATAGGTGGAGGGGGGTGGAGAGATAGCCTGGCTAATAAGGCTTAAAACTAATGGGGTATGAAATCAGCGGTGGCATGTCAATAGGTCAACATCGACAGACTGACACCTTTCGCCAGGGGCAGATCATTTTAACAAAAACAAATACATAAACGGGTGAACGGATAAGCAAGATATTT
>JAQMCW010000018.1:5544694-5559286 GCA_030068335.1 Chrysichthys cranchii
TTGTTGTCAGGTGTGGTGGGGTTGAATAACAAGAAACAGAAACTTAGTCAGAACCGGAGAAAGCAAACACGGGAATATTGAGGCTTGGCAAGAGTGTGGAAAACGGCAACTAATGCGTGAGTCTTTTTATAGCTCCCGGAATCAGTCCCAATCCGGTACACCTGTCGCCACCCATGTGACGCGCCGAGAAGGCAGATCGCAAACTTGAAGTGACAACCGACAGGTTTTGCTGCTGTTTGCCACGACTTGGCTAGCCATATGCAAGATGACGTGTGGGATACTGGCATGAGCATGAAAGATAAAGCTGTGGAAGTCGACCTGTCTGAGCAGAATGCATAAATGAGGAGTTAAGTGAGCTGGACAGGCTAAAGGACTAAAGCCCTGCTGCATCACTCTCTGCAATTAGAGACCTGCAGAGCAGAGTTCTTTACTTTGTTTACTTTCTTAATGTTGCATAATATTGCTTTATTAATACTGAACCATATCATTCAGTAACGTTAACTAACAGAATCAATTGTGCGAGTTAAAGCTAATGTAAAGTGGTTCTAAAATATCTACAGTCTCATGACTTACATTTGTAATCTCAGGCAAAAGGCAAATTTTTTAATTACGCGATAACTCGGGGAGCAAAAGACAAGGCATGGAGTGGAGACATTCATCTTCTCTGGCGAAGAAGAAATTCAAAAGTCAGCCCTCCCCCAAGAAAATCGCATCATTCTTTTGAGACATGAAGGGACCTGCACCATGACAATGCACGTCCTCATACACCAGCAGAGACACTGGTGCAACGGCTCAGGGTTCGAACGTCTTCCACGTCCTCCTTACAGCCCGGATCTGGCTGAGTGATCATCACATCTTCGGTCCACTGAAGGTGGTGCTGTGTGGTCACAGATTCACCTCTGATGATGAAGTAAAGGAAGCGTTGTTCACCTGGCATCGGGAGTGAGTTCTTTGCGGGAATACACAAGCTAGTTGAATGATCCAACAAATCCAGTGAACCCCCGCCTACAGGGATACAGGTATATTGGGTTCTTACGGAAAATGGGAGCCCAAACATGGCAGGGTGACTTAATGCTATGGATGTACACACAGGCTTCAAGTTAGGGAGACAGGCTTTGAGTTGGGTTGTGGAAGTGTGACATAATGACAGAAATTGATTGTTTTAGCACAGAAAACATGATTTTTTTTTCATGGCGAGCTGGCTGTCTATATATTCCTGAGAGTCTCAGGTTTCAAGGGACATATAACATTACTATATTATCGCACGATGAAAGGGCCGGAGCCTAAGAAACAAAGGGGCGTTACGGCTGTGTCCCGGAACCCCCCCCCGCAACAGCTGATCGCTGACAATCACCCCCCGGTGTGCCGTCGTATTTTCCTGACGCAGAAAGTCAGCCGTGGCTCAAAAAAGGTTGGGAAACACTGCTGTATGGGGACTTGTATATGGGAAAGTGACCTGTTCAATTTCTCACACTTATGTCTATTTAAGCTTTTAAATGTATTTTGCCTTTACTTCTTCTTCACTCTCGTATCTTCCTGGTCATGCAGCTTGTGAAATCCTGTCTAACCCAACAATCCTAACCCTACACTTTTACCAGCAAGTGACAAGTCGTCATTTGCAAACAAAATATATAATGCAGTAGCAAGGTTGACTCCACCTTCTCTTCCCAGCTCTCACTCTTCCACCGATGGAGAGAATGGGGATAAACCGAATGTGATGTGGGTGGTGCGGAGCATGACAAAAATGAGTAGGGCGGATGACGTGGCAGACTGTCATCTCGGTACGTGGCTCTTCACCGTGCTGCTGTATTGAAAGTGAAAGTGTAATCCTGGGAGGACGGCAGCGCTGTCTCTTTTGACTACTTTGACAAGCTGCACAACGTAGGAAGGGAAAAAAACGCAACGGTGAGGCTGCTGCTGTCCCTTTAGAGCACAATAGCAGTTTGATAAAGCCTCTATATGAGTCAGTATGCTCTTAGTCAGGTCCACACACCCCCCCCTTTTTAAAAATATACGTTACAATGAACAGGCTGGACTTTTTAGCATAATCCCACTGCAGCAAAAAAACCACGTTTATATAAAAAAAAAAAACCAACAAAAAAAAAAACCTAGCAAAAAGCTTTTGCGGGATATAAGAAAGTAGGAGTATAGTCAATAAAAAGGGGAACAGAGACGGAAGAAAAAGATATGATGTGGAATTGATGGCTGGGACACCTCCCCTCTGTGACCAAGCGTGGACTTGGCCTTCTGTTTACAGACAGGTGGCAGATTTAGGGGAAGTGTCCATTGGTTTGAAGGACGGGTTCATGATTAGACAAGAGTGAAGTGCTTTTGAACTTCTGTGCTTTCTACCAACGAAACGTATTGCTGAAAAATAAACAGGTGTAAAGGTAAAGGATGCATTTAAATTACTGGAGTAAACGAGTACCTGCCAGAATTCATGAAAAATGCAGCTTTAAACAACTCGAGTGATTGGATTTCAAACTCCTATCTACCCACCTATTGTGGTTTCCTGTTTCGATTTTAACATATGCGCTGAAAAATAAGAGCTGGCTGCTGAATTTTCGCCCGTCACAAGTACAATGGTTTTCACCAACAATTAACTGCCAAAAAAATGAAAAATGGAAAAGAAAAAAAAAAAGAAAGAAAAAAAAAGACAATTTCATAGTCTTTTCTCCAAGAAATGGATATTTATTCGCCGGTAAATTAAATTCAGTCAAAAGTCAGCTTATATTCACGGTGGTCCTCAAGTTATGATGGACATACGTTCCGCTATACCCATCGCAAGTGGAAAATGTCGCATGTCGAATGTTGTAGGTCACTGCTTAGCCTATTTTAGGTAGCTTAGCCTAGCTTAGGTATCTTAGCCTAGCCTACCCTACCCAGGGGTCTTTTCCTGTAGGGGAATTTGAATTCAAATTAGCCCTTGAAGCACACACAAAAAAAAAAAAAAAAACCACACAGTGATGCACTGTACAGTACACCGATACACAACTTAACCCTGTGAGTTGCGGGGGAGAGTGAGGCATCACGCAACGTGAGTGACGCGCACATCCGGGCATCGTCCGCGTACTTTCGGGCGTCGTCTGAAAGTATCGTATGTCCTGCGCTGTTACGCTGACCTGCCAGTTATTCCTCCCCACGAATCTTAAATATTTTCTAAATGTTTTACAATTTTTAGCGTATCGCAGTAGTCACTGCAACTTCGAAAAATTGTAAGTCGGGCCATGATGACTAGGGGAGCACCTGTACTTGCATAATAAAAGCTACGACCAATTCCTTCACTTGTTTGTTGAAGGAACTAAGACAGGATTAAATGTAGGTTATTTCTGAGAAACAGTCTTTCCTGTGTGGGAAAACTTAAAGCTTGATACAGCTCCAACACTGGAGACTCCTTCCAAAAAAACGTAAAAACGTCCACTCACGGGATGCTTCACTACATCAACAATAGATTTTCTTTGTTAAATAACATGTTTTTTAATTTGCCATACAAGTCCCTACTGTAGAAATGCCAACATATTACACCGAGCGCATTAATAGAAACCTGTGATATATCCTGCATGTGGGATCATTCAGAATAAATTCATCAGATTTGCTATCAAACTGATAAAATTACACAAAGAACGTACCATTGAAAAATCAGGCCAAGTCCAAACACTGTCAGATCGAATAATCATAGCAGGCATAGTAGTCATTTTGATGCGTAACAGAGGTGTGGATAACGGCTGAGATTGTGTATAAACCTCCAGACCCACGAGAAAAATGTCGACATGACGAAATACAGGATCACATCCCTTTCGAGCTACAAAGCGGGACAGAAAAACAGATGCCTCCATGCTGTAGCCTACTAACTGTAAAGTGTAATGTAAATTAGAGGTTCCCAGTCAGGGTTTTGTAGCCAGGGGATTCCTTCAACTGTAAAGTACAAACCACAGACCCGCTCAGTATTGATTTATTTCATAAAAATTGTAAAAATAAATAAATAAATAAAAGTTTGAATGATAGTTTGTGGAGCCAGGCAGCACAGTGATGTATTGATTAGCACTGTCGTGTCACAGCAAGAAGGTCCTGGGGTCGATCCCCAGGGTCTGCCTTTCTGTGTGGAGTTTGCATGTTCTCCCCATGTCAGTTTCCTCCGGGTACTCCGGTTTCCTCCCACAGTCCAAAGACATGCACAGAGGGGATTAGGCTAATTGGCTACTCTAAACTGCCTGTAGGTGTGAATGTGAGTGTGAATGTTTGTCTGTCTCTGTGTGTTGCCCTGTGGTGGATTGGCGACCTGCCCAGGGTGTAACCCCGCCTCTCACCAGAAGTCACCTGTGATTGGCTCCAGCTTCCCCCCGCGATCCTGAACAGGATTAAGCGGCAGATGATGAGTGATTGAGTCTTTGGAGCCAAAGAACTTTCTATTCCGCTCACTGATAGAACACATTAGATCCGAGTTAATTTTGGTGCTTTTAAAAAAAGAGGTTTTTTTTGTATGTGTGGTTTGGGGTAGGGGGAAACGACAGTCATGGACCCCCTGGCTATGCTTCACGGGCCCCTGAGTGAGAACCTCTGAAGTACATTTTTCTCCTCAAAGCAGAAAACCGTATAGGCAGGTAAGAACTAGTTTGTTTACTGTTCATTCGATGAGCCGCCATGTTGATTTGACGTCACACGAGTCTAGGGTTGACGTGACCTTCCTGTCATTCTGATCAGGAAGACTTTTTTTTTTTTTTGGTCTTTCTTTTCTTTTGTAGTTGGAGAAAGTTTATTCTGAAGCAGCGTTAGATATGAAGCTTGCAGGACAACGTAAAGCCACGTTCATTAACCTAGAAGTGTACTGGATGTGACATCCACAGTGCTGTACGACATGTTTATTGCGATCCTTTGTTCATCTTCAGTAAATGCTCCATCACGGTTCGGCCCATGGTGGTTTAAATGACTGACTTGTTTATATTTTCGGGGGAACAGAATCCACCAAGTTCATTAGAGTCCTGCGCACACGCTGTACTAAATTGTGCGTGTGTGACTGCGTAAACACGAACACATTCCCACTAACCGGTGAAGGACGATACACTGTAAAACCGCAGTTTCATTTCCCCAAGCCGAAAATGTGGCTCGCCAAACTGAACTTGTTCTAAGGAAATTCTTATCATTTGTTTAATCACTCGGAGTGTATGAAACATCTTGTCATTTAAAGGGATTAATTGGGATTTGCTCATCTCTCCGGGAGGCCGGAGCTGCAAATTGCGCTTTTACTGCAGGCTCAGAGGGACAGAGCAAGAGAGAGGCGCACTATTAGTCTCCATGGCAGGAAGAAATTTAATTTAGGGGACACAATTTCAAGAAAATTGACTCCTATTTAAAAGGGGGTGAGGTGGGGGGTGCGAGGGAGGGAAGTGCGGCGGACAAATGGCTGCACGGGGGGACAAGAGAATAAGAAGAAGAAGAAGAAAAAAAACGAGTGAAAAATCTATTTCCCTCCGGTTTCCTCAATGGCCTGACGTCTTTTCATCTTCACTTGATTAGAACTTTGACGAATGAATAATAATAAAAAAAAAAAAAACCTTTTCCATTATTGAGTAAGAAACAATGTGGATCTCCTATATTGGTAAGGGATTTTTATTTTATTTATTTATTTTTTGGCGAAGGAAACTCCACAAATTGAAACACTTGTACACAAAGAATAAGGCTGTGCTACGGCAAGGGGATAATCGCACACGGAGAACTTTTGGCTGCCGACACAGTTTTGGGCCAGAGTGTGGTGGGACAATGGTGGTGAGCGTGGCAGCTGTCATGGCAGAGTTACAAAAGACGATCTTGGCATGGAATTAGAAAGAAAAAAAAAAGAAAAAAAGAGGCCAGGGAGGAGGGTAGGGGCGAGGGCCAAAGAAAGCACAGATTCATTTGCAAATCGGGGGCCCTGGTGCACGGGCTCCACTCTGAGCCAGGAGTTAACAAGGTAATCAGTTTCAGTCTCTAACCCTGCATTGTGCTGTGCACCTCTCCGCAGGGTTGAGGTGTGAATAAAGAGTGTATGCGTGCACACACACACACACACACACACACACACACACACACACACACCTGAATGCTGAAACATGAGCATTTGTTTACAGTGTAGTCTCTCCACCTCCTGACATGCTCAAACTGTTACATAATAGAGTGGAGGGTACAGACAATGACAATGTGTAAAAACCTGGGAGACAGAGCAAAAGAGTGAGCAGCGAGAGAGAGAGAGAGAGAGAGTACAGCTGTGTCCATTCTTCTCTCTGTGTACCTGCCCGGCCCCGGGGCCCTTCTGGTAGGCCCCAGGAAAAAAAAAAAATTAAATTAAAAAAACAGGCGCTCTTCCTAGTCTCCTTTTCTCTTTCTCTAATACCTGGTATTCGCTCCTGAGAAATCTGATGCGGCTGTAATTACAAAGTAAACACAAATCACACACACACACACACACCCCTACCTGATTCACACTACACAAAAGATCGTAATCAATAAACTGCTTACGTGCCCTGGCGTAAAAATCGATCTTAACTATTACTAGTCAACACTGATACAGATTTCCTATTCAAATACGATTTCAGAAGTAACGTACAGAATGTTAGAAATAATACTTTCTACTTTTAGAATTAGCGTTTCATGTCTTTTATGGCACAGTTTGTCACATAATTATGCACTTATGTTCTTAAACGTAATAAAAACATATAAAAGTAATATTACAGTAAGCGGTTTTCCACTGATATATAACAGATCATCATCAGTTTATTTTTCCCCCCTTCAGGCAAAATGGAGGAAACGCTACTAAAACCTAGGCAGCCCAAACTTAAATTTCCTTACGTTTGGGAAGAAACGTGCATTTTCAGCCTGCGGTTAGGGAGAGAAGTGAACGAGTCTAGATATAATTTGTCTCTTTACCCATGAAGCAAACAGCAAACAGACAGCGGCACAGATTTAAAAAGCCAACACTAGCATCTAATAAATCACATCAGTTACTACAGGCTTTTCTGAACTGAAATCTAAGGAACTGTTTTACTTCTGGGTGTACCTCAACCAAAAGTAAATGTAACAGCATTTAAAAGCCTGGTTACACCACCCAAAAAATTCTGAATTTGTGTTAATAAATAATTCTGACTGCGGTATAGGAGCGCGACTGACTGACAATCGAATAGCCTGTATATGGATACATGCTGAACTGCTGAAACTTATGTCCGTTTCACTACATCTCTCTTTTCAACAACTTGATCAATGCATGACATGAACAAAGGTTTTAGACACCCTGAGACGACCGGCTGCATTTGTTTAAGTGACTTCTTACACAACATGATCTTCAAAACCCAGGTAAATAAGTAAGGAAGATATCTCTCCATCATTTTGGTGAAAAAAAAAAAATCTTTCAATGTGGGAAAAACTAAATTTAGCAAATTTTGACCAAAATTTCAATAAATAAATTAATTAATGAATGAATTTGTGCGGTTTTCAAAAAATTCTGTCAAACTCTAAAGACCCGTCAGCCATCATTAGGTTGAAAAATCAATACAAATTCATAACGGACAACTATTTGGTACGTTCTAAAAAAAGAAAAGATTGCACTGTGGAGATGAAGACCAAATGACCGGGAAGACCATAGTAAACAACTACCTTGGATGACAGGAGGAAAAAATAAAAAACAAAAACTCCTTCACTACAGTTGGAAAAATCAAGAACATCCTGTAGGAGGTAGGCATATCTGTGTCAAAGTCAAAACTCTACAGAAGATTTGAGTGAATGCCACAAGTTGAAGACCACTGGTTTAAAAAAAAATAAATCATTTAATTTACAAAGCTCTGAATCAACATCCTACGGACAGCGCAGACAAACATTAAACTGTATTGGAACAATTACGGTAGACGCGAAATGGTTGAAGAAGGAAAGGAAACGCTTACGACCCAGAAGTACACCACTTTATCCTATGGAGAGGAAATGTACGTCTGCTGACCAGTGAAACGTAAGGGCGTGAATGTTGAGTAAAGCAGCAGGATGAATTGAAGAAATTCTGAACTGTGAAGACTATGGCTATGTTATTTGCTCAGCTTCAGCCAAATATTTCACGGTCCAGATGGACAATGACCTGAAGCGTACTTTGGAAGCAGACCGAGTTTTTTTTTTTTTGTTGCTGTTGTTGTTTTTGTTTTTAAGGCATAGAAGTGAAATGTTTTGCAATGGCCAAGTCAATCACCTGACCTGAATCCAACTGAGCATGCATTTCACTTGCTGAAGGCAAGACTGAAGGCAAAACTCCTCAAGAACAAGCAGGACTTGAAGTAAAGGCCTGGCAGAACATCACCAGGGAAGAAATATGGCTAGGAGAATAGAGCAGAGCTAGAGAAGGAAGCATGGATACACAGGAGACAGGACAGGACCACCAAACGTCAACAGATGAGAAAAGGACGAGAAGTCGGAAAAGAGGTGCCAGGAAATAGCAGCCTGGAAATTTCATCTTGCTGGCAAATGGGGGGGTAAAAGGAAACAATCCCAGGTTTATCTCTACATAATCGTCAAGATCGGAAGATGATTCTCACATGTGTTGATCTCTTTGAATTTTGTCCACAAACGGTGCTGGCAAGTGACAGAGAGCTGGACTGTTAGCTGTTTGAATAATCAATACGACAGCCTTCGTGTTGCCATTTTGATTCTGAGCTGCTTCTGTACAAAGGTGTGTGTGTGTGCGCGCGTGTAGTCATGGCCCTGTTTAACCTTAACTAGATTAGGGTGATTATCCGGGCTCTCAGCCTCCACTGTACAGACGGGATAAGTGTTCACAAAGCTCCCTCTGTGCAGCGATCGGCCAATCTGCGATTCTTATTCATATCTAAGCCAGCCGGTGCTCTCCTTTCTCCCTCTAACCGCCGCACTAAGTGACAGAAAGTCCCTCTTTCTCCCAAGCCGAGGATGAAGAAAGGAGTAAATTAATCCAATATGGCCTCGAGCGTTGTGCGCCCCTGTGCGGTTTCTTGTCCTGGGGCTTGTGCTGGGAAGGTACTTGTGTGTGTGTTTCAAGAAACACAAACTTGGAGAAAATCCAAACAAGCACGGTCGGACAAATAAAGCAAAGGTGATGGTTTGCACTTCGTTAGACACTTCATTTCAAGTTGGCGACTGCATCCACTCTCAGAAGGGAAAAAAACTAGGCAATTAAAAACTGACTGTCAACAGCAGGTTGAAAAAATACAAAACAAAACAAAAAAAAAAAACCCAACATTGCAGCTTGTGCTGTATTCGCTTTGAATTGTGTGGTTAGCAAAGTGTTTAGCAGCCACATCAAGGATTTTTCACCTGTCAGCAGCACAATGCAGAAAATCATGCAGATACAGGTCAAGAGCTTCGGTGAGTGTTCACACAACGCAACAGAATGATGTGGGGGGGGGAAAAAGTGATCTCAGTGACTTAGCGATACGGCTGTCGGTGCCAGACACGCTGGTTTGAGTGTTTCCAAAAGTGCTCATGTCTTGTGATTTGGTCTGTAAGGTTTAAACAACGTAATGTGGAAAAACATCCAGCAGTTCTGTGAGCAGGACGGCTACGGTAAAGACACTTGAAGACATAATGACGTCCCAACCGTAGAAAGAAGTGCGCCATTTATGAAAAGCAAGCTATAGAGGTCCAACATTAGCTAGTTAGCTAAAAGATCAAAAAGTCAAGTCAAGGAACACAAACTAAACTGTATCTTGAAACCATGAGCCGGTAATGACGGAAAGGCGGAGGGGCGTCCAGGGTGTCATTTAATAATATCAGAGTTTGAATCACCTGTGCAACTGTCAATCATTGTGCACTCGCATGTTAACTCGCTCACCTTTTCTACTGCGTGAAAAGAATGAAGACCGCTCCTTTAATTGCGCGCTCAGACGTTTACGCCAAACGTGCCTTCGAGTTCTCGTTGCAGGAAAACCACGTCGAAGGGAACTCCGTCAAAGTGCTCCATGCACGTTAGGCGAGCAGTCTATTCATCTGCAACCCTGTTTTAATAACATAATACGCCTCGGTGTAATATTTAATAGCTTTTCAGTGCCGTAACAAGCCGTGGCAGGTCTGCCTGTGCTGATTTGACACGAATGCCGGCGCATCCTCTGGCACATCGCCTCACTGGGGTTATAACTCATGCGTGTTGATACCACACAGTTGATGTTCCTAATTTCATCAGCTCAGCACTAATTACATCCCTATAACAAGGTAATTATCCTGGACGGCGTGTTCGGGGAGACCACATGCACTTAGATGTTTGCTGAGTTCCCTAAATTTTAGTCCCTAAACTTAAAAAAAAAAACTAAAAAATTAAAAAAGAAAAAAAAGAAAAAAAAAAGAAAAAACAGGTAACACCTGTGCAAGTCATAGATGTATTTCTGACAAAATAGTAAACCTGGTCTGAACACTTTGTCGTGTTGTGAACGCAACACCACTCCATCTACAGATGCAGGAAGTATATATACTATCCGACCGCAAGCACAAGGGCTCGCAGCACTGCATTTTATTTATTTATTTATTTTTTTAGACCGAGAGCTGATTAGAAACCCCGAAATAACAGCATGCAGAGAATACACGGGCACCGCTTCAGCCCTTTCATCTTACATGACTCGCGGGGACGGCTGCAGACAGATGAAGACTGATGAGGAAAAAATTCGAACGGCGATGAAAAACCGGCATGAAAATAGGAACAAAACAGTCCGTAGTTTTGTATGCTTACTACTGAGTGACAAACTGCATAATTAAACGGGCCATGAGGAAGGATTTTATTGCAAGCAGTGGCCCTTCAACAAATGAGTTATAAACAGGAAATGCGGCTCACTACACACACGATTTCCCCAAATCAGAAGAAGTATCTTAAGTGCATCACACGTGTCAACACTTTGGAGAATTCCGAATGTTGTATATTGTTGGTTTGATGGGTGTCTCATATATTTGACCTTTCGTTACACATGTATAGTGAAATGTACATTATAAAGAAAACTATACAAGGACATATCAAAAGTAAATAGACGCCCCTCCTTATCATCTATGTGGACACCACCGGGTGTTTCTAACATGTTAATATAGGATTATTTTTCACTTCACATTATAGGATATTAATTGTTTAGAGCGACTAGCCATGCGGCGAACACCAGACGCGAAAGAGTTGTGAGATTTTCAAAGAGTTTGTATTGTGGGTCAGTCTGCGAGTGGACTTAGCCAGCGTATGATTGCACAAAACCTTGGGATTCCTCTTGTTACAGTCAACAGAGTGATTGTACAATTCAAAAGCAAAGGAAAGGAATCAACGGCATCCCACTCAGGTCGACCTGGGCCCTCGGACAGGGGTCTTCAGACTGTCAAGCGGATTGTTGAAAAAAAAACCCCGTTGTAAGGCCACTGGTGTTACATTCCATTACCGTTATTTGGCAGATGCCCTTATCCAAAGCAACTTACAGTTCTCATTTATACAACTGAGCAGTTGAGGGTTAAGGGCCTTGCTCAAGGGCCCAGCAGTGGCAGCAGTTGGATTTGAACTCCCGACCTTCCGATCAGTAGTCCTATTTCTTAAGAGCAACTCCAAGCGAGTCTGAGTACTTCTGTGAGGGATCTCCATCAACATTGGCTACTATGGTGTTGGAGCAACTAGAAGGAAGTTTCTAGAAAAACATTTGTCCAAAATGATGGTCTCTAATTACTTTTGAGATGTCTGTCTAGCTTGGTACAAAGTACTACAGATCGTTGGTGTCTGTAGAACATGACGTTTAGCTTGTGTTGCTAATCTGCTAATAGCTAATTCAAAGCCTTGGCATGTACCATGTGAATCAAACAACCGACACGCACGCTGATTAGTGTGTAATCGAATGTGTGATTAACTAACGTACTAACCAGTGCGAAAATTCTTTGCTGCCTCAGGTCTGCTAGTTTGCTAGCAAAACTACCCGGAAGCTATTAGCATTTTCAATGCATTTTAAACAGAGGTAAATCTTGCGCTGTAGTAAATCGTGTACTGTAGGCTATATATTTTACCCCCCCACCACCCCCTCACCCACGATGGCTGGATGATTATACACGCCCAGACGCGACAACATGCATGCTCACTGAACCACACGTCATAAAATTTTGTCTTATAATCCTGTTCTGTTCATAAATTAGCCCGGGAAAATCCTAGCTGCTCTTATACAGTGCTTTACAAATCACCACAAGAGGTTTTTAATGGCTGTAGACAAGAAAAAGCGAAGTGTCAGGGCTGAACGCTGTATTAATAAAACAATTTCTTCATTTCTAACGAATTCTCTCGACCTTTGAAGACAAAAAAAAGCACTCATAAAACGACACTGCCACACAATGAGTGACTATTTATAGACAAGCACGTTTCTAAAAATGTGCTTAAATCCAGACAGACGCGTGTCATGTTAGGATCTCATAAATGGCTCCTCCGGATCGTTTTCCGCCTCCAAATCATTTTCTCCTTCCTGCTTCTTCGCTCTCGATCCACCGTCAGGCAGCCTGAGAAATTACCATCGGCCGCAGCTCTACCTCTACACCGTGTAGCCTAATGAAACGCCCTCGTGAAGTAGGTTGTGTGTACGCTGCATGTTGATTGTGTGTTTCTGGGAGGAAGGGGAGGGGTGTACCTGCAAAGCTAAGCAGGATGCTTCACCGCAGCCCACATCTAATTGGATTGGGGGAGATTTGATTTGGCTTTGACATAGCTCTGTCATCATGCTCCAGGCCTAGCTGTGACTATAAGTGTGTGTGTGTGTGTGTGCATGTGTAATAAACCTGCATTCGAGAATTGCTCGCAAGGTCATAAAATGCTAAATATATTAATAAGTCTGTGATGCGGAGTGTCGGGTCCTGCTGACGGAGCCTCAGACTTGTGTGTGTGCGTGTGTGCTGATTTAACTAGTCCTAATGGCTAAACAGATTACAGACCACGGTAAATGGATTGTCACAGCTCTCTATCAACCACTCAGTGTGTCTCTTCTGCGATTAGCCCTGGCCAGACTTGAACCATAAACACACACATGCACACTCACACATAAAGGGGCCAGGCTTATAGAGACATGGCCTTGTTAGTCACCAAAACACTGCTTACCGAAAAGACTCGCCAGTAATCTGATGTCTTTCACACCCTGGTTGCAGACATGAAGCCAGGAGCAGAGGAAGAGAGCTTACTAACGATACTGAAGAGTGTACATGATAAGCCATAAAACACAACGGGCCGTGCTGAGAGAGGAAAAAGATCAGTGAGGTGTTATTCGTTTATAATGGAACGTCTGTGAAAACTCCCGTTATCGCTTACGTTAGAGCAGTTGCCTCTACATCACCGATTACACCTTGTTCCTTTGATCCGATGAGATTGATCAAATTTTTACGCCTGGATACCTTCAGATGATGTCACGTGTTCAACTTTGAGTCCCTCTGACTTTGCAGTTATTGCAAAAACCCTGAGCTCGTTGATATAAACCTGGGATTTGCCTCGGAGCTGGAACTAGAGTCAGAACTGCTGTTATACAAAATGAATCTACACCTTATGACCGAAACAAATTAAAGAAACAAATTCCTTGGCTCTGAGTTTAGCAAAGACAAGGATTTTAACATTTTCCCCACAAAATACACAAACCTCACAGATTTCACTCTTACAGAGATCCTAACACTTTGCAAAGCCTGTCAGTCATTTTTTGACCAATATACAGCTTAAAGGTCTGGGAGGATTTTTTTGTACTGTGGTGGTGGTGTTTTTTTTTTTTTTTTTAATAAAATGGCAGAAGCATCCTAAATCCATCACACACACTTCCACACACACCTCCTCACAGGCACCTTCCTTCCTGCTGCACTTTGCTGTTTAGGAGCGCTGCTAATGAGCAGACAGGAGCTGAACTGTTGAGACCAACATGCGCGCACACATCCGCACGCACCAGCGCTTCAGGACAAATCCATGTCTGCTTCCAATGAGGCTCGCTGCAGCACAGACCTTTCACCTTTCCTGAATCTGCCTACCCATAATCCTTTGCTTACGCCTGCTGATGGCTAGGGGGAAAAAAAAAGAAAGAAAGAAAGAAAGAAAGAAAGAAAGAAATCACATATTAAACACTGGTCCGAGGTCTGTGGAGAAACCAGGAGAGAAGAGCGTCCGCGGAGCAAATGGCACGAGAAAGATGAAGAGAAACAGTCTGTCAGAGAGAATCTCTCGTTTACTCAGTCACGCCGCCGTGCTGGACCCGTCCTCTGGATTTCAACCGTCCGCCCTGTCCCTGAAGGGACTCCGAAATCAGTGTGTGTATACATTTGTTTGTATAGGTTGCAGGGACTGGAAGAAAGTGCAGGACATGACTTTGTTTCTTTACCTGGAAAGAAAATCGAAGAGCTTCTCGAAGTCTTATTCAAAAGACAAGCGGTTCATGAATATACCTTGGAGATGAACAAAAACAAATATACATACACACACACACACACACACACATATATATATATATATATATATATACACATATATATACATACACACACACACACACACACACACACATATACATATATATATATATATATATATATATATATAGAGAGAGAGATAGATAGATAGAGAGAGAGAGAGTCTGTACAGAGAGTATGTGTCGA
>JAQMCW010000018.1:5574229-5586459 GCA_030068335.1 Chrysichthys cranchii
ACAGAGAGACAGGGACACGCTCTCATTGCATGGCAGAGCACAGTTTGGGAGGGATTGCGCAATCCAAGGTGAGGCTCTGCTTGCTGCTGCCTCACCATGCGTCTCTTCCCTGGATTTGAACGGAAATGCGAAAATTCACTGATTTTTAATAAAAACCAATCTAAATTGTTTAAGTTAAAATGGAAAATTAGTTTATAGTTCAAACCATTTGATAAATATAACCATTTCTTTTATTTGCTTATTATACATTTTATTTTTTCCACGATGACAGGTGAGACTCTGTCTCCCCTGCCTCTCCAGACCGCACGTCACTGACGACGTGGTTCTATGGAGGTTCTCGAGCCTGTGGAAAAGCATACCGGTTCTTAGAAGATTCACAAGTTGAACCAACTCTGAATCGGCACTAGCGCCTGTTCGCGTTGGTGGAAAGGGGGTATGGGTACAAGTGAAAATGACTAGACTGGTTCGACAGGAAGTCTACAGGGCCTCAGATTCACCACTCCTTACAACCGTGGTGAGCAGAAAAGCATCTCAGAAACCACAACACGTCAAACCTTGAGGTTTAACAGCTACAACAGCAGAAGACCACACTGGGTTCCACTCCTGTTAGCCAAGAACAAGAACCTGTGGTCACAGTGGGCACAGGTTCACTCCAGCTGGACAGCTGACGACTGGAAAAAGATCCCGCTGGCCATAAGACCGTATCTAAATCTGACCGTGAACCTTTCAACAATAAGGAACAAAACACCTTTCTGAAAACCTAACGCACATCCACGGAAACACAACAACGCAGTCAAGAAAACACAAATCTACAGCAGTCACTTCGCAATTAAGTTCAAAGTAAGTCCCTGTCTATTTTTATTCCTGTTCTCGAGCGCGGATTTCCTGCTGCCAAAGGAGCCCGAGCGCCACCGCACTAAACAGCTGTTCTCCCGCAATGCAAATATGTTCACCATGCAACGCGTGTCTCGCTTTCGAGTGCTCTTCAAACGCTGCGCCACACATAAGTTTCATTTAGGAGCTTCGTCTAATTACGATGGCTGCTGAAAACATTTCCCAAGCTGTTCCCCTTCCTCCATGTTCGCTGTTCTTACGGGAGTGCCGGCACAAAGGCAGAAAAAGGGGAACGCTGCGACAAATTGAGCGTGTTGTTAAGTAAACGACAGCTAGTACAATTACCACGGCAAGCCCCGCTGAGTTTCGGCTGGTGGGGTTTTGTTTATATGATTTCCCTCCTGCCACAATTTATTTTTTTGGGCAAAAAAAAAAAAAAAAAAAAAAAAAAAGACAGTAATTAAAATGAAACCTTTTTGAATTTCTTGCCCCAGTAATTCTTTTAGATTAACTCCGGTCTAACTAGGCGAGTCACACTCGACACTCAGCCCACACACACACACACACACACACACACACACGCTCTTGCAAAGGTCATTTAATGGAGTTCAAAGCCAAATCTCACATCTAAAAAGAACCCATATGTTACCATCGCTTGGCGAAGAAACTTTTTTTCTCCCTCAAAGAATCTAGAAAGAAGTCTGCGTTTAACTCATCGTTACTCTTCGTCGGCACATGTGAGCGCCGTCACTCGACAGACCCGCCGCAATCCTAAACTCCACAGTCTGGCTCTGTGTGGCGGCTCGGGCCATATTACACTCCTATTAGTGGCACGGAGGGCATGAGTGAACCCAAACAAGAGGGCAAGCAGAGGTGAGAGGTCAGAGTGGCAATAAGGTGCTAACTCACCACTGTCGTCACAGGCGATCGTTTGACCGACAGCCTCTGGTCCGTCAATCTGCTCATGTTTTTTTTTTCCTCCTTTTTTTTTTTTTTTTTTACGACTGGGGAAAACTGAGCTGTTGCTACATGACGGCTGGCTCGCCGAGCTCTACTGAAGTTTTCTTTTCACAAACCCAAAAAAAAAAAAATGTGTTTTCAATTAGCAGGTGTGCTCTTAGGGGAAAGATGATGGGTTGCGGGTCCGACTATTTATGAAGTGACGGTAGATCTGAGGGTCTGTTCCTCACAGCCTTTTTATTGTTCGAATGTGGACGCTTGTGCCGTCTGTGCCTAAGTGATTTAGGAAGCTCGCAACTCTGGTATAAGAAAAATCATAAACGGTGAGGCGAAACATGTGGGCCGACTGGAAAAGCGCAGCGAAGGATGTGTGACACTGACCAGACGTGCATTCCGCTGCCAAGGGGGAAACTACATACACTTAATTAAACATGCGAGGGCATCTGAAATATCACCCCTATTTATTAAAAAAAATTTTTTTAAAAATAGGGAAATAAAAAGTGCTAACTACTTCTGCAACTGTACTGTAGCACTGAGTATTGAGAACCTGACCCAGCAGCTTAACATCTGCTCTGTTCAATCACCAGTGTGCCCATCTTGAATGATGACCTGGCACGCAGATACTCGGATATCAAATTTTACCCAATGCAGGATCCATCAGAGCTGGAGAGCTGATAGCTCTTAATGGTGGAATTTCATTTCTATGCATAGGCTCCCTCTCTCGCTCGTTCTCGCTCTCTCTCTCCCTCTCGTCTAGTGCTGACAGCTAAATAAGCAGCAATCCGGCTTTGAACAGGCGTCCATTTTTCTTCCGTTTCACCATATACGAACACGTGCTCGGCGAAAACAGACACTACTGAGATTAGGTGACTGGAATTCTTCCCTTGCGACGTCCCTGGAACAACAGCGAGTCCCGAACTATAAACGCGTAGTCCACACTACATGGCTTGACGGTAAAAACAAGCTGCATTACACAGCATAATAATTATAAACGATCCATAATGGTTGCTCTGCCGTCCTCGCGTTTCCTAACAAGCCTGGCTTTATGTGAGCAATCTATTCTTCATTACGCGCTTCCTGTGCGCCGGTGATCAAGTTCGAGAATTTCGCACGGCTTTTCAAGCGCTCGTAAAGCCAATTTCCATGACTAAATAAAAGAGAAATCAACAAGGACTTGGGTTGTAAAGACACAAAAAAATATGCTCACTGCAATGGCTGAATCTAATTTTCTCGATACATGTTTAATGGGAAAAAAAAAAAAAAAAAGTTTTTAAAACGTCCACCTATTGGATTACTGATCCTAAAAATACCCATCCATAATATGACTGTTCCTTATTTTTTTTCCCCCGACTATAATATTTGGTCAAAGTGTTAAGTATTGCTGTTTCCAATGACTGTACGTCCTAAAGTGTTTTATTCATTTTAAACCACAAGGATTTTTTTTTTTATTAATTATTCAGCCACACACTGTTAACCAATTTATAGCTCCGTTTAAGGTCCTCATCAACAGTTATCGCTTACCTTACAGCAGCTATAAATAGCCGTTCCCTCGCCGACCTCATCTTCTTCCCCTCTCTCATATGAAGTTTACAAAATTTGATCTTGCTAGTATGCCTGGCATTAAAATTATTATAAGCCTTAAAATCATTAGCTAGATTTTACACTTCTCTCTAAAGCTTATGTAATCTTTATTCATTCACTTGGCTCTTAAACGTGCCACTGTTAATTATTCTACATGAATTCCTTAATACAGATAAATATTCTAGAACTCCTGGTGTTAGGATAGCATACCCAGGCGGATTTTTATTTATTTATTTATTTATTTTCACATGAACGTACTTGAACGTTCTCCGTTTATCTTGACGGGCAGCGAAGGCCGTGTCTTTCGAATCCGAGACGGAGAAGGGGGGTAGGGCTTCCGGGAAGGTCACTTCATGCTGAAGAGTTCAAAACACCTGCACATCCGTCAATCATTCCTCATGTCGAATGGGTTCATCTGACATTTTTTTCCTAAGGAAGAAAAAAAGCCTACTCATAACGACACGTTCCCGTGTTAAAACATAGAGTTCCGAAGCGAAATACGTGGCACGTCTGCGGCGTTCGACTCATTCGAGCTCACCTGAATAAAGCTGAAAGATTTCAAAAGGACTCTCAAGCGCCCTTGAAGGTCTCCCATATGCGGCTTTTCCAGGCACACATTTAGCAGGCTCTTCCTAGGCCCTGCACCTCGCTCACAGTGAGTTACAGTTCAATCACCTCCATGATGATGAAGAAAGCTGTTGGGCCTCGGCTTTACGTGACAAAAAAAGTCGAGCACGTCTTCAGACGAAAGCGCGAAATAGCACGGGCGTTCATCACCGGGTCAAAACGGTGACGCCAGCAGAAAGCTGCCGATTCGGCACTGCGGCTTCATCTCTTTCTACACCAATCGCGCGCGCGTGCGCACGCCGTGTGCAGCTGGTGGCTAGTATATTTCCCGGCTTCATCCGAAATCAGCTAGAAGTCTCCCCCCGCGAGCTTGACAAGACAGGAAATAAAAAAAGACTCCCCAATATCAAGAGAGGAGGAAAGTGTTTCATTATTTCTAGCGGGTGTCATGATTTCAGTCAAGAAGCACATAATCCAGATTTCTCTTTTATTAGTGTTTCCTCTCACTCTCGGCTTGCTGCTTTTTTTTTTTTTTTTGCCGCACCTAAATATTACACTGGTAACTGGAACCATATTGGTGCTGTCAGAACAGCGGAGGGAGAGACAAGTGCACCGTTGGATTTAATTACGATACAATTTGCTCCAGTATTGTTGGGGGAGATGATGGTGCCTCTCGTACGCGCTCTGACACATGGCTCCGCTTAGAGCCGAGCATCGGGAACTTCTACACGGGAAAGGGATTTCTCAGACGCTCGAAGCGCTTCAGGTCCAACTTATCCGGTACTCGAGAACTCGGTGCAATTTGATGACGATACTTTTGGACTGGTTTGGAAAAATGATCTGCTTGGGTAGGAGCAAAAAAAAAAAAAATTCGAATACGTTTCCAAGCTGTCGTAAAAACTCCTCGGATCGCTCACACTCACAGGAGCCTGGGTGTGATGTTTGAGTGAACCGAATAACCGTGATTGCCCAGTCATGGGCGTGCGACCAGTCTTGTCGAATCGCACTGATCTGGAAGGATAATCTCCTCACTGTGAGGCAATTAGCATTAATTAAAGCAAGAAATAGCCAAAAGCTTGCAAAAAAATATATATAAATCAATTTAAAAAATCCAAACACTTCAGGCGAGTGACCTTTACAAGGGTCAGTGGGGTGTTTCCACGCAGTGGATACACAGGTCCAAGCCAGACCTAAGGTCATTTCTGTCTCTGAGCGCCGGATCTCTTTCCTCCTTTCACGGCGACCATGCTTGGGTCTGCCAATTAGAAATAATTAGGCAGTCATTGCGCTGGCAAGTCCTTTTAAGTGCATATATAACGACGTGACGATGCTGATTAGCCGGAGTCGCGCGAGCGTGTGGGGGGGAGGGGGCTCAAATGGCCGGCGGAATAATTACGCCAGTGATCACAAAGCCGCAACGCTCCTCTGTACTTCACCTTAACGCGTTTCAAACCTCCACTTCATTACCGGCCGTAATTAATCCGCCATTAATTGCAGGAAGGGCCCGGTTTACCTCGCTTCGTTTCTAATTATCATCTTATAAATAGTTATGGTTCTAATTAACGTGTTCATTAGGCAGGATATTTTTTCTCAAAGCGGCGCTCGGAGCCAAAAGGTTCGGCGCGCTCTTCTCTCAGAAGCCCGAGCAGCCAGAAGGTGAGGCCGTTCTGCTAGCGCTAGTGCTTTCATTTTGCTACATTCAACCTCCTAATTGGCATTTAAAAACCCAATTTCGAAGAACTTCAAGAAGGGCTGAAATTAGGGTAGAAGTAAAACGATGGAAGGGAGTCGAGGGGGGAGGGGGAGGATTCATTTTTCGATTCTGAAAAGCAAACGTTTAAGAAGGGGACGCGTGACCAAAATGCTTTGAATGGGATGAAAAACAGACGGCGCAGGTTTTGTTCCTGGACCTTACCGGATGCTCACGTGACCCAAAAGATGGGAAAATGATTTAAAAAGCTTCTGAAACCTGTCAAACATTGATAGAGAGAGAGAAAGAGAGAGAGAGAGAGAGAGACGCTGTAGAGTCACAACTGTAGGGGAAATCCAGCATAATGAGGAACCCTAGTACATTCCTCTACAGCAAGAAAGGTCAAGGTAAAAACCACTGGTCTTAATATTTACTCTGAATCGCTGTCCGGTGCCTAATGAGCGACCATAGGGGCAACAAGCGTGCTTCCTGAATAAAGATCGCCGCGCTGACCTTCGCCCGCTAGGCCGCCTGATCCGCACTGATGCTTTTTCCAGTCTCCTTTTAGTTCGCTGCTCTTTTAATGCAAAAGACGCACGGTGTCAGAGCACGTTCACCTGGCCTCGGGGTATCCGTGTTTACAAATTAGAATATTTATTCCTTCCATATTTATGCGTTTGGTGAACAAAAGATCCTTCATCCCTGCATGACTGACACGGGGGCCGAGATACGAGCAAGGGTAATCGACGCGCAAAAACGTCTCTTTGAGCCTGGCACGGAGAAAAACGCAGGAATCCGAGTCATGAATTAATCTGGGCTCGGTCTCGCGCAGAGGAGGACAGATGTGGAGCTGGTGAAGTGCGTGCGTGCGTGCGGGTGCGTGTGGTCTGAATAATACATCTTGTGTTTCTGTAATATATCCAATTTGTGTAATATAGTTCTGTTCGCTGTTCTATTGTACAGCAATGCGATTGTAAAACATATTTTAAATTACCTAATGTGTCTTATTTTCATCCCAATTATTATATCCCCCGGCCACTGTAAACAATATCGGGATATGAAAACAGAGAGACTCTAAACGCCTTCGCTTGCTTGCTCGAGGCAGACGGGAGCACAAATTACATTTACGTTTATTCATTACATTATTGGCTGATGATTTTATCCTTAAGCCACTTAAAGCGAGGTGAGCACTCGAGACTTGCTCGAGTGCTGGGAGAACCTAATCCGCTGATCCAAAACTTCCCAGATGGAAATGTCAGGAAAAGGGAGCGTGACGGCGTCCGTGGTCGCCTCGCATCCTTGCGTATTTACAAAGGCCGCACAAATGCTCCTTCTTCCTGAGCGTTATAATAAAAATTTTATTTTTTTCCTCAAATTCGTAGCAGGATCCGAGCTGAGCACAAAGTTTCCCGATTCGGATCATCGTTTTCGGCGCTGCAAAAAATGGAAAATGGGTCATTACGGGATGAAGGCAACAAATATTTTTATATACGTGGGGCTGCGTGTAGGGTTGGAGTCGCTGTTTGAGTGAACTCTATGTGAGGCAGAGCAGCTATCTCCTTCTCACCCAGGGGAGCGGACTTGTAGCTGGATGTGTCGGGGGGAGAGAAAGCGTGGAAGAGAGTGGAGGAGGGTGCACGTGGGCCAGAGGGGCTTCTTTTGGCAGGCGGAGGGAGCTGCGCTGGCGGCTAGCCGGGGATAAAAGGCCTCTGCCGTGTCACTCACTTACTCTCCTCTTTGGTAAATAAAGGTTTCTGACAACAAAGGCCAGCAGCGTTTGTCTAGCCTCTAGTGAGGGGGGGATATAAATAAAAAAAGACACCGGCGTGCACTCTGGATGTAAGGACAGAATAAAGAACGGCTAAGAGAAAGCGATGAAGGAACAAAAAAAAAAAAAAAAAAAAAAAAAGAAAGGGGGGGGGGGGAAAGCGTGGCCTCTCAGATCTGGGCTAGTGTAAGCATGTTGATTTTGATTAAATAAAGAACGCACGGCCTGCCAAAAGCGAGTGAGGCTTCAGCTTGAATCAACAATTTACAAGTCAGTCATGTTGGTGTGTGCAAGGAGAGACATGGACTCCTATCTAGAGAGCTAGAGATTACGGGTTAGAAGAGGTCCTGACCCCCATTCCAATCCCCAAAAGTGCATCTGTGGTTTAAAGAACAAACAAGCATGATACTAAAGAGAGGAGAAAACCACAGGGCAAGTGGTTTGAGGAAGAGAATCAACGCGAGGCCTGTATGATGCGGCCCGGCATGGAGCTGGCATGTTACTACCATCACCCTGCCTTTTATTATTTTCCAATTAAATCAATGTTTTAAAAAGTGGAATCACTGATCTGCTTTTTTTTATTTCTCAACCAATGCCATGTACTACTTATCCATTCGTACCTCCTGTGTCCAGGAACGACTGCATAACAAGTTGGTTTCTGTTAGCACTAGCATTAGGACACCTATAAACAGACTCTTTTGAAGCTAATAAGATCAACACCGACACTACGACTTCTCTAAACTCACACAGAACAAGGCACCACATCCACAATTGCTCACCTTTTCAAATGTGTACATGTGATGCCTCCGGCATACGAGTCCCTGTGCAAGTTGTTACTATAGAAACAGTCGCCCATTAGAACGAGGGCGTTCATATAAACCGGATTCATCCTCACTCGCTGAGCTAGAAATGTGTAATTAAATATAGCGATTAATAACAACAATAATAATAACACTAATAAAAACAACCACATTTACAGGCTACGGTTTTCATTTTCACGGGACGGTTTATTCTCCTAGCGGGCTCCTACTGAGAAAGCGATATTTACACCAGCACGTGGGTGTCTTGATGTCACCTTGGAGACCTATGAACAAAGGACAATGTTCTATGGCTGCAACCTTTATGTTATACTTAGCCCAAGGCATACAGCTTGGTAAGAGTCTGGGAAAGAAATGAGGTCCATGTACGGCTGGACATCCTGCAAATATTTTATTTTATTTTTTTTTTTCAAAAAATTGTCACCCTGAAAGGCCTCAGACACAAGCGAACTGTATTAACCCGCTTGTCTGCTCCTCCTTTCCGTCCTCCTCGTCTTCCTGGCGCTGAACTTGCTTTGATGACAGAGCAGCAGGGAAAAATCAACACATCTCATTGCCGTGTCAAGAAGTACAGCTTTCCCTGAGACCTTCATTGGGTTCTTAAATCTGTCCTGCTAAAGAGCTGCCAACTGTACTCTGGACTTCTCGACCTCAGGCAGGAGGCTGTCTTGTCGCCTCCCGTCGCTCTCTTTTAATAATCACAGCTAGTAATGAAATATTGATCGCTTTCAGCGGGCTGTCTTTTAAGCAAACCGTCGTTCGGTATTTCAGGTCAAGCAACAAACACCGCAGCCGGCTTCGTCTGACCTCTGAACCTCGGCGTGCCTGATCGTTAAAAAGCGACGGCTAAAACCGAAAAAATAATCAAACCCTCGTTCGGAGTGCTTCTCAAGCTGCAAAGTTTCATTCCGAAGCCAACCTGAGCACGCCGACAGGCGAGAAATCTTTTCCTAATATCCGACGCCCGTCTCCAGTCTCTCCCCCCCCCCCCCCCTTCCCCTCCTAAAACCGTAAGCGCATAACACGTGATTGGATAAAATTTATCTGTATTTGCTATGATAAAGAGGTTGCAGACCCTCTGCACACAGACATATTGAGCAATTGCTTCTTTGCAGCGGCATCCACGCCGCATGAACTGCCTGGTTTGATCAAAGGGAATAAACATTAATGTCTAATGGGTTATCAGCTACTCGAGCTACTCTCGTCTGTCATGCGTGTCGGCGAGGAAAAGACTGCGAGTCTCTACGGGCGTCCCTTCTGTTCATCTCATTTTCCGATATGAACAGGGAAAAAAAACTACAGCCCATAATAGAGCATTATTCTAATTTCGGGTTTTTATTTATTTATTATTTACACATATAAATAATAAAGGAAAGCAATATTTGCTCCTAAACTGCCCTAATCTTCTCACCAGCAATAGCTCCACGCTGCAGTTATTATTCTTATTCGTCTGAATAATATGCACTGCATGGGTAGTGTCCCCTCCCTCCCCATCTCTCTCTTTCTCTCATATTTTAGATCTCACATGGCGCTTGCTCATATCCTGTCAGCGTATCAATCATAGTGAGCTGTCCACTCAATCCGGCCCTGATTTATCAGGGTGCTTCGTCCCTGACTCCATAAGTCGACCCAAACTGTTTTAACGTGACAGTGACGGATAGCTGCCTGGACCGGGGCAACCTGTTCCGCTTAGCTTAGCTCGCAAACACCTAGTCGCACCTTCCCAAAACTTCTACCGCAGTCCACACTCACACCGACATGCAACAATTGTTCTGAACCTGCAGACTTCTTTTTCCGAACAAATACGCTCGATGAATTTTAAGGTCTGACGTTTTCGGAGCATCATGATAGCGGTTTCTTTCCTTCGTGATTCGATCCCACTTTATTCTATACAACTCAGTTATTTAGACACCGTTATATATTTAAAGCTATTACAGCTAAGCGTGGGCTGCACAGTGGCTTAGTGGTTAACACTGTCGCCTCACAGCACTCACAGTGCCCGTGTGGGTTTCCTCCGGGTTCTCTGGTTTCCTCCCACAGTCCAAAGACATGCACAGAGGGGATTAGGCTGAATGGCTACTCTAAATCGCCCGGAGGTGTGAATGTGAGTGTGAATGGTTGTCTGTCTCTGTGTCTCGAACCTACGGTGGACTGGCGACCCGCCCAAGGTGTATCCCGCCTCTTGCCTAAAGTCAGCTGGAATTGGCTCAAGCTTCCCCCCGCGACCCTGAAAAGGATTAAGCGGCAGACGATGAATAAACATGAATAAGCGTTTGAAACAATCGTTCAATTTCCATGTCAGAGCAAAAGTGAATTTTAGTCCCTTTTGCTCTAATGCCTGCTTTAGCTAAAAAAATAAAATAAAATAAAACATTTAAATAAATCGTAGCAGCATCATAGTTTTCAGGTGTCTCAACCTGAAACGCTGGAACTGGAACTACATTGTTCATTTTTGCGACACGCATTAGATGTCTACGTCACACCCGAAATGCCTTCCGGAAACACTTGCCCCAAACTCCGTCCTCTTCTTCGGCCACAAAACGAATGCGGTTTTAACGTTACGGATGCTGCAGCCATCTCAGGACAAACAGAATCACATATGGACCTGCCTGGAATTGCTCCTCCCCCAGGCTCTGCCTCCTAAAGTTTGAAGCCCGAGCAGTACCGGAACGCGTGGAGAGACGGGCACAATAATACAGCTTGACTTTGTCCATGCTTAAACGTTTCAATCCAGGACGTCACTGCTGTTCTATATAATCAATCATTGCTACAAATACGGAGCTGAGCACCTTAATGTTGTATGAAGATCTGAGAGTTTGCCTTTCTCTGCTTGGTAGCTACATTAGCCTCGTGAGCTGCAGTGCAAAACTAAAGAAGCAAAATCTACGATATATAACACTTTGGCTGATCAGGGGCATCTGGTGCAGCCCCCCAAAAAAAGCAAAGCACTCAAAACAATTTTGATCAAATACTTCAAACCCAAGTGCCTCCCTGTGCACCTGCTCATCATTAAATCGTTTTTATTCCAGCTCGAGAGAAATTTCTCCGTCTCCTATAGATGCACAAAAGCCAAATTCTATTCAACCTCTTCACCTACATTTGTAATGTTAATGCAATCATTTGCTGCCTGTGTGTGTACATGAAGTCGAATGCACCCATTTCAATAAACAGTGAATAGATAATTGTCTTCATTGCATTAATTAATCAGTCTAAGTGGCCCCCTTTGTCTTTTTTTCGCTCTGAAGGGCCACAAGGACAGGCGAAAGCGCTTTGACCCGAGGGTGCTCGGGTCGGCGCTTAATTAACGAAATAATCATAATGTACACTAATAACTGCCGTATTTATCGGGAGTGCGGGCGTGCGGAGGACCGGCAGCTGGTGAGAAAAGCAAGAGGCTCAGAAAAACAGAAGGTCTTTAATGGCAGGCTGTCACAAGCTAATTAGCTGAGCCGTCATTCTGCACATGTATAAATGAGGGAGACTTGAAGAGGAGGTAAGCTCTTACACGGGGTGCAGCCGAGCTCCTTTTTTCCTTTTTTAAACAAAATACTCACAGGTCCTCGCACAAAACTCTTGCTTTGGCCTAACAAAAATATTGCCCGACATCTCCTACCAGCTTTAAAACTGACACGAGGAGGGGAGAAGAGAAAAAAACAAAAAAAAAAAACAAAAAAACAAACAAACAAAAACACGCTGTGGACTTTTAGACTCCATGTGTGTGCGCGGTTTTCTCTTTAATGCGGTCATAATTACAGATTCAGAAATCAGAGCCGATACCGTTTTCGTATACACACTGGAACTTTTTGTTCGCGGTGTTCAGAAGTTGTTGACTAATACAGTGATCCCCCGCAATATCGCGGTTCGCCTATCGCGGGTTCGGTGCATCGCGGATTTTCAAATTTTGATTCGCGGAATTTTTTTGGCTTTCGCGGGACTCTGGAATATAAAATATAATTTTTTTTAAAAATGTTAATTCAAACATTAAAAGAACATTTAAATCGAAATAAAACAG
>JAQMCW010000018.1:5618254-5634158 GCA_030068335.1 Chrysichthys cranchii
ATTGATACCGTCCTTCCTGAATTCAGTGACGTTACCAGAGACGTTGTGTTAGCTGTGTTTCACTGTGTTAGCAGGCTGGAAGATGGAAGATAACTGGTAAACAGATTTATGTTTCACAAGTGTGGCGGTTGGTAAAAAATGCAACGTCGAGTGCCATTTCACCACAGTCCACAGCACCTTTTCACGGGACTTTCCAGCTGGTGAGCAATAGTGTGTGATAGTAAAAAGTGAAATTACAGTGAAATAAAAATTGCGGCGATTTTTATTTTCTAAAAGTAGCTCTCAGTGGGAAAAAGCTTGGAGACCCCTGCTCTACATGATGTGGGAATGCATCCTGGATGGTATTCCAGTCCTCACCTAAGGACAACTGACTACAATGGACCAATCTAGCTCCTTGCATGAAACTAAAAAACCTGGAGTAAATCCATTCA
This sequence comes from Chrysichthys cranchii, assembly GCA_030068335.1. Lineage (NCBI taxonomy): Eukaryota > Metazoa > Chordata > Actinopteri > Siluriformes > Claroteidae > Chrysichthys > Chrysichthys cranchii. Next base: position 5,618,686 of record JAQMCW010000018.1, read on the forward strand.
GACGCAAGGAGAACACGTAAAACTCCATTGACTGCAACCCAGGATCGACTCTGGCTCAAACTGCGGACTCTGAAACTCCGAGGCAGCACCTCTTCCTGCTCTACCACCATGCCACCCGTTGTCATACTCACGTTAACTCTACGTATTTCTTTTGAAACACTGGCATTATATATGGGTCCAACCAGGCAACAGGCTACACTTCATCTCGCAGCACATCACTCATGACTTAACGATTCCCTAAATGCATGATCATCGGTTCATTATCTAAGCAAATGGCAAACCAAGCCCAATTACCACTCGATATCCAAAAGTCAACAACGCTACTTGTCAATTATGGTTGAATATCAGAATCAATAGTTCTTACTCATGCATTCGTTCTGCTGATTTCAGGCAGTCGGTGCCTCGAATAAGCCTTGTATATTATCCCGACTTGCTTAAACCAACATTAATCAGCCCATTTCGTCTGCCAATAAACCCAGTGGCTGTGATCACATGGCCATTAGTCTGAGAAAAGCCTCAATAATTTGGATCTATGCACTATATCTTTTGTGAGAAACCTGTGGCCCCATTTGCTTGGCCATGCTCAAATTTTGCCACTGCCAAATCAATAGGTTTTTGCCCACTTGTTGAGTGTTCGATTTGTACCAATAAAAAGTACTGAACTGTTATTTTTGTGACCTCCCTTTCGCGCTAGTCAACTTCTTCCATCCTGGATGTTTGGCTCTAATTTCGGACCAACTGTCTTAGTCTCTCGAGAGACCTCCGAGATCAGCTCGAGTACCCCGTAGCAGTGCTTTTCCTCCGACAGCAGGTTTTCAAAATGACAAAATCCATCCTCATGTATTGATCAGTTATTCCTCCATCTCTAGGCTGGTCACCCCCCGGTCTCCTCCCCTCTGCCTTGACTCTGTATTGATCCTGCACAGTGATTGGTCGAGTGGTAATTTGAGACAGACACTGATGGATGGCCACCAACTGTTTTTCTTTCGTCTTGTCCTCCTCTCCCAGGGTGATGAAGTCATACTGCAAGTGACACTGCCAGACTGGGACCAATTGGAGAAGCAGTAACCTTTAAAGCCAATAGAAGATGTCTGTTCAGAGAGGGCTTGCCTTGTCCTTTACGGATGCCCCTTAGGCATTGGCTGAATGGCTCTCATAAATACACTTCCACAGTAGGTCTAGTTGAAGCACTGCTGCTCGTACAGTGACTCTACAGCTCCTTCTAGCAAAGCTACGTTGAGCTTAGTGACTAACGCACCCACCGTCATGTCTAATGATGTCCCATTACTTCCTTTAGCTTGTGATTTGTGCATATTGGAGACCGACAATTTCTGTATTTAAGGAATTATTCTTGAGTAGAACAAAGTTTGAAAGCTTAAAAGACTAATTTGGAGCCTTCCCTTTAAGAGGAATTTTCCTCTGGCACCGAGGTGACATGCAACAGAGGATTTCCCTTTAAGAGCATCGCAGCCTTTGTAATCGCATGTATGATTTAATAACTGTGTAGAATATAATCAGACAGTTAACAGCCTGATAACGTGCGCTGCGCTTCGACTGCTTGACAACTCAATCGTTCAAAACTGTTTTCGTCACGTCACTGACTAGAGAGAGGAACAATAGAAAATGAGAAATTAGACGTTCTTTGAATCGTCAAAGATCTAAAGACTAGGCTCATTTGCCTGACATTGAAGTAGCCTAGAGGTGGCATGAAATAACTCTCAAAGGAATCGTTCTCAACACAAAGTGATACTTCACCTTTTGAACAGATCGCATATGCTTGCTGCATATTTAGAATCCTGTGTAATAGCTGGATTTAAAGGTTTACAAATCTAGGACGTAGGTCTTTGAGATCAGGGAACAGAGGCCGTGCGGTGGCAGTAATGGATGAGGTTAGTGTAAACTGAAATGTAGCTGGGGTTTGGTCTGGGCAGCCAGGCTTCAAGAAGCAGAACTTAAAATATCTGTTCTTGAATTAAGTGCACATGGATAGAGGCCACAGGCCAAGCCACAGGGCACTTCCACTTCTCATTTACAGGACATTAGCGACACTCGATAAAGGATAAAGTAATTTAATACACACTAGTACACCGTTCAGCCTTCAGCCTTCGCCGGGCTGCTAAACACGAGGAGCTAAAGGTCTCATTTTTCACTCTCTTTGCTTATCTACCTCATTTTTCTCCTATGTTGGCTTCTTTATTCGTCAATGTTTTTCCCCCTATTTAAGTGACCGTGACCTTTATTCGAAAGGCAGGGGTTTCGTGGATGCTAAGCTCTCAACATGTCTATTCGGTTAGCATAGCTAAAGCTAAACGTTGACTTTTTTGTCGAGGAAGAATGTACGGCTTTCATGCCATTCACCTTTTTTTTCTCTCTCCCCCCCCCCCCCCCCGTTTTTCCGGGGAGGGCTCGCGCGGGGAGTAATTTCAGCGGATTGTGAGCGGACAGTACCTCCGCTGGGATCGCTGGCAATCATGGGGGGAAACAATGTTTACATCGATCACCTGTCAGGAAGATTTATGGCTTCATTTTGCTGTAATGGAGAATTAGTGGGAAGATTATCAGGGACTCAACACTTGCCGCTTGTTACCCCGCTGTCCAGGCCGGCAATTTGTCTCCCCCGAAGCAGCCGAACACTTGTGACGGCACGGCCGCTCGCCCGCTAATTCAATCGTGTGAAAACGCTGGAATTAATTTGTTACAGGAAAATTTAAATAAGGTGCCGTGAACAGTACCCGGGTGCGGCTTGGCTGAACATTCTGGAAAGAAAGAGAGATCTCCTGGATTTATCGTCCCAGGCAAGATATCGATATTTTCAATCACGGAGCCCTTGTCGAGGGCTTAATGTGTAATAATTTCCAATTTAGAGCCGCTCTCCAAGATCATGGCTTTTAAAACCAGGGCAAGTCGTGGGCTCATTACAGAGGCCTGTTGCTAAGGCTTTGTCTAAAAGCCCTGTTTGAATGTAAATGTAAAGGGGTTATCTACGCTTATCGGTCCGAGCATCTTTAATGTGCCTGACACGGCTCTTATTGCTCGCGCTGCCTGCTGGGAGCCAAGTAGGTCTAATAAGACACATTTACGCAAATCAATCCATAACCCCAGCTCACACTGTAATTACTTCACGGCTAAGAAAAGCCAGATAGAGGAGGAAGAAAGAACAAAAAAAAAAGACACTTAGGCAAATAAATGTAAGTTGACCTTTTGTAATCAACTTCTTGTTGGGTTACGCATTCATTTAGTACCTTTCCACAGAGGCAGATTTACTCATAAGATGATTTTTAAAGGAGAATAACATGTCCGCTTGCAAGCTTCCCTGGCTGAATGCTGTTCATTTAAATGAAGGGTCCTCACCAACGACTCAAAGCGAACACAAAACGTGCAACGGGACACGTACTATAACAAGGGCCCACAGGATCTCTGACCACTTACGTAATTGTCGTAATGAAAGTGAAAGAATCACAATAAAAGAAGCTGCTAATCTTTCTGTTCGTAGACGATTGACAGGTCCGTACCTATAGTTGAAGAGATAATCACGGCCGCGGGCATTTAGGTGACGGACGCCGTAAATCACTGTCACTCGTTTATGCAAAAATGTGCATCATATCCATGGGAAAATTATTCTGGGACTGACATCCTGTACAAGGTCATTTCGTTTTATAGTAGCTTGTTGCCTGGAAAATGATGATTTCTTAGAACTGTAAAAGCTAAATAGTTAAAAACAACAAAATTATGAACTGTTTTGATGCTATTACATAGAGGGACTCTACCAAGAAGTTCAACTCTATAGCAGAGCAGGAAATCATCCTATGTTGTTGGACTGAGGAAACTTTATATACCATTGAAACGCATTAAAATCACTAAAAAAAAAAAAAAAAAAGGTTACCTCACGTTGTGTAGCCAAAGATCATAAATACTACACCTACTTTATTTCCTGATTTTTCCTAAATTCACCTAAAGTTCACCTCATACTGGATGTTAGACTCCTATATGACATATAGATCACAGGATCCCTGATAAGGGTCTATTACTCGACCTAAGGCATTACATGCTTTTCAATAACGTTGACAAGTTTTCCCCTGTCCCCTGGCACTTCGTGTCACCCTCCATAAAACAGTAGTTTATCCATGGGTCCCTTGGCTTTAGGAAAAAGTAATTATGGTTTAAGTACAACAGGGCTAATGTGATTTCCAAGATATTGTGGCTGCCTCGAGTTGTACGTACAGTACATTTATTATCAAATATAGTAGTTTATTGTAAAATCAATGAGCAAAATGTTCTTTTGCAGGGGTTGCGCTGGTCAAAAGCTTGAATAATGTACACTGTGATTGACTGCGATAACACGAATGCTGACCTCAGTGGTGGGAAAGTCAAACGAGTGTTGGAAAGTGCAATGGATATTAATAAAATGGCCAATTACAGCTTGACTCCAGGCATGCAGTAGTATTGGATCAACAGATACAGTGTATTTGAAACGTAAATTAAAATAGTATTACATTTTAAAGATATACACAATGTTCATTTCCTGAATAGGACACGTTTCCAAAATAAATGCAGATTTTGTGACGGTTTCTTTTATATAGCCAAAAACTACCTATATACAGTCGATCCTCTCATTAACGGACTAATTGGGGGGAGAGCTTGTCCGTTGACGTGAATAGTCCGATGATGTGAAGGGTGTGTGTGTGTGAGTGTGTGTGTGGGGGGTGGTTAAAATAGTGGAAATCCAAGGAAAAACACCACTAAGGTCCATAAAAGTGCTCCCCAAGTACTGTACGCATGACAAGCACCATAATGACCAACATAAATAGGTAAGGACATTAAATACGAATGTAAATAAATATGTAAATACAAATGTAAATGTCATTTCCCTTATGTGTGTTCACACCGTACTCCTCACAAACACGGGAGACAGAAACACCAGACTTCTTAATGAGCTCTAAGATTGAGACGCGTTCTTTTACCACTACTTATCTTTGGGTGGCATAATGATGGCACTGGGTAGAAAAACAGTGAAAAACACCAAATAATCGGTGAAAAAACAGTATGGTTTCACAACAACACAGCTGAACCGACGCTTGTAAACAACTATTTAGTTCAGCGATGCTTGTAAACAACTAACAACCAATTGCTGAACTACAGGACTCATTTTGCAACACCTGGGATCTTTAAACTTTCGTACCGGACATTCTGGCTAATCGATTATGTATTCAGATGAACGGATGAATATGAAAGTTTTAAAATCCTGGGTGTCGTGAACTGATACAGGTAGTTCAGCAATTGGCCATTAGGTGGCGGTGGCGTGCGTGCTACTAGTTACTTCCAAGCGTCGGTTGAGCTGTGGTCGTTGTGAAGCTATACTGTTTTTTCGCCCATTGTTTGGCGTTATTAATTGTTTTCTGCCCAGTGCCATCATTCAACGGACAACCCCCCCCCCCCCCCCCCAATTAGTCCATTAATGCGAGGATCAACTGTATATATATATTTTTAAGTATATACAGTTTATATATATACATATTTACATTAAGGGATTGGGATGCGATGCAGTGCTAAAGCCTGAATCTGTACGTACATTTGAATTGAAACTGAAGTCAGCCTGGCCAATAAGGTGTTTTTTTGTTTGCTTGTTTGTGTTTATTTTTCATTTTTTAATACAGCTCGGACATGATTAGGTTGTACATCCCAGTGCCATTTTGAACCCTACTTGGTTCTATTTCCAAAAAATATAAACAAACTAGCAGCATAATTCAAAGCACTGCAGCTCTGACCAGGCAGTTACTAAGGATGAATAAATGAATGAATGAATGAATCTTTTAAATGCATTGTTCGTATTTATTAACAAATGGTGTCCTTTCTTTGTCTATGAGATTCATATCTAACTGCGTCTTGTTAAAACGTTTGCTCACATGAAAACCTCTACAAGCCTCTGTTTCAGGGTGACTTTTTTGGTGTCCCTGTACCGGTGCACATGTCTAATCTCCACCATACACCATGAAGAAAACAAACAAACAAAAAAACAAACAAAAAAAAAGAATAGTGCCCATCTTTTTCATATTGGTATTTGTCTCCATACAGAACCCATTATCTGTTTATTACAAATAATGTATTCATATTTTGTTACATCTCTACCATGGTGGGGGTTTCTCTAATGCATTACTGTATTAATAACGTATTATAATGTATTAGTATTTTTTTTCCCAACAGCGGGTACGATAAAGGCACAGGTTTCGCCCCCCCCCCCCTTAAAACTCAGAAAAGGTCCGATCCAAACAGCCACATGCACCTGTGATCCGCAATCACATCTTGTGAATAAAGTTGGATGCGTAGCGAAGAGCAGATTGACCTAGTTTGATCATCTTATTTATTTATTTATTTATTTAGTTCTTTTTTGGCAGTGCGTTTCACTTGTGCCGTATTTAGATCCTAATGGAATGGCCGAAACGAAATGTTGAAACGTCTCAGTGATGCGATTTTGATATACAAAAGTGATTCCCCCCGCAATAAGGAGAATAATTACCAAGATGGCCAAAGAACAGAAATCTGAGTGGGGCTTAAGTGGCTACGAATACACTGAGCTCCATCTTGCTTATGTGCTTTTTATCCGGCTGACCAGCAAATCGTGAAAGAAATCTCCTCCCGGCCCTAATAATACTCCAACATTGTGCGCAGGCCTTTATGACAATCTCTTTTACTGCGCATTTATCCAATTTGGCTCCGTGTTGGTCCCTTATAATGCTTTTTAGCCTGGTGTAGTCTATCGACATTGCCTGAAGAAAACTCAGATAGCCCTTCGTCATCTTTCAGGTAGACACTAATGACATTACTGCTTGAAAGCGGCAGCAAATATCCGACAATATTAAACAATGTCATATCGGCTTTTATTCGACCGCTCTATTTGAACTCAAAGACATGCCCTTGGTGTTTCTGTCAGCTCTCTAAAGACGTTTTAATTGAGCGCTCCGTGGGTTTCTCTCAGATGTCCTGTCAGATTAGCTCATATTCGTTGGCTAGCTACTCTGAAAAAGAAAAAATATATATATATATTATGAACGTTTCATGTAAGTGTTAGCTAGCTGGCTAATGAACATCAGCAGTAAGGTTTATGGACATCTATTAAAATACGTGAAAAAAAAAAAAAGGCCTCTCAGAAATCCTGTCAGCTTGGCTCATTAAAAATATCTGACTAGCGTTAGGAGTGCATTCACTGTGATTCGCTGTGATGTGAAAAGTCTCCTTTATCAAACCAGTCAAAGCCACATTGGTGGCTAATTTGGATAGCTCTGGGCCTTGTCCAGAGAAATTTCCACAAGTAGAAGAAAATCGGATGCCTATTTGGTTCTCTTGGTTCCAACACATGGTTGGCTGTGGCACTGATAATTGAGCCAGAGCTTTTCTGTTGTGTCACTTGCGATCCCTAAAGTCAGATCTTCAGGTGTCTACCTAGTGCTGAACATAATATCCTAGTGAGATATCGTCACACATTTGAATACCCCCCAAAAAGGACCCTCTTTCAGACTTTGGCCCGCTGGAGTTTCTCCTCACTGAGGTGCCCATCAGCTCCCATGCAACAGAAAACTCATCATCGCTCTCTCATTCCCCAATCTATCCCTCTCTCTCTCAATCTCCCGGTCTCCTGTAGACCCCCGGGCTTCGTGTGAACCGCGCTGCACTAAACGAACGTTCTCTCAGCATTCTGACCCGCAACCGCGATTCCCCAATGGTATGCTCGCAAAGATTGTTTACTTCTTTTACAACGACCCTTTCCCTCCTGTTTTGTCTGTTTTTATTGTGTTTGCTTTCGTCTTTGTGATAGAGCGCGCCGAATACCAGAGCTCCCCTTCACTTTTCCTGCAAACAGCTTTACAAATTACTTAACACCAATAAACCAATGCCTGCTGATTAGCATGTGTTAATTGATGCCTAATTAATTTCTGCTGCCATGCATAAATTTGGGGCTGCACAGGAGACCTGGGCAAGGGCGCCACTTTGCAAGCCGAGCACAAACATATGAATAAACATGGAAGTGGGCTGGGGAAAAAAAGCACATCAGGTTTTAGATGAAAGAATCGCCAAGTGTGGATGGTTTAAAAGATCACCCAACCGGGCATAAGGAAGCCATACACATATCTATGTACATGCCATTCCACAGCCAAATACATTAATATACTCTTAATTTATAGTAGGGAAGACATCTATGATGTGTCCATCTTACCTTCCTGTTCTCTGAGCGTTTTTTTTTTTTTTTTTTTACGGCAGGAGTGTGAGGAGAATGACACGACCAGATTTCTCCTCTAATTAGTTTTAATTGGTGGCTGATAAAGTGAACCAGTTCAGAGTCATGGAGATCAGGCATTCAGGACAGAGGTTAATGATGAGTAGAGGATGATGGGAGTAAAAAAAAAAAAAAAGCGCCTCTCATGACTTCACAAAAGGGCATCGCTGAGGAAGAGATACCTGCACGAGGCAGAAATTGGAACCGGAGACCTTCCCGACTCCCCACAGATCCACCATTACTTCTCAGTATCATCCAGCCTCTGTGTTTCTGTTGCTTTCTTTGTAGCAGTGTATGTTTATCGAGTGTGTGAGAGGCAGCCATTGGGGCTTCGGTGTGTGTGGCACCGTACCCAAGTGCATTAAAACCCGGTGACAACCACAAAGTGCATTAAGAGTGAGATATATCTGTTATGGAAGCTCGCTCTGGAGTCGGACCACCAGACTGATGGATGTCCGGCTGCGGCTATTTATGATATGGTCGGCTTTTAATTCCTAAAAAGAGCTTCTTATCAATCCACAAGATTTGAGCTCACATTTAACCAGGAACACTAGATCATAATGCTGGCGGGAAAAAGAGCAAACGTAACATTAGATTGGCCATTAAATGCATGAAGCCCAATGGATGATAGCTTTTATGGGTTATTAAATCTAAATAAGAATCTAACCTGATATACCTTCTTTGCTCGCTTTATCAGGGAATGGATAGTATTATACTTTGTTTGGGTTTTTTTTTTTTTTCCTTCGGTAGTTTTTTTTTTTTTCCCCCTTCCAAGTAACACATGCCCCATGGAGGAAGCAGAGACGTTCGGTAATTGTTTTATTCCAATTATTTCTCTCCCATCTGGGTTATGCTTGACAGATGAGTTATTAGATTGCTCCTTTCTCAGATAAACATATTAATTTATGCCATGAATGACTGCTCCATTTGAATATGAGCACAAAGATCGGAGTCGTTGTATTAATTGCATCAAATTGCTTCTTTGAAACAAAAGCCTTTCTAAGGAGAGGAAAGTGCTGGCACATTATTGGAGATTTGTTGGTACATCTGGGACAATTAGTGACACACACATAGAGTACATAATCCCAGATCTGAGATGTTCCTGTCCGTGCCGTTTTAACAAAGCAGAGAAGATTTATATGAGTGCAGTTAGTATCTATTTTGCACTTTTATAAAAAAAATAAATAAATAAAGATGTTTCCACTGACATGGAAATGTCAGCTACACGGAGCCCGAAAGCGTTCTCTTCTCACTTTTTTTTTTTTTAGTCATACCCTAGAGTGATGGTTCCTATTAAAAGTCTGGTGTGCAGAAGAACGATGATTAGTTCCGATGATGGAAGATGTGGGAGAAGGTAAAGATGCACCAAGCCTCCAAGAATCCCATGGGAAATTCCGATAGGACCCGGTGGTAATACAGTCCCCGTTTGGCTTGATGTAGAGGTTCAGCTGTGAGTGTTCAGACAAATGTGTGGACATACACATGTGTACCAACACACAAAATCAAGTGTACTGTACGTGGAGTATGTTTGCACGGGGATCCTAGCTATTTATGGGTTTACATGCAAATATGTTTGTAAAGGTATAAACGAGATATTTTACAGACAAGCACATCCTATGGGTATGTTTCAGATGAACATTAATCAAAGAGAGAATGGCACTGGTAGGGCAGTGGTTAAGACATTGGACTGCTGTTCAAAATCGCAACACTGCCAAGGTACCACTGCTGGGCCCTTGAGCAAGACCCTTAACTCTCATCTGCACAGTTGTGTAAATCAGATATATGTCACTCTGGATAAGGGCGTCTGCCAAATGACATAAGCGTAAATGCAGACATACCTAGAGCACACGACTATTTACAAAACTACAATTTATCTTGAAATATAACCATTAACACACTGCAAACCTCATATTATTTTTGCAATAATGTCTAAAACTGTTTACCAGCTCATGCATGAAACATCCTTTTCCTTGAGGCATCCATTACAGGTTATGAAAAAGTTTAACACAGTTACCTGAACATATTCAGGATTTGTAATACTCCCGAAGTCAAGGCAGGAAGTTCAACAGGAAGTTGCATCATCAAAATTTCCTGGAAAAAAAAAAGCTCACGCAAAGATGAAAAAAGTGGTCCCCCCCCCCCCTATTTGTTTTTCAGTGAATATTTGGATTTTGACCGATGAGGTCACTTTAAAAGTGTAACCCTTTTACTTTTACACAAATGCTAGCTCGTGCGAGAGATTGGCTAATTCTAAGCTAAGCGACGCTGCTTCTTATTTCGGGGGGGGGGAATTTGCAGAGACGTTTTCTGCAATGAAAAATGACATATTGTTGCCTCGCATGCGTTAAAACATTTTTCTAAGGTTAAACGCATGCTATAAAAAAAAAAAAAAAGACAGTTTTAGGAACTACGTGTGCTAAGTGCCACCCCAAGCATGGAATCCCCCTTAGTGCATATATCACTTTTACAGTACTAACTTTCCCCAGTCGTTGTCTCATTGTCTCAGACTTCCTGACATAATGACTCTATAAATTGTGTTGGAACCTTGTCAAAGCTGTCAGCTGTGTTTATGCCAGCTGTGGGTTAACTATCTTATCACGCTGACACACACATTCTTTCTCACACACTTAGCGGCAGGTGTTCCAGTGAAATGTACTGTATCTTCTACCAGATAGTACCTCATCACTGAGAGAGGGGTGGGTGTGGGGGGGGGGGGGGGGATACCCCGCACGATTCAATCACATCACTGGTTGTACTTAAGCAATAAAATTTCATTTCCCTGTAGTTCCCGACACCACGGTGTCCGAAATTCTCACTGTAGTTTATCAGGTTGGCTGGTTATCATTTTGTGTCAACTTTTGCATTTGGATAGGTGACATTTTTTGATGTATAACCTCCGCTTTGACCACCTTCTGCACCATGCATACAAACAGAGAGCTTGTCCGACACGCACTGTCAGTCAAAGAGTAATTCTTTTGTGCCTCCGGACTGATTGACAGGTCTGCATTGTTTCATTTGCAGCAGCTCCAAACTGAGGTGACATTAAGAGTTGGGACTTCCCAAGGGACCTTTCACCTCTGACAGTCCACAAAATGGTGGCCTGTTTGAGGATGGATTTAGAGTTCAGATGAGTACAGGACGACAGACCACGAACTAAATCGAGGGAACTCGCGAAGACGTGTTTTGTTCGGAGTGGGAAACGAAACGAACACAAGGTGATATTTCAGAATTTTTAATAGTTATAATAATAAAAATAATTTGGATTGAAGAGATAATGTGATCTAATGGATAGGAATACAGATACAAATAGTAGGTGCACTATTTGGGTGGAAAGCTTCACAGAGCGTCTAATAGGGGTCCTAATGGGGTGCACAGGGGGCCTTGGCACTTGGGTTCATGAAGCTTGTGAGACAAAGAAAGACCACGTTGTGCAATATATTTACAGCATTTATTTATGACATGCTGACATTAGAAAAAGACAAAAAAAAGCCCTCCCTGTTTAGGCCACACCCATTGTGTGTATAAATTCATATAGAAATTTTGATGTGAATATTTGGAGCACTGAGCATATAAGACATAGATAGTGTCATTGCAGTGGACTTAAAATACCAATATTGATCTATTTAGTATTTAACCCTGCTCTGTCACTATGGGGTCTATGTCGCTTATTTTTTATTTAGGTTTATTTTCGCTTCGCCATAGGACCTTCAATGTGACGGGTACTCTGGGGTCAATTTGACCCCAAGCGAAAATAAACCTTAATAAAAAATAATCGGAAAGACGGGTATGTGTGGGCACGGACGCCAAAAACTGTCAGAAGAACCCCGATGTGAAATATCGTCAGACAGAAACCAGGGCTGAAAGGGAATGGGGGTCGAGCAGACACACCCTTGAAAGCATTTGATTTATTTTTCGATGATGCCATGAGAACAGAGATTGTGACATGGACCAAGCAAAAAATGTGAAAAATTGCAAATTCCATGTGCAATATTTTAAATTCTTTTTCTATTATAAAAGCCATAAGAGCCATTTTTCATCCTGAACTCTACCGATTGACCTACTTGTTATGGAGTTATTGTGGTTTGAATTAAACCCGTTCATTTCAAGTGACCAGTCAAATAATAATCGAATAACTGTACAATATATTACAAATCCCAGATACGCCTCAGGGACTCCTGAACGTCCCCGGGTTGCCTGTTGTGACTCGTAAGGCTGAAACAATTACAATTTTATCCTAAAAATATTATGATTACGAAAATCCCCCCCCCTCCTCCCACCTCCCACCCCCTCCCGTTTTTTTGGATACCAGCAGCGCCAAGCTGATTTCTACAAGACGCAGATAAATAGAAATGATAAAACGTAAGATTGTTTTGATCATCTTATCATTTGCCTGGGCTCTTAGGAGAGTTAATATGCAGGTAATGAAACATTCTGAACTCATTTCCTTTGAAGCAAAGGGCTCGACATAAGCTTTGTGGTGATCATTATGTATTTATTAATTATTCTATTATCAGGACGGTCAGTCGCTGGATTGAATGGGTGCTGTTTGAAACGCTCTGATGTACATCTGAGGACGGAACATCAGTTAAAAAAACACACAGGGAAATTAATGAAGGGAGATGAATTCGGCAGGGGGAAAAAAAAGAAGCAAATAATTAACAAATGTGTCTTGGGGGAGTGCTTCAAAAAAGGCCTTAAAGTAGTTACGTGCTTTAAAGCTTCCGAAACCTTTCCAAAAGCTTCAGAATGTAACGTAAACACCAGCGTTTATGCAAGATCAGAGATGGGAAAATCTGCCCTAGCGTCTCCAATTAAAAACGTAAAAACGTTCATTCGTCCCTTTGAAAGTTCTCCGCGTCTCCTGAGGGTCTTTTGATTGCCGTCGAGCCTGTCCACCTGGACCGGGTTCTTCGCTTTACTTTGTGCAAAGAAGAAAGTTGGCTGATCTTTGATGATGCATTCGCCAGGAACGTGTAGTCCCGCGCAGTTACCGTTCTTTGGGATCCAGTCCATTGTGAGCACTTCCAATGAGATTAGAGTGACACAAACAAAGTGCGCGCAATTAGCGGCAGCTCATCAGTGCTCGAGCTTTGCTAAACGATTGCGCTCAGTGGAAACAAATGAGGCCACTTGTGCAGGCGCTGCAGTTGTGAAGTGGCCAACACGGTGGCAGATGCAGCATGATATCGTATATAATTACTATAGGTTTCAGTGTTGGCATGCGCATAGATCTCACACACACACACACACACACACACACACACACAAACCCCGGGCCATGAGGGTTCTGTGAAAGTCCAGACCCCACAGATCCCGTGCGGCTGGCTGAGGTAAGCGAATCCACTGGCTGATGGGGACTTTGGGAGTCAGGGGACACATTTACAGCACATTAAGAGGTTAAAAGCGGGGAAGCCCTCCATTGTTCTTCCGCTGCTTCCTCCACAGACGCGGCTGTGCAGGGTTACAGATAAACGCTTGTGCTCTCAGGTCGGAAAACACGTAATCCGACAGTCGGATCGCTCTCTGCGGGCCAGGGACGTTGGGAATGATCCGGGTCGGAAGTCTGGGGCTTGAAAGGTCGACTGGAGGTGTGAAACCCTCCTCGCGTACGGCCAATCAGTTCCCACAGTGCTATAGCCGGGCCACACATGATGACATGGGTATGGAGTAATGCGGTAATGATAAATACTCCTATAAGTGCTATCCAGTGCGCTACTGGATCGTCTATTTTCCGTGTGCGCCGGCAATACTCCCGTGCATAAACTTTATTTAATCGTTGTCCTTTGACTGAGGCATGGGAGAAGGTGACCAGCTGCGGGGACTGGCTTGGATCCTTGAGACAAATTAATTGTCTTGTTTGGGTGATAGTAATTTGACAGCCATTAGAGGACAGACATGGGGCCAGTGGCGGGTGAACAGGGCGGGCCGTGTGTGTGTGTGTGTGTGTGTGTGAATGAGAGAGAGAGAGAGAGAGAGAGAGAGAGAGAAAGAAATATGTCTCTCTTTGACTGTCAGAGAAGAGGGGCATGATTATGGAACACTTAGTAAAGGTGTGAGAGAGGAGATGAAAGGAGATGAGATGAGGCGCCTGATGGTGTGGGTTTGCATGGGTGTGTGTGTGTGTGTGTGGAAGCATGCCTGTGTTCAGACGCCATCATCTCTACCCTTTCGCCCCCCCCATCATTACTATCTCTCTATCTCTCTCCCTGCCTTGTCTTTCTCCTCTGGTAATGTCGCGGTACATCTTCGCGTCTGGCTGCGTTACATGGTCCGACCTTAATTTGACAGTGTCACAGGGATCTATCTTCATTCTCTCACTTCTTTTCATAATCCAATCCTTCTCTCCAGGATGCAATTAGTGCCCCTAACCCTTCCCCCCCCCCCGTCCCCGTCCCCGTCCCCTAGCTCCCTCCGAGCGGGGCCGAGGCGGCCGCCTTGTCCTGCCGCCAGATTGCTACAGCTTTCCCTGTGCAATCCATTTAGAGCACCGGCCCTGTAATGAATATGTACATTTTAAGGACCTCGGCTGGGGGAGGGTCACGAGCAATCAACCTTGAATTCAATTATGGCAGTCAAGGTTAATGACTGTGCACGGTGGTCAGAGGCACGCGGCGAACTGCCGATTATATTTGCCCCCTCCTTCCCAACCTCGACCAAGATGCATCCACGATGCAGCGAGAGAGAGAGAGAGAGAGAGAGAGAGAGAGAGAGAGAGAGAGAAGGCCCCAGAGGGACTGGTGACTTGTGCTTTCAGAGGGAGGGCCAGAGAGAGAGAAAGAGAGAGAGAGAGACATGCCTGTGTGTAGATAGATGGGTAGATGGATAAAGCAATGTCAGGCGTAGGTGCTCGATTACACTGAGTTCTCCCGGGCAAATCAGATTGCAAGGCAGGTTAAGCAGAACTCTCCCTCCCCTCCCCCTAATGCCATCTCTCCCTCTCTCCCTCTCTCTCTCTCTCTCCCTCTCTCTTTCTCTCTCTCTCTCTCTCTCCCCTGGTTGCTGTAATATGATTAGTCTACATAAAGACGTGTCTGGAGTGTAATTCAGTGCTTGCTAATGAGCCGCCTGTGTGAACCCGTCTCTTCCATATCCCCCAGGCTGCACCCACTCACCTGCTGCTGGATTGAGAGTGAAAGAGAGAGAGAGAGAGAGAGAGAGAGAGAGAGAGAGAGAGAGAGAGAGAGAGAACGCGAGGATCTACACA
>JAQMCW010000018.1:5685829-5700622 GCA_030068335.1 Chrysichthys cranchii
TGTATATATATATATATATATATACACATGTGTGTGTGTGTGTGTGTGTGTGTGTGTGTGTTTAGATCCTGAACAATGAAAAATGCTGCATTGGTACATGGCAAAGGTAACAGAGTGTGTGTGTGAGTATGTGTGTGTTTTCCTTTCTATCCATTACCACATTTTGCTTGGTGTGATATTTTGATTTAGCCCTAATGAGTTGTAAGTGGCCAATACTTTCTTCTACAGGAAACTCGTGTCAAACTAATTAACTTTTAATGAGAAGGAAGCCACTGATTAGGGTGTTTTTGTTGGCACTCACCAGGATGGAGCACAGAGTGCACCACGGTATGAACAGGCCTCTTTCTTGTCCTCTCTCTCTCTCTCTCTCTCTCTCTCTCTCTCTCTCTCTCTTTTGCTGTCTTTCAAAACACACCACACACACACACACACACACACACACACACCACAGGGAAAAGCTTCTGTGTTTGGTCAGCTGTTGACCGTCTGTCTAAGCTTGAGATGTTAAAATTAATGAGAGAGAGAGAGAGAGAGAGAGAGAGAGAGAGAGAGAGAGAGAGAGAGAGAGAATGTGTGATTCAGTAACGGAATGACACTTTCTCACACAAGACCACATCACATTTCACTTGTGAGGCCTCTTATGCAAGTCACCTAGATATTAGATTCTAGATACACTGAACTATACAGTATATACAACGTCATGGCTTATTTACCTTAAAGCATATTATTCAAGCGTACTACTATGAATATAATGAGACTAATAGTAAAAGCTGAGTATAGTCATAAGAGTGAGAAGTCAGTCATATACTGTATGTCTGTACCAAACAACACATCTTGGAACTTTAATGGTTTCAAGTCTGGGTCGTCCACTGTGTTGGTGTTTTGTGTACTTGGGGTATGTGCAAAAAAAAAAAACCCGCCTAACCGTTTCAATCTGATGTGTTTTATCTATAGCTATTGAATATTCACTAATGGTACAGCAGTAATAGGTAGCAGTTGTACAGATTCAGTCATGCTACTTTCTAAGGAAGTATTTTTATATAACTGAACCTTTAGTTGAATACTTCATACAAATGTATTAACCTAAGCTGATGACTAAATGCTAGCGCAAGCATCGTAACACTATCTGTACCAGTGAAGAAAATTCTAACTTTACACTGCTGTCAGAAAACTGAGCTCTGGTCAGTGCTGGAGTGTGAAATCAGGAGAAGCGAGAGGATTCCCAGTAGGCCCGGTTATGGGATCAGCTATAAATGAATTAGTGTGTAGGCTGGTTTTGCTCAGCGTTGGCCACATTTGCTCTCATTGCTTCACACACACACACACACACACACACACACACACACACACACACACACACACACACACACTGCTGTAGACTTGCTGCTGGGGATGAGAGTGGTCCACACTTTACTGCTCTGTGACTCATGGTTCAACATCGATGTGATGATCTAAAGGGTTAAGAGAAATGTGTGCCAATAAAGTTTTGTGTCAGATTACTGTCAACAATTGTGTCTTCACCGTCTTGTACATAGTATATATAAAAGCATAGGCATTCCCAAAATGTAAACACCACAACCAGGTCTGTTCTAATGCCCAGTCAGTTATTTTGTTACACGAAGATAAAGCACTGACACCTATGGATATACATGAGGCTTAGAAAAGGGTATCATGTTGTATTACAATTTAGCACAATATTAATGTCGTATGAACAGATGGCCCAGCCCTACGTCAAATCCATTACGCGTGAATAAAACAACAGTACAGATCATTATCCTTTTTCTCACACCACGCTCACATTGTACACTCACATCCCACTATCAACAATAAAAAGTGCTGCAGATAGTTGAGCATTTTGTGTGCCAGTGTTCAGATTTGGCTGCTGTTACTCCATCCTGCCTTATCAGCCTGGACAGGCCTGCGCCAGGCGATGTTCATGCCAGCACGGTTTTGCTGTCCTTCATGCCATCTGTGTGCTCTCAGGTGATCGTGTACAGATGAGTCTGGCATGTGCACTCCCCTTGTGTAGGCACGAAGCTTTTACTCTTTTACGATGGCAAGAAATGCAGTGCTATCAAGGCTAACTGAAAGCTGGAAAGTTTAGAGGAGCATTTTTTTTCTTACTCAATTCACATTACATTTTAGAGTCTCCATATTAACTCTCGGAGCAACTTAAAGAAAAATGGTCGAATTTGGATATTTTCTATGATATACTGTATATAGTATTGAACGCTACAAGCTCTTCTGAACTGGACTAAACTAAAGTTATAATTATAAAATGGAGTAAAACAGGATGCAACACACTGGGGTGAAAATACATGCAGGAGATATGATGCAAAGATAATCCATATTCAAAGTTGCAACAGGTGAAGCACAGAACCAGGAAGTACAGTACAAGGATTCACAATGCAGGGTCTTCGTGCACAAATTAATCAAGGTCACAGAACAGGTGAACACAATCAGATAACAAACGAATGACAGGATGGGGGCGGAGACATATCTAACACTATAACAAAGGTTACACACTGGTAGAAAGTCAAGGCAATGTAATAAAGTAGCCTACGTAAAACGCTTTGCTGTTATTATATTAAGACTTATGAGTTTGGTGGGTTTTGGTGGGTAGTCATTAGTACTTCGTAGCAACACTGTATTTATGTAAAACATTGTCATGATTTAGTGTTGATTTAGAGCATGCTTACATGTTACGGTTGCGCACCATTGATGAACACTATGATGATTTGAATCACTTTTCCAAAGACATCAATTGGTATTTTCATAGCACTGACGTAGCCCACTGCTAATCAATATCTAACGTTCGATACAAAGCAGATTTGGATGTCTATTTGTTTACCAATTGTTTAATAACCAAACGGATTCTCTAACTACATAGCGACTGCATAGTAACTACAAAAGAGCTGAATATAAATACAGTGAACCCCCGCAATATCGCGGTTCACCTATCGCGGGTTCAGTGCATCGCGGATTTTCGAATTTTGATTCGTGGAATTTTTTGGCTTTCGCGGGACTCTGGAATATAAAATATAATTTAAAAAAATGTTCATTCAAACATTAAAAGAACATTTAAATCGAAATTAAACAGGATGCACTGTATTTCATCAGCGGATGAAAAGTGAAAGTGGCTGTGTAAGCCGCTTCCGCGTCAGCTCATGAACAGGAAGTGACCTCACCGGCAGTAAGGACGCATATAGAAGTGTTTAAGAGCATAGGACGTGTTTATAAATGAGGAAATGGTTTATAAAGCCTTAATATATATATATATATATATATATAAATAATGAAATCAGGCGGACCAGTCAGGTGATTGTGAAGGAGCGTTAGGATTGGTTACGGCAGTTGTAAACAGGAAGTGACCTCACCGGTGCTTTCGCTTCGTATCCATGAGTTCTTCTAGCTCCGGTCCAGGAGCTTCGTGTCCTGTGAGTCTGTCTCCTCAGCACTCAGCTCCTCCGGTACCGTGAGTTTCGCGCCTCTTTCCCGTATGCTTTCCCCGTCGCCATTTCCGCCAGTTAAACCCTCCGTCTCCCAGTTGTTTTCCGGTTGTTTGTATTGACAATGCATGAGCTAGTTTGCCCATGTGAGATTGTACACGACATACTATTGGATGGGAGGCGACCAACCAGACAGCGCTACTCAAACTGGCTGTTCTGAACAGGGCTATATAGACAGGGTCCGAAGGGAGCTGTGGTGGTGTATTCTTGCAGGCTTTTTTGACATATCACAAAAAAACATATCATAGATGTTTCCTTAAGACCTCGGGGAAGTGTATCAACCTGGAAAAGGGGTACAAAATGTCACCTTTGAGTGACTATAAATAAGTACTGACACTTCAGATATTTCAGCAGCTTACACTTTGAGAAGCACCTATGGAGCATGAATGCCAAAAATGAGGTGATCAATCATAGAAAGAAATTCCGTTTTCGGTTACAAATAATCTGTTTCAGCCATTGAAAAGAAAATTTGTGTCTTGAAAGAGAGACCCAATCATGAGATAAAATTGCTATAAGGAATATAATTTGATGATCTTTCGAAAATTGAGCCAGTGGCTTTATATATTCTGACTGCTGTGGCAGTTTCAACAACAACAACAACAACAACAAAAAATCCACATTTGTAATTATTGATTGCTCACATTAATAATACAGTCCAATTGGCCATTATCAAAAAATATTGAGGCCTTTTTGCAGTCTCTAAAGTTCTCATTGGGAGTGATGAGTGCCATAGTGTGGCTCGTTTGATGTTCCGAGTCCAATGAAAGCTCCCAGAGTCCGGACCTCGTCCGTTTCATCTCTCAATTACTAAATTAGTTTGTGGATGTTCTGCCTTCATCTGTCACAATATGGCTCGAGTTTGATGAAGTGAGAAAAAAGTCTGAAAAGAGAGGCAGAGGCAGCTGGTGGTGTTTCAAAGGCACTCAGGCCCTTAAAGATGATCTGTGTTTCGTTTCATGTGCCGTAGCCCAGGCTTATGAACCGGGCTCTGGGGTTTATAGTACGTTTTTTTTTTTTTTTTTCACACGAGAGAAAGAGAATCTGTTTGATTTGTCTGAAGTTCTGTAGATTAATATACAGCTGTCACGGGCCCAAGGATCCACACCTCATCAGAAGCCTTTCATCTGTGCAATAGCACCTCGGGCATCAGACAGGGCACACACACACACACACACACACACACACACACAGATATGTAGTCTTTTTCTCTCTTTCACTATCTGGGTCTCACTTTCACACACACATTTATGTCCTACGTTCAATTTAAATTCAATTTATGCGTGTGAATCTTGCATATCATATGTGTGTGTGTGTGTGTGTGTGTGTGTGTGTGAGGGAATATGTTGATGAGGCCCTGTCTCGACTCACTTTGTCCCCATGTAACCGACAGCTATGTGTTTTTAAGAGGCCATTTGCACTCACGAGCTGCTGAGAGATCACAGGTTTTGTGTTTTGTGCTTCTTTAAATAGTACTTTAGGGATGTTTAACATGCCAGCAGATCCCACATGAGAGAGAGGGAGTGGCAGAGAACGCACGCACAGAGTTCACGCGTGGATAACGTTTGCTCTTTGTCGGTAAATGCGGTTTAAGTGCGTTCTCTTCTGTACCCAGGTCCTGTGAACTCCAGAGTTTTTGACACTCTTCAACAGAATGGGCTAAACTGATTGTGTAAAATAAAAAAATCTGCAGTGCAAAACTTTGAACGATTAAAA
This sequence comes from Chrysichthys cranchii, assembly GCA_030068335.1. Lineage (NCBI taxonomy): Eukaryota > Metazoa > Chordata > Actinopteri > Siluriformes > Claroteidae > Chrysichthys > Chrysichthys cranchii. Next base: position 5,691,052 of record JAQMCW010000018.1, read on the forward strand.
CAATTCGGAAATTAGTCACCTTGTCGCTTTAGTCCCCCATGTCGTACTTGTTGGAGTTATTGTTGTTATTGTCTTTGTAGCACTTTTTTTTGTATGTTTTATGTTTTTTCTCCCTGTTGTAGTTACCAGATTGCACACGTAAAATTTTCATCCTTTTTCATCCAAAGAACTTTCAGCACAAAAGAGACACATGGTTTTTGACTTCCACACATCAGGTGACGGATATGAAAAATTTCCAGTCACACTTTAGGGTGACGTCCACGAATATGCAGGATATTATTACAACGCAGGAAATCTTTTCAGCTCAGTGGATGAATACATGCACATCCTTAGCACATCAGGAAATAATGTAGCGTATACTGTATATCGGAAATCTTGAAATATTGGCAAGTTTTTTAAATGACTTTTTCAGGGTCTGGATTTGAACATGAGTGAAAACCTGTGTTGATGCAGTGTTCGTTATTTCCCACGCTTTCAGACATTCCAAGAAGAGGGTCAGGGCACAAGTAATGTGGATATCAATAAACCATTGAAAAACCATTGTTTTTCGACAAAAAAAACGACACTACATGAAATATATTTCTTATTTAACTGTTTTCGTGATTCGTTTCGAAAATAATATATTCACATAAAACCACACGCCACATCCATATATTTATGATCAAAATATCACTAAGTGCATGTCCTAGATTATATATACTTATCTTTAGGAAGGCGTTCCTAAAAGTTCTGCTGTAATCATGGTATTTATGTTTTACATACACACTTTATATGTAGTTAGTGAACTAACTAGGCATTGATGTTTTTAAATCCTAGGTAGTGTTAGCAATGGTAAGGTAGCTAGCATGAACAAGACCTTAACCCTTTGTAGGGCACTAAATGAAACATTTGGAAATTCAACATTTCAACCCTAGTCTCGTATTGGAGGATATTAAAAGATTTTAGATTACAGGAAATATTCATCTTTTTATGTTGAATGTCAACGTCAGTAGAGTTCTCACGAGAACCATTAGAAAACATTTTACCTGTATTTAAATAATGGCATTTAATTTTGCCTAATAATGCCTAATAAAGAGTACATATTTTACTTTAATGGCATAGTTTCCATTCTAGATGATGGACAGGAGGAACTATAAATAATTATGGGGAAAATAACTTGTCTGAATATATTATTTAAGCCAAATCAGTGGCAATGTAAAGTGGACAAATATTTCCTAAATACACCCAAGTCTTCGGCCTTTATTCCACTTTATTCCTAGTGTGCCTTTGTGCAGCTCAATAAAGGTTATTAAAATGATCAAATTTAAATACTTCTGAAAGTATTCCTCACATAATTAAGACACAGTGCATTTAAAAGACAATTTGCTATGCTGTGAAGTAAAATGACCACACTGGGGCGCTGTTCAGATTACTTACTGTATACAGTATTGTATATAATATGTACAATATCGTCCACAACATTGTTCAAAATATATATCAGCACATAGAGGCTGAGTAAGACATTCGAGTTTTTCGGATTCGTTCCTCTCTGATGATAATCTTTCATTTATGACCTATATAGAAGGTAGTAAGATTTGAAATTAAAATTCAAATAGCTAATATTATTAGCACCCTATGTAAGATTTTGATGTTTTTGTCTCCTGCAAGGCCAACCAGCAGATTAAATCTAGCATTAAGCGTAGCCTGTTGACATGTTTTCTGTTGATTACTTGATTGATCATATTTTTACAGCTTAAACATTCCTACAAACTCCATATCTTTTACTGGTTTTTCAAACAGAATACAGATATTGCTTCTCAGTTACATCTTTGCCATCTGGGCCATTATCCCACGCCGGTGAAGAAACTCTCTGCAATGAACAGGGATGCAATAAATTCAGAAAATGGTTAAAAACCTCAACATATATAATGCGTTCGTATAATGCATTTCCTGTAACAATGCCATGAATTTTATTGTTTAAATAACAGATTTATCCTGATTTCGTGGGATTTTCCAATGAGGTAGATATGGTTAGCATTTGTTCAAGTTGTAAAGTAGCAGCGATGTAACTTTCAAACTGGAGTTAGAAATGTGCAAATGTGAGATCGTGTTGTACAAAATATTATTTCTTGACTGAAGTTTGTCTTTTACTGACTTCATCAGAAACAAATGGTCAGAAGCAAACACTCACGTCATACTACTAATCCTCTACTTTTACATGCAATCTTTTTGTCAAAATGATCGGATTTTTTCAGTGGTGGTTCTCAGGTCTAGTCCAAAAGATGCCATGTTCTGCAACAGATCGTAAATACTTTCGGCTTTAAGCATCAGCTTGAAAATACTTCAGGCTTGATGCATTAGTTACTCAGTCATTCGTAGAGTAGAAGAAAATCACATTATTTTATAATACTCTGGCTCCATCTAAGGACAGAGAAATGAAATGCAAGACTGGGCGATTTCAAATTTATCATATGCTTGTTGGGCGTGTCAGCTCTACCACTGCCCCTGGGCCTCGTAGGACATTACACATAAGGTACGAGCAATTTGTGCAAGAAATGTTGCCATGCCCCTGAGTTGTTTTTGCAACTGGAAGCTTTGTAGTTTATCGGATGCAATAAGAAATAAACAAAAGAAAAAAGAAAAAAATAATACACTATATGGGATAATTGGTTGTTTGTGCACAAGCACTAGTTCAAAATATTCAGCTGCAAATGGTGGTGCAAGTGCTCAAAGGGGTACAACATCCTGTCTCCATGGGGTACCTGTGGAACTTCATTGCTCATGTTGGAAATGACCGAAATGCTTGAAGGGGCATGGTTGGGAGGAATGGGCCTCCTGGCTTGAACCTAAATGGTGAAATGTTATTGCAAGCAATGGATTGTATACTTTTGTACCAGAATCTTGCACGAAAGGCCAATGATCACTTTTGTAACTGTGCAATCAGACACTAGGCCATGTGTACCCTGGTAAAGAGAAGGAAAGAACTGTCAAATGATCACTGCTTTGGATTAATTGCACAGGGAAACCCAAGAAAGCCTTCTAGGATGCTTGAGATCACCTGACAGCTTGAGTGAGAGATGAATTTAACTCTAAAAGGACTTCCAAGGTGTAGCGAGTGAGGTTTGAGGGCACCAAGTCTGAATGGACCATCGTCAAGTGCTCAATCATAGAGTCAGCCAAAGCCCAAGGTCTTCTGAGCAAGTTCAGAGTAGTATTGACCTCTGCTGAAGATATTATTGAGCAAAGCATGGAGCACTTTGAGGGAAAGGGGGACCAAAGATTGTCTACCAATTATAGAGGAATCACACATCTTGGGTCTCCTGGGAAAAGTACATGTCAGGGTTCTGGGTTCCAGCCAGGCTGTGGAACAGTGCACGAACTCTTTACATTCGCAAAGGGTCATGGGAGTAGGCCAATTCAGGCTATATCTGATTTGGGGATTTGGAGAAGGAGAGCAGGGTATCTGGGTCAATACTTCTGTGTTTGTGGGAATGCGGTGAGAGTTGTCTCTGTCAGAACCATTTCGAGTGGGTGTCAGACTCCTTCATGCATGTGCTTCTACTCATAGGATATCAAGGTCATGATGTACTGGGATGAAAATTAGCATCTCCATGTCTGAAGTGACAGCCCGCCCAGAGTGTGACGTTGACGACGTGTCAGTCAGCAGAAGCGGTGTAACAGTTGGTGTACTGATCTGATCTGTGCTGGTGAAGCAGAAGCTCAGGTTTTGGACAAAGCTTTTCGTTTTTATTAATCTACATCCTCATTCTCACTTATGGCCGTAAGCTTTGAGTAGTGACCAAAAGAGTGTGATTATGAGGGCATGTGACAGGGTTGTGTGATCTGATGTGCTACAACGTCTTAAGCCTGCAATTGCCATGACAACTTTCAGACTTCAGTTGCCACAAACAGTCTTGCATTCAAGTCTCCATAAATGAATGGCTGATAACTTCATTTTAAAACGACAGTGAATTTCTTGACTACACAGTTGTGCTTTTTGAACAAAAAAGTACCATAATTTCCAGACTATAAAGCGCATCGGAATATACGCCGCACACACTAAATTTTAAAAGAATTTTTTTAAAACATATATTAGCCGCACCAGACTATAAGCCGCAGATATATACGTTGTGAAATGAGAGATTTACACACAAAGATTTTGTAAATGTTTATTTACATTCCTTAATCGTTTCCAAACAGTGCCTGTAACACGGCAGTAAATGCTGACCGAACAAAACAGAAAAGTCATTCATGTCTTTATTCATCCTCCTCCTGTGCACTATAACCACTGAAGTCGTCTTCTTCAGTGTCGGAGTTGAAGAGAATCAGAACATCTCCGTCACACATCTTTTCAGTCTCTCTGTCGGTGTCGTGCTGGTTGCGTCGAGTGCGCCAAAAACTACCGGTAGCGTCGTCTTCTAATTTGCATTGATCTCTTGTGTCTGTCACGTTTTTGCGCCCCCGATGGCAGGTAGCGAAGAACAATCTATAGATAAGCCGCATTGTTGTACAAGCCACAGGGTTCAAAGCGTGGGAAAAAAGTAGCGGCTTATAGTCCGGAAATTACGGTACTCAGTTATAGAAGGGAGTTTTTAGTATTCATACTATCTGCCATCGCCCAAATGAGGACGGGTTCCCTTTTGAATCTGGTTCCTCTCAAGGTCAGGATCCCTTGTGTCTTCTCAGGGAGTTTTTCCTGGCCTGCTCATTAGGGATATATTTCTAAATTTGTGTGTTTATAATTTATAACCAGAATTTGTATATTTATGTAAACCTGCTTAGTAACATTACAAATTTTTCAATTGATGATGGGGGTGAGGGGGGGGGTGTTGTGTAAATTACCGGAGCACGCCACGAGTTGTTAGCGTTCTTCAGAAGCACTACAAACATAAGAAGATATTTTCACTTTTAAACGTCTCGTCTCATCTTGTCTTCTCCCGCTTATCCGGAAGGGCCGGGTTGTGGGGGCAGCAGCTTCAGGATGGAGGCCCAGACCCTCCTCTCCCCTGCCACTTCAACCAACTCCTCCGGGGGGATCCTGAGGCATTCCCAGGCCAGCCTCGAGACATAGTCTTTCCAGCATGTCCTGGGTCTTCCCCGGGGCCTCCTCCCTTACGGCTCAGCTCCCTCTTCACCACAACGGACCGGAGCAGTGTCCGCATCACTGCCGACGCCGCCCCAATCCGTCTGTCCATCTCCCGCTCCAATTTCCCATCACTCGTGAACAAGACCCTGAGATACCTGAACTCCTCCACTTGAGGCAGCAACTCCTCCTCCTCCTCCATCAGATGATGACAGTGAATCTTTGTCCCCTCCTCCTAATAAGTCACTGGTAAGGGAACAATTTCAAAACAGTTTTCCAACAAAATGCAGGACAGTGATTCAGATTCATACAGCACTAACATTACAATACCGGGAACATCCGCTCCAGCCACAAAACGAATATATGACAAAAAGCAGTACTGGCTGACCCCTTCTATCTGTTCATCGAGATGAATGTGTGTCGCTATGGCTGGCATGCGTCGTAAAAATTCCAAAGAACTTCATTTCCAGTTAAACCAACTCCAAAAGGGAGGCAAGTTTGCATACAATATATGAGTTGTTCACCAAAGATCTGGAGAGATGGCTGCATGCTATAGGCCGAGCCACACAAAAACAACACAGCATTTCATGCATTGCATCTATTGTCAAGGCCTGTATGCAAAAAAGACATTAAGGGAACATGTTAGAACCTTTGAAATGAAGCCCAAAGACGGCCAAGAAAGATTCAAAGGTGACTTGGGCAAAGACTTAAAGTACATACTCTGTCGCATGACATATGATAAGATCTCTTTTACCTTGAAGAATGAGAGATGTAGTTTGCACTTAGGTGAACATTTGGTCAGGAGAATGGGATCTGATCCTAGTATACATGACTACATTAGACAGAAATTAAGAGAACTTGGAAGACTACTTAACATGGCAAGAAAGGCTACGGCACTAAAAACATTGGAGGACTTCATAATTCCTAAAAACTTTCCACATGTCATATCTGCTATAAAAGCTGTTTGTGCATATGATGAACAGAATCATTTGTATCGCATTCCATCACTGGAACCCAAACTTGGCCATTGCCTGAAAAAAATGTGCAGCACTGAACATTGTGATCGTGCAGGTTCGGCAAAAAAGTCCAGACTTGTACCTGAAGCTAAATGGAATGAATGTATCTCTGCAGGAGCTATAAACACCTTAAAGGAAGAAAGGTTGAACATGACACAACTCCTGCCCTTCACCCAGGATGTCAGACAGCCGTACAGGCGATCCTCTCATCTACGGACACCGCATTAACGGATATCGGATGCAACGGACAAAATCCGCTTGTCCTAATACATAATCCATGAGCCAGAATGTCCGGTATGAAAGTTTAAAAATCCCGGGTGTTGCGAACTGAGTCCAGTAGTTCAGCAATTGTCCACTAGGTGGCGGCGGTGGCGTGCGTGCTACTAGTTGCTTACAAGCGTCGGTTGAGCTGTGGTCGTTGTGAAGCTATACTGTTTTTTCGGTGATTATTTGGTGTTTTTCACCTAATGTGTTCTCAGTGTACTTACCGATTTATGTTGGTTGTTATGCTGCTTGTCATGTGTACAGTACTTGGGGAGCACTTTTTTGGACCTTAGTGGTGTTTTTCCTTGGATTTCCACTGTTTTACCCGCCCACACTAAAACACTTCACATCACTGGACTATTCAAGTCAACGGACAACCTCTCCCCCCAATTAGTCCGTTAATGTGAGGATCAACGGTATTTTTACTTGGAAAGTAAAGAGAAAGAAGCACAGAGTGATACTTACCCAATACAGATGCTTATTCTGACCCGGCACAAGTGACTCTTTCAGGTTATCCTTTTTAACAGAAGAAGAGAAGGAGAAGTGTCCCAGATGCATGTTACTGCCTTCACATCAAGAGACCAGACCAAGTTACAAGAAGACATTTTGGTATGCCTGTCAGAGATAGAAAGGAAACTGCAATCACTTCACGCGTGTTGAAATTAGAGGCAAAAGAGGACAGAAAGTTCCAGTTCTCCTGAAACCAGCAGTGGTTTCAGCTAGTGAGCTACTCTTAGAAACCTGTGAAAAGTGTGGAATTCCACGTGACAATCCTGTCTTCTTTGCCAGTCCAGGGGGCAAAAGGTCCTGACGCCTTGTCCTCAACAAAACATGGAAAACATACTGGGACAATGTCCAAAGTTTTAAACCTTGAGGAAAATGAAACAGACCAGTTGGCAGACTTCTTAGGACGTGACATGCGTGTTCAGAGAGAATACTACAGACTGCCAGAAGGAACACTTCAGCTAGCAAAGATGAGTAAAGTACTGGCGGTGATGGAGAGCGAACTCTAAAAGATTTCAAAGGGACAAACTGGGCGACATCAGAATAAACCCATATATGGTAAGGTAAAAATGATTGACCTCCAGTACACTTTGAAAGTGTTGGTCTCTTAAACAAAATAATAATAATAATAATAATAATAATAATAATAATAATAATAATAACAGTATTATTATTAATAATAACAATAATAATACTAATACTACTACTACTACTACTACTACTAATAATAATAATAAGCTATGGAATGTTACTGATTTGGTCTTCCTTTATTAGAAAAACTAGACACGCTGTCTGATGTCTCATCATCCATTAGTGAGGAGCGTCAGGACGATGAGTTCTGGTTAGAATCCCTGATCCTGAGTAAATTACAACCATCTCAAGCAAGAAGACCACTGAGAAAACAAACAGGAACTCTAACCAGACAGGCTACTGTTTTCCCCATAAGATCTTTTTAATGTATAGAATTTGTTTTTTGTTTTTTTCTTTTTGTTCTTGTATCAGTAGTAAAAATCTGTTCTGATTTATCTTCAGCACAGCCAAAGAGATTGGACACAGACGAGGTAAAAGCTGTTGAAAGACACCTGATGAAGTTTATAAAGGCATGACAAGTTCTAGGTAAGAAAGACTGTCTATTGTGCCTTGAACCTGAACCACAGGCATCGAAGAATCGAACATGGACTGTAATTATATTCCATGTGAAAAACCGAGTAACAGCCTTGAACAGAATTAACTGTCAGTAATACATCAGAGTAGCTTCAGCCAAGTAATGATTACTTACAAAGTGTTGTGTCTTGTGTTATATGGACTGCTAGTGAATTAGTATTACTTTAGCTGCTGACCCTGACCAGGATTAAGTGGCAGAAGACGAACGAAGACTATCACAAAGCAGCTTCACAGTATAAAGAGTCCCAATTAAACTCTTATTAATCTCTAAGCATATCTATAAGTATATATACATTCAGATATCTCCCTAATGCGCGAGCCTGTGGCGACGGTGGCAAGGAAAAACTCCCTGAGACGACAAGAGGAAGAAACCTTGAGAGGAACCAGACTCAAAAGGGAACACATCCTCATTTGGGTGACAAATAGTGCCATTCCCACTAACTCACATCTACATCCGTGTGTTATATGGTCCAACAGCCCAGCTGTGTAGCACCAGGTTCACTGGGGTTTAAACCTAAACTCTGTTTTAAATTATATGTATATAAATACTGTTGCTAAAATGGCATAAACGTGAGAAATGGTAGCCCAAGAGTAGTAGATGTGTGTGTAAAAAAAATTTGAAAAAAAAAAGAAAAAAAAGAAAAAAAATTCCCAGGCAGAATTACAGACTGACCACACGATGGCGCCAAAACACCACACACAGTCCTGATGCCGCTCTCACTCTGGCTGCTACACCTGATGAACAGCAGAGGGCGCCATATGACCATATTTTCAAAAGCCATGTTCACGTAAGTGTAGAAATAATAAATAAATAAACAGACGAACAAACAAACAAATAAATAAACACATAGATAAATAAATCAATCAGTACATAAATGAATGAATTAAAATAAGTAAATAAATGAATAAACAAACAAATAAATAAAATAAATGAATAAATCTAGTGCAGAGGAAGCCTGTGAACTCTCTTGGGGGTTTATTTATAACGCTATTTAAAAATTGGCAGCTGCATCTATTTGTTCACGGAGTATAATTTACAGTACAATAAACACGCAGATGTGCAGAAGTTCAGAGCGCACACACACGGAGATTTCATTTAATCTATCCGAACGGGCTCCGGCCTCGTGGAGCTGCTGAATGAACAGAGCAGAGCCCTGCCCGCAGAGAGAGAGAGAGGGAGAGAGAGAGAGAGAGAGAAGGAGGGATAGAAGGAGGGAGAGGCGCGCGCGCTGTCGCTGTCTGGAACAGCAGTCGCTTGAACGTGATTTTTTTTTCCAAAAGGGATTTCTGTTTTTCCTTTTTTCCTTATCTGAGACCTGAGCTGTTTTGTCGGAGCGCTGATGAACAAATGGCAGCGGAATCGTCGACCAGGAGATTCACCAAGAACCTGCTGAAGCCGGGCAGCGCCGCTGAAATCCGCCAAACAGCCTCCAGTGCCATGAGGATCTCTGCGCTCACGGTGAGCTGCATCATCAGCACCCCGCACACACACACACACACACACACACACACACACACACACACACACACACCAGAATGCACCAGAATACACACCAGAACA
>JAQMCW010000018.1:5703283-5713571 GCA_030068335.1 Chrysichthys cranchii
GAGAGAGAGAAGTTGTGATCACGTGAGGCTCGGCAGACGAAGTGTACGCATACTACTCGTATTGCAAGACCTCGCTCGTTCATCAAGTCAAAATTTATTAAAATTACTTGCTCGTCTTGCAAAACACTCGAGGACCAAGTTACTCGCAATCCAAGGTTCCACTGTAAGTTTTGTGTGTGTGTGTGTGTGTGTGTGTGTGTGTGTGTGCTTGTACGTGTTGAAGAGCTTGTAATGACATGTATATGTCGTTCTTTGTGGTTGTGTTTACTGTCGGTGATAGTCTTTCTCCTTTCGCCTACGACACTGTGGCTTGTGTAGTGTGATTGTATGTGTCTGCATGCGTGTAAACTTGTACACATTAATCCCCGTTACAGACCGGTGTGTGTTTCTGTGTGATGCTTTCATCACAACTGCGTGCGCCAGATTTATGGATTAACGCGCTGATTCGGACAGACAGCAGGTTTAAAGCTAGTCTCTGGTGATGATTATTATAAAACAAGATGAGGACTCGAGAGGACGAATAACTCAAATGCACATTTACTAACTGAATGCAAAGCTTCTTCTTTTATTTTATTCCACATGACTTTGACCTCATGTGATGCCGCCCCCAAACACACACACACAGACACACACGCACACACTCACACACACACACCTACACTTCACCATGAGTACCATGCTTTGTCCTCATGTTCAGTTCACAATAGCTAAAGTGGCTTCACAGGCTGAAGAGGTCTGTTGTACTCAGGGTTGCCTGTTTCATAAAAATCAAGCTTTCACGCTGATGAAACGAAGCGCATCCACTTAAGCTCCCTTACTATCTTTCACCACATATCTCTACTTTCCCTCTGTCTCACACACACACACACACACACACACACACACACACACACACACACACACACACACACACATTTCGTATTTATTTCATCAGGCTTGCATTGAATCATTGCAAGTACAGTGGAACCTTGGATTGCGAGCATAATCCGTTCCGGAGCATATCTGGGCATACTGTACATACTGATGCATGATACATTTATGTGGAAAGCCCATGTTGTTAGTCTGTTGTTCCAGATTCCAGCAAAGGTTGTATGTTTTTTAAAGAGGTTATGGGGCTGTGCAAAAATCGCAGGATTGTACAACAATTAAGAATTTGTGTAATAACAGAATGTTGGGCTTGTGCAACAGTTATGGAGTTGTGTAACAGTATGGGGCTGCGCAATCGCCCCTGCTATAGTATTACCAAAAGGTATTCGAATGAGCGCGTTAATATAAATCTGTATTTTGAATTATAGCCGACATTATCGTGAGAGCTGCTGTTACGGGAAATTAATCAACCGGTTGAGTTGAATTGTTATTTTGTGGAAAAAAAAACATAACACTTGGGGCTTCTGGAAAGTTGGGATACATGACTGACCGTGTTAGACATGAGTATAGTCTAACCAATAATTGCCCTAGATTAGGGTGACCAGACGTCCCCGGTTTCTGGGGACAGCCCCCGTTTTTGATGCCCTGTCCCCGGCTGCACCTGTCCCCAGAAATACCCCCCCACCCCGCTCGTAGATGGTCCCGTCAGTGGCAACATTTTAACAACGCCGCCCCGTCCCCGTCCCCGTCCCCATCTTAACCGAAATGTCCCCAGTTCGCTTCCCAGAAATCTGGTCACCGTACCCTAGATTTACACAATCACACTTTTTAAAAGAAACACCCGATCAGCACTACTGTCAGTTTGGACACCTTATTGTTACTTTGATTTTTATATCACTGCCTTAGTTATGAGTTGACTTTGGTTGATTTTACTGATACCCCTTTTCCACCAAGTCAGTCTGAGGGCTGGTTAGAGCCGGTGCCTAATCTCGACCCAGTTCTTCAGCCAAAGATCTGGCTCTTGGAAAGGAAAACTGCTTCAAGAGCAGCACCATCACCTTGCAGGTCTAGAACCAAGAATCGTTTAAGTCTGGGACTGGGGGAGAGATTTATCGTGACTAAGAAGACCAACTACTGTAGAACTTTGTCACCAACATTAAAAAATAACAAAAACAAAAAAAAAAAACAGGGCTAGTGTAGCATAAAGTCTGCTTGCCTCGATGACGAATAACCTGACCTGCGCTCGGCTCGTGGCTCTCGTAGTGGCGCTAGCACCAGCCGAGAATTAGCACCTAGCTCGTCTTGGAAATATGATTATGACTAGATGGGGTTATGAGTCATGAGTTTACTGAGATTGCCTCTTTCAGGTTTAACACCGTGTGACTGAACACATCAGAAGCTGTCCACTAACTGACACGTTTTTCCTCGTGGTCATGTTGAACTGTTGCAGTTCGATAGCGCTGTCCTTGTTTCATTATGTGTGTGATGTCTAATGTCCACACTGTGACCCCTTCCATTAGAAAATGTCTTCTTTTGCTTTGCAGAATGTCTCAAACACACACACACACACACACACACACACACATACACACGTACACTCTTTCGTGTTAGGACCCAAAGCCCTGGATGTGTGTGTGTGTGTGTGTGTGTGTGTGTGTGTGTGTGTGTGTTATTTAGAGGGATCTAAGGAGTGTATTAATAGTCTTACAGTCTCATAGCGCTCTTTAAACAAATTCCTCTGTTCTCTAAGGGCTCGCTGCATTCCTGAGTAGGAGGGCTCAATACACTGCTACTTCCATTCCTCCCCCTTTTGCAGCCACTGTGGTGAATTTGTAATCGACAGACCTCACAACACACACACACACATTTGAACATACCCCCCCACCACCACCACCCAAACATGCTGATTTATGCTACCGCATGGTTGAATTATCATGCGATTAAGAAAAAATCAAGCTGCTCTTAAATTTGGTGAAATTGTGATGCTCCTTTCGGCATAATGGATTTTACTGCCGTTTCTATCCATCTGCCAAACCACCCCCCCCACCCCGGACTCTTGCTCTCGGCTGTTCCAAGGTTAAAGTGATAGTTCAGGGGAAATGTCTCACACCTGCAGTTTTGATGTCAAGGTCAAAGACGAGCCTGATGACACACTGGGCCACATGATGAAAAGCAGGCCAGTGTGCAGAGAGACATACTGTGTGTGTGTGTGTGTGTGTGTGTGTGTGTGGGTGTGTGTGTGTGTGTGTGTGTGTGTGTGTGTGGTCAAGCAAGATGGAGCTATGCCCAGTTATACCATCATTCACATGGGGAATACAGGGGAATAGCTGTGCAGACGCACATTGACATGGCTTCTTGTGTGTGTCTGTGGGACTGTGTGTGTGTGTGTGTGTGTGTGTGTGTGTGTGTGTGTGTGTGTGTTTGTGTGTTTATTAGGGACGGGGGGGAGAGGTTACAGAAAAACAGGTTTAAGATTTACTCAGCTTTGACATACCATTTGTCTTTATTTTATAAAGGATCTTTTGGTTTTGTTTTTTTTTGTTTTTTAAGTCAAAGCAATTTGCTAATGATTACCGGAACATGTTTTTAAATTGGTTAACGAACCGGGCATATGATTTATCCATTTATAGTTATGTTTAATGTTGTGGAATGTCTGTGAACCAAGTTAGCTTTTGTTATCCCTTATATAATTGCAGCTACAAAGTCATTCCCTCACCGGTCACGTCATTCACTTGACTTCTCCTGATCAGATAAATGCAGCTTGTCGTCTTACCAAGAACCGAGAAAGCACGAAGCCCTCGCTCTTGAAAACTTTACATCTCTCGAGAAAATGCCACCATATCAACGATTATAGATTTGTATTTTTTTTTAGATTAGTCCTACACTAAAATACGACTCAGGAAAGGTGCAGCGTAAACCGAGTCAAAAAAGCGAGCACTAACTGCTCAGTTCAGCGTACGGCGGACATGACAGGCACTCTTGTCTCATGCAAATCACTCTATGTGGCTGATGGCCTAATGTCAAAATTGATCAGTGTCTATGATATTTAGCCTTTAGCATGCAATGCTGTCAGATCTGCACTGTAGAGACGTGGATGTGGAGATGCTGATCTTGGGGTAGCACTACATGACCTGGTCTAGAGTATAAGCTTTAGTGTGCTCATACACACAGGTCCACAGGGCACTGGCTATGCATGGGTATCTCGGCGGGGGCGCCATCTGCCTGAACTCTACCCCGGGGTCAGCGTTAATCTTGCATACGTGCACGTTCACAGTATTAGAAGGCTCCACAATGCCTCAAGAGCTTCTCTAATAAGTGACACTTAATGAGGTTGTCTGATCAGATAGATATAAAAGATACTGTATATCTCACAATGTATGTGTGTGTGCGTGTGTGTGTATAGAGTACTCTGTGTTTGCAAGCCACAAACACAAGTAATCATTGCCTAAAGTGATCAACTGTTTAGATATAACCTGCGTTGGTATGTTAAGTTGTACAGTCTGTGTGAGTGTGTGCTGGACGTCCCCGTGTTGCACCCATGCCGTGGGTGCTGTTCTCACGTAAGCCCTTCTTCCAAATAAACAGATTACGGTTTATAAACATTTCCAGCGTCCTAACCATCCTCAGTCCCTGCAAGTAGACAACAGAGGGTGCGATGCCAATCAGTGGCACCTGGGAAACGGATTTTAAAGAATGCTAAGCAAACCTTTTCAGAAGTGACGCTAACGATACGATGAGCAAAAAGGAACGTTGTGTTGTGTAAAGGCCCGCTTGTTGGAAAATGTTTGCGTATAGCTTGTGGGTTTGTGTGTATGCGCGTGTTGTCTGAGGATCTTTTGGCAGTCGGCGCTCCGTGTTGGCGGGCACTTAGCATGGATCTGTTAAAAGAATGAGAGCTAAAGGGAGGGGGTCAAATGAAGGAGGCCAGGAGGAAAAAATATAAGGAGAAAGCCAAGGAAGAAAATAATGTATCCCGAGGAAGCCATAAGGAAAAGTCTTCAGTGCGGCTGTGTCATCCCCCAGGGTTCTTTCAGTCTCAGGAAGGGTTCTCTCGAGGTTGTGGAAACGTTGTGGAGATGTTTAGCTATGCTATGAGGTTAAGCTCCGCTATGAGGTTGTGGATAGTTTCAAGGATTTGGATTTTGTACTGTATGTGTGTAATAGTTAGGGAGGTTGATGAAGGATGGAGGATGTTGATTGGATGGAATGGCTGGATTTGATCAGTTGGACCGGTGCTTGGAGATCCTGTCTGGGCTGTCTTGGGTTTATCCTGTGGTTTTCTCTGCATCCAAATGTTGATGCTTGTAGTTCTGGATTGGGAGAAGCCCAGAGAAGTATTGGATGCTTGCAGGGCGCCAGGTTGGTGCTTGGATCCATGTGAGAAAGTGTTCTGCTCAGCTCCCGGATGAGATAAACACTCCGTCAACCCTGTAAACTCTCACCGCTTTCATTCCACTCTACATATAATGACTGTCGAAAGTTGAAAGTGCACGGTAGTCGATTAGGTTTCAGTGTTTAACCTTGTTACCTATGAGCCCAGAGGGATGGTTGAATTGTTACCAAAATGTTGAGCTTTGCCAGTTCAAACAGCTACGTTTTCCAGAAGTAATTCTGGGAAGGTTCACCAGAACTCCCGGCACACTCCAGAAAACTGATTAAACACTAGGAGAGACTATTTATCCTTCCTCTAACAAAAATCATTTTCATTAGAGCTACCACCCCCCCCCTCCTTAGCCATATTTTACATAAATGCACCAAATGGTAACGTCACAAATTCCTTCAGAGCACGGTGTGCACCATGTGTGCAGCCCAAGCTCTTATCGTGACATCCTTGCGTGTTTTCGCTTCCTGGTCCTGTCTCCAGCTCTATTTTGCAATTGGTCAGTTTCCCCATTGTGTTCATCTGCTTTAAATTTAGCCTTTGATTAGTCTTCCTATTAACACCTTCTGTGTGTTTATATCTTGGCAGAGTCTCTTCAAGTTGATGCGCATTACCGGGCCAGGGGTTTCTGTGTCCCATTACTTTTGTTGTTATTAGGGATAATCCTTTTCCGAAATTGGCTGCATGTATTTTTATCCCTTGCTCGGAATTATGGAGATGAGTTATGGATTACCAGAAACAAAGAAGCCATTTATGTTACTCATTTGTGGTGTGCTTCTACGTACCATACGTTAGAAGTCATTTTGGAGAAACTTCATTTGCTTTAAATGTCAGCCGTGATGCAGCACCACTAGCGCAAACACGGTTAATGTCCTTACTCGAGGGCTAAACTGCAGCAGCTTGGCAGCACAGGAACTTGAACCCCTGACCTTCTGATCCCTAACCCACAGCCTTTATCTTTTGATGCACAAGTGCCCTTATTCACATGGCTGCCAGTTTTTAAAATATTAAATGCCACATTCAGAGCAACTAGCTGGAAACATCACAAGGAATAAGGGCACGTTCACGTCCTCAGGGCATCTGTAGAAAGAAAAAAATTACAGCATCTAGAGTTCACCAAGCATCATTAGAATGCCAACAGGCATTGTGCAGTGTGACCAGATGGCAAAGCATCTCTGGCCATGGTATCTTGGAGGAAGTGATGTCACCGATGTCAGCCACAGCAACAGTCATTGGGGTCATGTATGCAGAAGAGGGCAGACAGTGCATTCGTCCGAGCGTGTTACTTTACGCTGTCCTCCGATGCAATATGAGCAACAGTTTGAAAAGATTCTGTCGGCTAACTTCACGTGTCTTGGAGGAAGTACACGCTAGCCCTCGCCCTCCCTGGTGTATTATAGGAGAAAGCTGGTTGGCAGGTGGGCGGGAATTTATCCAGACGAAATTAGAGGGTGAATGGGGGGAATGTATGAAAAAAACCGCACCTAAAAAACCAAATGTCATTCTTTATTAATGTAAGCGAAATTCTTGTTTCCCCCTCAGGTTTAGCTCAATGCAATGTTTTAGACATGATGTAAGGTTAATGCATCAGCTCTTTGCAGTGTCAGCTATCTGCATTATGTTAGCATACGGTGTCGTTTAAGAGGTACCTGGAAGGTAAAGGCGCACTTGTGTTTTATAGTGCGAGAAGGATTGGACTGACATGTTTAGTAGTCGCTTGGATGGAATGTAGAGGAACTGCTCCGGAACAAGAGTTCACTTTCCAGATTCTCCTGATCATCCCTGTACTGCTGAGCACGCATGCACACACACACACACACACACACACACACACACACACACACACACATCTTTCTGTATTTCATTTTCTCTATTCCCCATTCCCCCTTTTCCCCTCATGTTTTGCTTTTATCTTTTCTCAGTCGGTTTCATAAATCTCAGTCTCTCTCTCCGTCTTTCTCGCTCTCTATTCCTTACTGCCTTCTCAGCATTTCTCCTTTTCTCCTTCCCCGTCCCCACTGGGTTCACTCTTTCATAGCAACAATGGCCATGTGCCCAATTGCAGCCGTCAGCTTGATTTTCGGTCTGGATCTAATTACCCAATTCCAAGAGTCAAAGAAGGACACAAAAGCTCTGCTAGTAACAAGCGTGCCTCTTTCTCACCGTCTCCATCCTTCGGCTGGAGCCCATTGGTTGCTCGAAAGGAGTTACCTCATGCCAGTTAGGATGTAACTCACACCAACATGTTGCCTGTTTACACGAGATCTCTTTAACCCTCTCTTTAACCCAAGCTCTGAACGTCATTTCGCATCGAAAATCCAGTTCTCATCTTGTTAGCAAGACAAATGGCAAGAGATCGCATGTCGTTTAAGAACCACCATAAATCACTGGTTGGTTGGAGTTTTGGTCATATAAAGTGGAGTAATAGCTGAATTGCAGTTCTTATACGTATATCATACAGTTAATAGATCTTTTCGAGCAACACAGTTCCCATTGGCAACGTTTCCAGCTATTGTACCCAAGCCAGGTAATTAATAAAGATCATATATTAGGTCGAGGGATAGTTGAGGGAAAACTCAGTCTAGAAAGAATGAAAGAGGAGCGAGGGCTATGAGTGCATAAGAGGAAAAAGAACTGAAAGCAGGGGATTTTTTTCAGAGCAACAGACAGGGTGTCTTTCTCTGAGAGAGGGAACCTTATGACTGTTTGCGAAGGTCAGATATGAAAAGGTATGAAAAAAGTCTCAGTAGGAGTGCGAGAAAACAGGCGGCATAAACAAGAGCTACGCGGCACTTTGGGTATAACGAGTCGCGATTGGCGTAAAAATTCATCCGTCATGCGACTCTTAAGGTCAGAGAGCAAGGCTCGTATGCACGTGGGCTGAGAGATGAATGGCGTTTGTGTGATTTATTGCCCCTCCACTGTCTTCTGTATTTCTCCTACTTCCCTTTCCTTTCTGTCTCAAAGATGACGGAAGCCCAATTACCCCTGCAGCGATTTACACCCTGGCTTCTGTATCCGAAACGCTTGCTTTTTGGTGAAATGAAAATTTCGATTCCTAGCTCTTACTTATTTCATTTTCTGTTCCTTTGTTATATATGTAAATACATCTATTTCAAGTCTCCTGTCTTGCTCGGAGGACAAGAAGTTCTCCTCAGTTCACTGAACTGGGGAGATGCAAGAGGAAGAAGGAAGCTCTTGACATTCTCCATTTTGTGCGTAAACCCCCCCCAGGACTTTTAATTCCTCACTAAAGACACTTTAATAACTTCCTTTCATAAACAAACTCAGCCTCATTTGGAGTGCAGGCATGTAAAGGTCGCACTGCCATCTACAGGCGGCATGAGGAGCTCAGCACAGACGCACGTACATAAAAAGCACGTTTCATACCCTGCATAACAGTCACACACACATACACACACACACACACACACTCACACACACACACCCCAAGGATACATGACGTAGATTTCTATAGTTATACACCCCTTGTTTTTACATTATACAGACTGATCATCTTGTGTAACAGTGTCACACAGAATAGCGTCATTAAGCTAAACTAACTTTTAAGCTGTTGGTGCTGATGCTTGTTGTAGTGATTGGTCAGCACTAGATGGCACAGGAGGTGTAGCCTGGAGTGGAGTCCCTCACTAACACCACACACTGTTCACCGTGGACACAATGGTGCTTCCAGACCCTTTGTAATGTCCAAATAAGTCAGGAAGGTTTACTGATCCACTAAAGGGAAGCTATTTTTACACAGATTTGATAGATAGATAGATAGATAGATAGATAGATAGATAGATAGTCTCATTACACTTGGAGATTTTTTTGGAAGCCTTGCAAAACTTTTTACATTTTTGCAAAAATGCCAAGTGATAAATTTTAGATCTCAGTGCTGGGGAATTCTTGAATCCGATTGGTCAGAAGATGTTCACCTATAACATCACGACTCGGACAATTATTCAGGCTTCAAGGCAGTTCGCAGGTCCACTATGTAGGATTCAGTTAATTGCAACCAACTGAATGCCCCTCGTTTACCCGTTCCCTTTCCAAGCGTGCCTTAGGACGTACGGTGGCCATCATGTTCTTCACTTCTCACACTTCTATGTGCTTACATTCCCCCTCCCTTCTGTTTTCTGTGCTATATAATAAGTATGATCCTCCATTTTTCAAAAACTGGGCTCTCCAGCTTGTGGGCAAACACTGATTCCTCTTCTTTCTTCTACTTTGTCTTCCGTTCTTCTTCTTCCTTCTGGTGCTTCCATCCAGATTCACTCTGCCACTTGTAAAAACGCGAAACGTGCAAGGCGCTCTCTAGAGATCTGTCCGTTCTGGGCTACGGTCGCAACGCCGCGAGGTCACGCCATAGAGGTGGACCTGTACCTGTTGTAGATATAAAGGGCTCAGTTTGAGATATAAAAAGACAATGATGCATAGTTACACTAATGAGATAAATACACTCATGAAAACATACTACATTTCTGAGACTAGATCCCACTAAATCCTCCATAGTGGATTTTCAGTGCACTTGTTCGTATGCAGTACGACTTCAATAGCTACGATAACAGCCTTACGTGGGGAGCCGTTTAATAATTGAATTAAAAAAAGTGGTTTTATGGTATTTAAGGATACAGACGTGTAATTAAGCAATATTTTACAAGCGAGAGTGCGTTTCTAATGAACGTCGGCACGGATTCCCTTGGGAATTTGAGGACTCGCATATTTAGTGAATAGTAATTAGTGAATACAGTGTGATCTCAGTACAAATCTCACTCAATAATCCCTCTATAATTTATGCATACAGACCAGCTACCTGCATTCAGAATGACTGTTTTTACTGAAAACTACATCGCTCTAACATCTTGTAACCAACGTTTGTTTTCTGTTTCTCAGAAATTTGGTTAGGTGTGCGATATCCTGTTCACTGAGGTTTTTTGCACTCACAAACACACCGCAGTAACCTACTCTCCTGCCATGAGCTTGTAGTGTTTTTACAGATCTAAGAGTGTGTGTGTGTGGGGGGGGTGTGTATATATA
>JAQMCW010000018.1:5715838-5730370 GCA_030068335.1 Chrysichthys cranchii
TCAAACTATTTTCTAAACTGGACTTTCAATCGAAACAGGAGGGAATAAATAATTTGTGTGTGTGTGTGTGTGTGTGTGTGTGTATATCCGTAAGGTAGACACCGGCAACTGAGAGATTAATGAAGAAAACCAAATGAATGCAGAAATCATGTCACGAAACGCTACTGCATTTTCTAAATATTTTACAATTTTTTGCATATCATATATTGTCATCGTGACTTTGAAAAATTGTAAGTCGGGCCATTGTAACTAGGGGAGCGCATAAATATATATATATATATTATATACACACACACAAGTGTGTGTGTGTGTTTTATTTGCATGTCTTTATGTGTGCTCTATAGTAACTGCAGAAGCTACATGTGTTCATTCTTGATGTTTCTTTCCTACAAGTTAGCAGTTTAGACTTAAATCTCAGCTTCAAACTGTGCAGCGTGACATCGTTTTTGGGGCTGCTCATCTAATCCGAAACATTTGCAAGATATGCATTTGATCGATGCACTCATCTTACATTATTTTTTAGCTCTCAGCCTCCGCAGTCTGTGTCTCGCACGGAAATGTGTGACCTCAGCTTGCCCTCGGTGATCCATCATTTTCACAGACCAGGTGGTGAATAGGACTCTGAGTCTTGATTGACGCCACTTGGTAGCCATCTCCATAGCAACAGCCCAATGTTTCCTGCTTTGTCGGAGCTCAGGGTTTTTTCAAACCGATCCAGCACAATTCACTCTCGGACCACTAAAGAGGTTTTAGTTTTGTATGAACAACACAAACATACTGTACTGGAATGTGCCGAGAATGAAAATTGTGATCGTAAGCAGAACTGGATAAGACTGGATCTAGCTCATCTTCTTTGTCTCCAGCTAAGCTTGGCATCTTTTCCATTAGCATGTGCAGATTTAGCGTGATGCTGGGGAAGAGGATGGGTTTCTTCAAGAGGCTCACAGCTGTGAAATGTTAACTAAATCCACGTCAGACACAGGTCTGGCTCAGTAAAGCTATTTCTGAGTGAATCGTTTGTCTCTGGTGCTGGGTTCACGATAGAATCCTTCTTATACAAACATTGGGGAAATGAAAGATGAGCCTGATAAAATCGAGACGTTGCATGGCACAGTTTCCTTCTCTGTTTAATAGCGGCCTAATTACATTCACTGTCCATTAGAAATCTTTCATTGAGGTGAACGGATTCAGGAAGGATTGTGTTTCGCGGTGTTAAAGGTTCAGGCCCTTTGCATGAACACACACACTCATCGCACATGCGTGCCCACGCACACACACACTCACACACACACTGCCACCACTTAATACATACATTAATATTTCATTTATCTACAGTATTTTATCTTTATTGAAATTTTATCTCTTTCAATTTTATTTGGATGCCATTTTCCTAAAATTCACATAAATCTTCCTAATGTAGATTGGGAATTCTCCTAGGTCCAGAGGTGACCGTGTCAAGGAAAAAGTGCATGAGATGACATGAGAAAGAAACCTTGAATGAAACCAGACTCAAAAGGGAAACCATTTACTCCTAGATGACATCAGATAGTGGGATTATAAATCATTACTCTTGTAGATTTCTAGAGCTGTATACTAAGTCACACAGTATTAATCGGGTTTAGATTATAGGTAGTATAATCAGAGTATTTATGATTACAGCAGCAGCAGTTCAAATCTTCTGTATCTAGGTCAGATTATCTACTGAAGAAAGGCTGGGACTTGGGAATAAACGGTCTTTTGGAAGCGCCATCAGTATGGTATCTATGTGCCAACAAGCACATCAGCACAAAGTGAGTCTCAAGTGCAGAATGTTAAAGTCGGATGAATCAGGCAGGTCTCGAGGGCAAGCGTGTTTAGCATTCTGCAGAAAAGCTTTTATGGTAAAAAAGGAAGTTGCTCCATGTTGGATTGTTCCACATTCAGGCTTTGGAATGTTAGTTATTTATGTGCTCAATTACCCCTTATTTACTCACGGAACATGTCATTTTAGGTTACTTCACCTATTAACGTGTTTTTTTTTAAAGCTCTGACAGTCCTCGTTGTTTTACTTTCTAAAACAAAAAGTGTTACATTTGTGATAAGGCAAAAGTGGTGTAGCAAGTAGTTTGGTACTTCACAGCTTCAGGGTCTAAGGTTTGGTTCTGTTTTTTCTTCTGTTTTCAGAAAAAAAAACCCACCACGAAGTAGAAAATATGTGTGTTATATATAGGAAGTATGCTCTAATAAATCCATTTAATATAATGAAGCTAAAAATGCAAGCGAATGAGTATTAGGTGATATGATCTCTTAGGTTTTCTTAGCTGTAACTGTGTTGTTTAGACAGCAGAGGGCGTATGTTTTTAGACAATAACCTACAGTAGAGGGAATGCATGTGATGTCACTGTGGCCCGAGATCCAAGAGGTAATTTTACCGAGTGGCAGCGTCAGCGTTGAACTCAAGCGCCACAAAGATGCAAGATCAGAAACGTGGACAGAGCTTCTTGATTACAGACTGCCGAAAGTGAAAGAAAATCTGATTATATTGGTAAAAAAAAAAAAAAAAAAAAGTACTAAATATTGTTAAAATACTTTAATTGAGGGTCACACATATATCAAGTGGTTGGGAGTTCTCGGGTCATTGAAGCATAAAAACTCACTACTTCACTCATTTTCCAGGGACTTTAAGCAGAGCAGCGCTTAATAATCTCAGCCATTTAAAGATGCATGAAAGTTCTGAAACTGTTAAAAGCTTTAAAAGCCAGTAACATGATTGTAGGTGAAATTCTAGACGAACCAGACAGGAAGTGCAGTGATGCTAGAAAGATGGGATATTCTCCCGGTTTATGGTGTAACAGCATTTGCAATTAGCTTTAGTCTGTGTATATTTTCAGGTAATCTGGTACCCAATGCATTCAAATATAATAAATCTAACGAGAAAATATCAACATGAATCAGCTTCTGAAGCAACCATGTCAGGATCCTACTGATGCCCACCTGACAGCTGTCTGCTTTCAACATAACACGACAAGTAGGCTTCCACTAAAACATCTCATCATGAGCCTTACGTTCAGGTGCTTCAGATTCTTGAAATCTATACAAACAAAAAAAATGCTTTAATGTGGGGTTTTAATAAGATTAGCCAGTTTAAATTTACAATATATTGCAATTCAGGTCTGTCCTCTCTGCTACAGAGATCCTTTAATTTTATACTCTGGAGCCTGTTGGTCTTTAACATATATATATATATATATAGAGAGAGAGAGAGAGAGAGAGGATCAAAAACAATATATTTGTGTACATCTGCAGCCTGAAAAAAACCCAACCCAGAACTGTCTATCAAAGAAATATAAACATGCTAGACTTTTATTTTTATCTCTTAGCCAAGGGGTTCCCAGCTTTACTTCTGGGATCCGGCACAGCTTTAAAGGAAGACTCCGGACTGAAACCCAGTACGCATGTTTATATTGATATATTTATGATGTGCTTAGTGATTCTGGTAGTAGTTTGTTGGTTGGTGCTGTATTTTTGTTATTCCCGTATGAAGTTAGCGGTTGGGTCACAGGAGAGCTCTGCCTGCACGTTTACAATGGGTTTCAGTAGAGGAAAATTTAAAACAATCTGAAATCTCACACATTCACTCATCTTCAGCCATTTATTCCTGTTCAGGGTCATGGGGGGAAGCTGGAGCCAATCCCAGCTGACTTCGGGCGAGAGGTGGGGTATACCCTGGGCAGGTCGCTAATCCACCGCACCGCAGGGCGACACACAGAGACAGACA
Source organism: Chrysichthys cranchii (assembly GCA_030068335.1). Classification (NCBI taxonomy): domain Eukaryota; kingdom Metazoa; phylum Chordata; class Actinopteri; order Siluriformes; family Claroteidae; genus Chrysichthys; species Chrysichthys cranchii. The sequence continues at coordinate 5,719,596 of JAQMCW010000018.1, forward strand.
ACCATTCACACTCACATTCACACCTACGGGCGATTTAGAGTAGCCAATTAGCCGAATCGTCTCTGTGCATGTCTTTGGACTGTGGGAGGAAACCCATGCGGACACGGGGAGACCATGCAAACTCCACACAGAAAGGTGACCAGGTCGACCGCGGGGATCGAACCTTCTTGCTGTGAGGCGACAGTGCTAACCACTACACCACCGTGCCGCCCAATCTCAAATCTCAATCTCCTAAAAACAAAAACAGCAAGAGCTCTCAATCATGTTCAAGCTCATATTAATGAGACATCCAGCATGGAAACAGTGGAGAATAAATAGACAGACTATGGAACAAAAGCACTGCTGCGTCACTATCTTTAGGTCGAGGTGAAGTGAGGGCTAAATCCCATTAGCACTACTATAAGTAGATAGTTGAACAGCATTCCGGGTAATGTAGAAAACCGTTAGCCACAGTGAAAATAGACCAACATGGTCAATAGGTGAAGTTCAAACTAAAAAAAAGTCAAAGCGCTCTGGTTATTACTTATAATTTATGCGACGGCAATTATTTTAAAAGCAGAGAATGGCAGAAAATCGAAGCAGTAGAAAATCATGTGGTGCTTTTGTAGACATGAATTATTGCATAATTTAAAGAGATTGAACAAAGCTCGTAAATATTTCTAATCAGATTATTGTAAAACAGTGAAAGTTAAGAGAACTTAACCTTCAGTTTCCTCAGCGATGTCTCTCAGTGGTTGAGGTTACTACAAAGTCGTGATTTCCAAGTGTCTGCAAGCGTCTTTTGGAATCAGCGTAGAATCAGCACTCACGGAAAAAAGATGGATCGTGTTTCAGACGGAGGCCAGTCATCTTCTTCTCCAACCGCGCACTCGTAGAGATCCATGCAGGTAAAACAGGACTAATTGATGACACTAAGGGCTTCCTGTATCGCTTGGGGTCTGCTATATCCTCTAATTAAATTGTACCTGATCCAGACATCATCATGCAGCTCGTGACAGCTTCAATCAATTTTTAATAAGGATAGACAGTCAGGCACCCGAGGACCTGGAACGGATTCTAACCACATTCAGCAAAGTCGGCATTGCTGGATATCGACACATGTCAGCTGGCTATAAAGCTATTTTCATTCCTACTGAACCCTTATTGATGGAAGTTCTGAAAAAAGAAAACCAAGAAAACAAACTTTGCGCAAGAAAAAAGCCTGGGTTTATCTTTGTGGTTCATTTTGTTTGTATCAGCATCATGTATACGGAGCATTTCTGTAGTATACAGTGTCAAAACGCAAACTGTAATTAGAACAGGCCTTGATATTAGGCAAAATACTAGATAACTGCATCGTCCGCGTAAACTTGGCGCCTGGTACATTTCAAACATTTACGCTGACTTGTGTAAAGTTACAAAAGTATTAAAAGTACATTTCTGATTAAAACTCATTGGTGTGAAATGCCTAGATTAGATCTAGAGCCATCAGTGCACATTAGATGTCACATAATTAGAAATTAGTTTATCTATGTGGAACCAAAAATGGCACCTGATCTGTTCCTGGAAGACAACATGAGATTGTTGCCTAAGAACCCACCTAAGCAAACAGCATCATAAAGAAACACTAGAAAAAGTTCAGCACAAAGTTCTAGGCAAGTTTCAATTAGGTTTTTGGTTTAAAAAATATATCCCTTTGGGATCCTGTGGAGCACCATGAAGATCATTGATTAAATAAAATAACAAGACTATGAGACAGTGCCCAACAGTGGCAGCTTAGGGGTGCTCGGATTTGAACTCCAAACCCTTGGATCAGTAGGCAAACGTCTTAACCCCTGAACTACCACTGCCCAAGGATCAGGCTGTAGCACTACAACATTTGGAACAGTTCAAGGGGAGTGAATATTAATGCAAGACCCTGGATACTGTATATTATTGAAAATATATGTATTGAATAGGGCCCAGAATTGACCCTTGAAGTACACCTTTCATGTGTACTTTTCACAAGAAAAGCGACCTTCTTTGCTGCTTATTGTGTAGATGATTCAAAGGCATTCCTGATTACTTTGAAGGGTCATTCCATATCAAGTCAACCGGGGTGGGTGACACCACTCTGTCGCAGATTGGGCTGATATTTTTTACATATTGCTGGGACATATGTGAGAACAGAAACCCCCAATTTTGGGTTGTTAATTTACTCAGCCAATGGACATGCTGCGAGGATGGAAATTGGTGGATTTATGTGATTTGCTGTGCAAAATCAGAATCTGCAGTCCGAAATGTGATATGTATCACAAATTCAAAGATACATAACAAAAAATCTCTCCCATACCCAATTTTTGACATGGTTTATGAAGTTGCAGGTTTGATATGTTATTGCACATCACTTTATCTAACAAATATGTGAAAATCGGCTAAGTGATTCTTCTTGCACTGGGACATTTGACATCCGACTCCCTGGAATAACAGATATGAGATTCTCCAAACTACATTTTTAAGGGAAGCCTATGTAATATTTATAAACGATATAAAATTTAAAACAGGCCCAGTTACGTGTCACACATGGACAGGAGACAAGCTCACAGTGTATCTCAGCATCTGCTCTCAGAAAGCCCGGGGAAATCTTATTATCCAGGATTTTTTTTTTTTTGCTTTTTAAATTTCGAGCCAGGCTTTGCAAAATGGGTGTTATTTGTTTTGGTTTTTTTCTCTTTATCTTGCTTTGTAGTGCAATGGGAATGATCTTACTTTGGATCGTTCGAATGTGTTTATTATTTGCAGCAGACATTTTTGTACAGTAACTAACACCGCACAGATGCCTACAGTTTGTCAGACTGTGCGAGCTTTTAATCAGTGTACATCCAGAACATCTGAGATTTCTGAGAAGTTCACGCACGACACTGACCCAACAGATCTGTACTTCATTATTCAGCACATGAACACACGTTTTATGAATTAGGTTATTTGTAACTATGAATGCTTAGTCTCTACTTTTAGGGAAGGATATACTGCAAGCAATTAGAGTATTGCGCTTGCAGTACACTTGATTGTGCAACCTTCCCCTGCTTTCGCTTTTTTCCCCTTTCCTCCATCCCATTATAACTTTTGTTTTGTGGTCAGAGCTTAATGCTGATGCATGGAAGTTTCTTGCATCAGTGGGATGTCTATTTTTAGACGTGGTACTGAGATTTTAAACGTTTTGAGGACTTGTTGCAGGATTTTTAAAGTTTTTCTGGAAGCAAGCTGCAGCAAAGAAAGAAAGAAAGAAAGACTGCACGCTAGAATTAGGCAATAAAAAAGACATAGCGTCTGTGACGGCTTAACATACAGATGCACGCACTCGGAGTGCCTGAAAATTCTTGGGTTTTGCTGCTCACTTTTTCCAGGCGATATGAGACGTTCTTGAGCTGTTGCAAACATTTGTAAGTGTTTACATGTCTCTCCGACCAAGACAGGGCAGTCCAGAAGAAGGAGAGGTAAGGGAAAGTGGTGTCTGTGGGACAGCGAGTGTATGTTTGGTGTGTTTTGGCTATTTGATCCAGTCAGCTGATGGCAAGGGTGGTCTGTGATTGGAAGATCCAGTTGTGCACAGCTGCAGTGTAGGCAGATTTGCATGAGACAAGGCTGCCAGTGTCTCCTCCTCGACTCCACTCTGCCAGTGGCTGAGTGAGTGTGTGTGTGTGTGTGTGTGTGTGTGTGTGTGTGTGTGTATGAGAGAGAGAGAGAGAGAGAGAGAGAGCGTGTGCGTGTTTGTGGAAGCCACAGCAGTGTTTCTCAGGCTCAAGGTCAGCCTCAAGAAACCAGGGGAGGGAAAAGCTGGAGATCTGGAGTTCCAGACTTTCTGGAGTTTGATGATTGATGCTTACTTTGCTGGAGTTTTTTGTTTTTTGATGAGCCAGTGATGGATGGTTCTCACGAAGGACTGACACTCTGAAGGCGCTCCGTTCCCAAGCTGGAGTGGAAACATGGTCTCCATTGAGGTCCATCTTCAAAGCTGGTCTCCACTAGTGTATATCCTGACTCCTGTTGTACCTTGTGGTGCATTCTTGGTCTTGCTGTTCACTATGGTGCATCTTGAGAGGGGTCTCCATTGAGGTACTACCTAAGGGCTGGTCTACACTTGGGTGCACGCTGAGTTCTGCATGACACTGAGAGGGACCTCCATTGGAAAAATATCCTGAACTGGTCTCCTTCGAGGTGTACCCTTGGCTAGTCTCTACTGGTGTGCATCCTAAGAGCGGTCTCCACTGGGGTGCATCTTGTAAAGCTCCAGGTAAAGTTGCAGGAAAGGAGGCTGGTACACCAGGCATGGGTTGCACAGCCAGTGTGGTGCAGCTTCAGGCTCTCCGCTCGTTGATGAGAGCCAACTGTGCCCGGAGCTGCTCAGAACGACAGGAACAGATATCCCTGGAGGTTCTACAATCATTGGACAGCGAGGCGGACAGCCGACCACGCACCATAATCATCACGGTAATAAGATTTTGCTCTTTTGTTGGTTGCCAGTACAACCTCCAGGAGGAGTTTTGCCAACCTTTTCATGTCAACAATTTCGGGGATATTTATTTTTCTTCACCACATGCTTTCCTCGTTTCTTTTGCTTCCTGGTGCTTTAGCTCAGGAACTCAGTATCTATATTAGCACTTGTCATTTTAGGGAGCTAATTTAAGCTAGTTGTGCACTACAATTACCAAAGGAAAAATGAAATGTGTAATGTGGGGTTGTATATTGGCTCTCATAGAGCATATCTGGCTGGTTTCTGTGTTGGAGATCAGTTGGAGAAATATGGGAGAGAGCGTAATGCATTATCCAGCACTCAGAGCTGCTTCCGGCACAGCTGACAGAGTGAGAGAGAGAGAGAGAGAGAGAGAGAAAGAGAGAGATAATAAGGCATGGCCATAGAGGATTAGACTATGGGAATGTGGGGTTCTGTGGGAAAATGCTGCATCTGTGTTTGTGTGTTTTGTGAATGAGCTGCTCATCTGGGAGTCTGTGTGCACGTATGTGCATGCGTGCGTGTGTATGCGTTCGTGTGTGTGTGTGTGTGTGTGTTGGGGCTAAATGAGTCACGCAGTGTCCCCACCTTATACACTGGTTGATGGATCATGCAAACACACTAACTTCAATGTCGACATGAGTTCATCTTCAATGAGTAATGAGTTACTTAATCTTTGTGAGTTACTTCAAATACAGTGTAAACACCAAAATCTGGTTTGTATGATTTGTCCATTTTCCAACAAACAAACAAACAAACAAACAAATAAATAAAGCACAGCGAGGCTGGCTCAAGCTGTACTTCAAGGAATTTGTAGCGAATAATGACTTTTTTTTTTTTTTGGAAACAGCCGTCGATAAAGTCGTAGGAATATGTGCTCGGTGACTGACTGTAGTCAGCTGTGCACAACTTGGATAAACAGTGAAAGCAGGTCATGTTGAGTAATCACAGGAGGAAAAATTGTGTGAAGGAAACTTGAGCTGAATCTGCCTTACACATGGAATGAGTGTGCAGATGAAATAAGTCTGCTGGATGAATCCATATTATAGCTAAGGATGGATGGATGGATTCCCAGTTACGAGAAGAGCTCCTGGGAATCACTGAGATGTAAATTGGGCGTATTCTGCCACTCTATGCGTGCTGCCTGGGGTACGGTTTAACACAGGGTCCTAATGCAGCAAAGATGATGGACGTCCCAACGCAGAGTGTCCCGAAAACATGTACTCACACTTTGAATAACAACAAATACAGCATTTATTGACGCACATACAAGTCTAATGATTTACATTAAAGCAAATTAAACTAAATTAAGGAAACTTTTAGCCTTCTCCCCCTAGTCCAGTTTACTCATTCCAGCATGTTCACGAACGTTCAGACCAAAGATTTTAGAGTGGAGCAAGATATATTACTTACATCATAAGCAGGAGTACCACCGTGGACGCCATTTTGGTAAGCCCACCGTAACATCCCTTATCTGTTTCGGCTAACGGCTAGCGCCACCTTTTGGAAAACATACGCTAAACTGTCCAAAGTTATTCAAGCAGTCATGAGGAGGTTAACTGTTGTCAATACGATCTGAGATACAAATCGATGTCTGTAATGTACAATTATTAAGGAAAAAAATCAAACAATCCGCTCAAATATTGTATTGACGTCGTCTTAACACAGGATGCGATAATTTCTCATAATGCAAACAAGGCTAATACATCAAAACAAGAAACAACAAGACGATTTCAGAAAAATGCCGCACGGTATCCGGCCTCTGGGACGAAAGGCCAGCTTACTAAAATGGCGCCCATAGTGTCGAACTTCCGTACTTCCTGATTATCAACGTATTTTCCGGCCAGTAAGCTATCTTAGCGCGTAGTGCTTTAGAATCTTTGGTTCAAACTGATGACCAGCATTTTCCAGAAACAGCTGATAACATTTGGTCGACTGTTGCTGGTTTTGCGGCGTAAACCTTATTCTTGAGGTCTCTCCATAAAAAACGTCCATGGACGAGGTCTGGGGAGCGCAAAGGGAATTCTTTCTTCAAAATATAGGCATACTTCTACTATTATTTCACATTAGTTGCACCTAAACAAATATAATTGTTTTATTATGAGCAATGGGCAGTCTGAGAGTGAGTACGTTTACAGGGTATGAGCATATCTGTAGCTAAACACTGGAATGTTGGGGTGGCAGCCATTTTGCCAACTTGAAACTTTCTTCTTTTTTTTTTTTGCACAGCGCACTTTAGCTTCCCAAACTGAGATCGCTGACGGAAACTGTTTTGAATCCTGTATTTAAATCTACGGTTCCCGAGGAACAGTAAGGCATTTAATCTTTGTCTCAGTCCAAACCTTGTCCCTTTCTCCATCTAGGCTACGCAGTGAAACATAATCTCCTGTAAAAAAAAAAAAAAAAAAAGAAAGAAAGAAAAAAAGAAAGGTCAAACCTTTTAGGCTGTGTTTACATATTTTCCACTAAGGCACTGGAGTGGTTAAATGGAAAAATTGAAACCCTCTTTTTTTTTTTTTGGCAGGACACACCTCTACTTATGCCCATTTCTGCCCTTGTACCTCTTTAATCTTCCCTCATTGACCCATAGGGTGTGTTTTATTACAAGAGTATTGCTGGAAGGCTTCACTCCATATCCTCACATCGCCCTTAATCAGATTTGCAGCTATTCCAGATAGTACAATGCAGCAGCACTTAAACGCTAGCGTTTCCGTAGTGTTTCAGTAATGTTTCCGATAATGCATGTTGGCATTTAGAAATTTAGGACATCTTGTAAATCGTAGATCATTTTTGTCAGCAAGTCTCCTCTCGATATCCCAAGGTGCTGGGCTGGGAGCTGATGCCAAAAAAAGAGTCAGTTCTCTGATTCCAGATATTGAAAAATAAATGGATCATAAAGGAATCACGAAAAGAAATACCTCACGGCATTAAATATGTTACCCGTGCTGGCACCATGAGTCGGGATGAGGAAATTTTCAAAAGGGAGTTATTGTTACTTCCACATTGTTCATCTAAAGATCTTCAAAATGATGCGTGGTTTGTTGAAATCGGACAAAAAATGACCGCCTAGCAACTAGCCAATTTCGTTTACGTCTAATGGGGTTTGGAAACTCGCTTTCCATTGGTTCACGGGAATTCCATGTGTATTATCAGGAAGTAGAAGAGCCACGCTTCGCAACGATACCAAATATTGTTAAGGGGATTCCCCCGTCTCGCCGCGAGCGCGCGATGTAAAACGCGGATTTATCATGGAATATTACGGCAAAGGACTAATTAATGAAGACGTACGAATGAACATAATGAACAAAACCTTAAAATAAAAGTCGTTTGGGATGTTTTTCTTGTTGTTTTATCATGGGGATCAATAAACGAGGGCTTTATGGACTCATTTTGGAGAAAATCTCATTTCGACTGAAACCATCTTTTGCCTGTTAGCTCGTAATTAGCCTACGCGACTCATTCTGCCAGCACGGGTCACACATATGTGCATCATATCTGACCAATTTTTCAATGAGCTCATGTGAGTCAGAAATTGTGACTGGGCAGCATGGAAGCTCGTGTCCATCAACGGAGCCGTCCTTATAGCTTCCTGGCCAGGAAATTGATTACACCGGTTTCTGGAAGGGTTTTCCAGGTTAATAATGTCCCATGATTGAACCACCATGTTCAAATCCAGCCTCACGAACAGCCAAAAATAAGGGAACAGATGTGATTGGGCAGAGTTTCTTTCAGTGCTGGTATTCAGTGGGATTAAAGAACAAACAGTTCAGCACACGCGGCTACACTTCACACGAAGTGATATCATTCTGATGACGTTGCAGGGAAACCAGAATAGCATCAGAAAGTCGAGTGTAGAATACCTCCTACCTTGTTCCTGTTTTTTATTATTATTATTGTTATTATTATTATCAATTTAAAACAGGCGTCAACAGTGATACCTTCTGATGTGCAGATGGTAAGCCTTTGGTCTAACCGTGGATCACTAAGAGCAGAAGCAGCACGTGACCATTGTGGACCTCCGTGTCAGTGACGGTTTGAACTGAAATACAGGGAGGTGCCTGAAGATAAAATTTCACCCTCTGATGTCATCATGGTGATTGGGGCAGGTTTTGATACGGTTCCTTGTTTCAATAGGAGTCGTGCAGATTTTTATGAGACTCAAGAAGAAAGCAGACTTTGTGTGTGTGTGTGTGTGTGTGTGTGTGTGTGTGTGTGAGCCAGGCATATGTGTGCCTGCTTGTCACTTACAACACAGAGCAGTGCCAACTCCATATGCTCCCCATCCCTTATCATTCATCTCTCTCTCTCTCTCTCTCTCTCTCTCTCTCTCTCTCTCTGTGTGTGTGTGTGTGTGTGTGTGTGTGTGTTGTCTCTACTGCTGATGCTTATAGTTGATCAAGAGTGATGGAGAGCAGATGGTGCTTACTGCGCATTGTCACTATGGTCTCACTCTCTCCCTTTCCCTCTCTCCACTTCTCTCTCTCTCTCTCTCTCTCCCTCGTCAGCATTTGATAAGCGTGACCGTTAATCACACACCCCTCGGCTTCTATTTTGATCCCACACAGCTGTAGTTTGCAGACATAATCAGCACTATCACTCCTCCTGCACAGCAAGAGGGCAGGATGGAGGGAATCAAAGGAGCGAGCATGTAGATGCTGCCTAATGAACAGGAAGAGGGTAAAGAGGGTAGAATTAGAGAGGAGATAGAGTTACGGAGTGACGGGAGACGAGATGTAAATGAAAATAAGTGAATGTGGAGGAGGCTCGTGTGTACAAGTGGTTGTTAGCGCTATTTTTAGCTTAGATTTCACAGTAAATCATTAGCATTAGCATGCTTGGTGTTAGGTTGCTTTGGCGTTAAGGGTTGTACAGTGAAATTCCTCTGCAACGCGTATGGATTTTGGAACGCATCTATGGTTTGTTGTAATTCGTGGGTTCATATTTATGTCCTGTCTATGCTATAGTGACAAAAATGTCCCTTAGGTGTGGTAAAGTCTAGGCTTTTTGGTTGAAACCATAAACAAATCTAACGCTCTAAACAGGATGCGAAACACTTGTACGCTTTGGGTTAGCACCAGATCTGGAAATATGAGATACTGTACATTCTAATCAAACCAAAAGTACATCAAGGTAAAAAGAAGGTTTTGAAAGAAAAAACAAAGTTACTTTTACACAGTATATTCGGGTCATCAGTAGAAATCACATGACTCATACCGGAACCAAAAACAAATCAGGGATAGCATTGCTTTAAAATTCCTGCATCTTTTATTATTATTATTATTATTATTATTATTCGTTCGTCTGCTGCCGCTTAATCCTGTTCAGGGTCGCGGGGGGAAGCTGGCGCCAATCCCAGCTGACATCGGGCGAGAGGCGGGACACACCCTGGGCGGGTCGCCGATCCACCGCAGGGCAACACACAGAGACAGACAACCATTCACACTTACGGCCAATTTAGAGTAGCCGAATCCCCTCCGTGCATGTCTTTGGACTGTGGGAGGAAACCCACACAGACACGGGGACGGGGACGGGGACAACGTGCAAACTCCACACAGAAATGCACCCGTGCCGAACCCGGGGCTCAAACCCAGGACCTTCTTGCTGTGAGGCGACAGTGCTAACCACTCAGTCACCGTACCGCCTATGGCAGTGCAAGTCTTTCTGTTTAAATCAAACTCTTACTGGCTATTTCTTTGTATGAAGCATGAAGTTTCTCTGGTTCAAATGTGCTTGCTTAGTCAGTGGAACTCTTGGACTTTTGATTTTAGTCTAATTTTAGTCATTTCGATTTCATGGTACTGTAATTGGTGTATTTTGCTGAAGAGTTCTCCTGGCTGTAAAAATTCCCACGAGGAGCATTTTTAAAAGCCAGTGATGGTGGGGGACTTTTGGATTTTTGATTATTAAGTGCTATTTCAGTGGGGTGGCACTGTCGCCTCACAGCGAGAAGATCCTGGGTTCGAGCCCCAGCTTCGGCATGGGTGCCTTTCTGTGTAGAGTTTGCATGTTCTCCCCGTGTTCGTGTGGGTTTCCTCCCGTGGTCCAAAGACATGCTCATTAGGTGGATTGGCTGCCCTAAATTGCCCATGTGTGTGAGTGTGCCAACGTCGGTTGGGGTGTTTCCATGGCTGCGTTGGATGTCACACTGCCTGTGACGACAGCGGACCCTGCATGGAGCGGGACTAACGCTAGGAAGAAGAGGAAGGTACTATTTCAGTAGTCTAAATCAGTGGTTCTCAAACTTTTTTGGGCTGGGGACCCCTAATGGAGCAGAAATTTTTCCAAGGACCCCCTCATAATTGCA
>JAQMCW010000018.1:5733673-5744193 GCA_030068335.1 Chrysichthys cranchii
TAGCCTAATGTTGCCTAGCATAATGCTATTTGGATGCTCGATGCTAACTGTTTTTAATTAATTGTTAGCCTAATGTTGCCTAGCATAATGCTATTTGGATGCTCGATGCTAACTGTTTTTAATTAATTGTTAGCCTAATGTTACCTAGCTTAATGCTATTTGGATGCTCGATGCTAACTGTTTTTAATTAATAGTTAGCCTAATGTTGCCTAGCATAATGCTATTTGGATGCTCGATGCTAACTGTTTTTAATTAATAGTTAGCCTAATGTTACCTAGCTTAATGCTATTTGGATGCTTGATGCTAACTGGTTTTAGTAAATTGTTAGCCTAATGTCACCTAGCTTAATGCTATTTGGATGCTTGATGCTAATCATTAGCTCTCAGCTTTAAAAACATGTCTAGATGTTAATGTCCGAGAGCTTCTTCTGATAAGGAAATATGAGTGAACTGTTAAGTTGGTAATATTACTGCAGTGCGGTGCTTGGGAAGCTAGTTAGCTAAGCTAAGATGACATTTAAGGATGGAAATGTCATCCTTATTGTTTAGTATTAGTGCAGTCAGACTTTTCAAAGGGTCTGTGCTAATGCTGTAACTGTAAGTGGGTAAAAAAAATAGTGATCTGTCAATGGATAAAAAAAAAAAAGTGTGCTATCTCTGTGAGACTCACTCTGTTAGTGACATCACGCGCCAGTTCAGACCTACTTCCTCTCCTGACCACACGCTCACTTTGAGCTGACAGGTTTCAGATGTAGTCCGGAAAGTCATACTTCTCTTCTTTGAAGCGCCTCAGTCCCAGGCTCAGGTTGTGGACTTGTTCGTCAGCGGTGTCTTTCCGTGTCTTTTGCATATATAGAGCTCATCAGGATGAGTTTTCGAAGTAAAATCACCTTCCGGAAGAGGATTAAAACGAGACGAGCCCGAGCAGATTTCAGCCGAATAAGCTGTGTATGTATCTGTTTACGTAACTCTCTGTCTCTCCTTGCTTCGTCCACACTCTGAGGAACTTTCTTTCTGTCTCTGAATGTGCTCGTGTGCTCATGAAGCGTGTTGTGCGATCCATGTGATTTGGTGTCTTTATTTCATTTGGTATACACATCCATAACTCCTCAGAGATCTTGTGAGATAGTGATGGCAATCACCAAAATTCAGCGTTTTGTTTCTGCATTGTTTCCATGTAGTTATATGGGAATTGTTCACTTCTTCTTGAACTTCCCTTTAGGACTTTCATACGGTTTGAAAGCTTTTTTGGTTTTTTATCTTCTACACTTTTATCCTTTCATTTTTAATTCGGATTAAGAACGTGTGTGGGGAGTGGTTCGTTTAAGTTAAACACGTGCTGGCAAAGTATGGTGACACGCACTGCCAAGCATAGAAGTATCGCTCCATAGATACGCCAAGCTGACGTAAAATAACATTTGTTCCCATGGAGACTGGGGATGCCCCTTGAAAAGCCAGTGTGTGAGCTTCCCCTTTACGAGCGTTTGTGGGCACAGGACGGTTTCTCAGTACTACTGAACATACAGCTGTGTGCAAAAGTTTGCATACCCTTAGGACAAAATGACAAAGAAACGAAATGGATAGCAACAAGACGTCTGGTGTGCTGGGTTTCACAAATGTTTTTGCGTTATGTTAATAAGCGGAGGGGCTTATGAAAACGATCTGCGTAAAAGCTGTATTACTGTATACACGTCGCTACACGTCTCTCCACACTGCTCTCACGTTTGGAGTTTTAAAAATGGTTCATATAACCACTGTTGAAGGGTGTATAAATTTTTTGGGCCCTGCTGTATTTAATAATAGGGACACTAATATATTTAACAGGGAAACTGTCAGTTCAGAAATTTGCTTTCTCCCTTTTTTGAATGCAATGTAAATAGTTTAATAACATTCTTTCATATCCTCTAAACAAATTTAGATCCTTTAAGTCTTGATAGGTATGCCAGTATTTTTGTTGGTTTCTGCCTAATGTTTGATCGTTGGTTTCATTTTTAGCCTCCCAAATACCCAATTCTGATTGATCAGAAGATGTTGATTAATTTTTTTTTTAATAGCAGAAAGCTTAAGAGTTAACAGAATTAATAGGGCAGATGCTCCATATAAACAGAAGGACAAACTTCATAAATGGGGACGTTTTTTGTGAGATGTTTATTTAGCAATTTGTGGAAGGAGTCTACAGGTCAGAGTCTGAGGCTGTGAAATCTGTGACATGAAGTTTTCCAGCATGGACAAGCCTTCAGGATAGAGCGCTTTGCGCTTTCTCTGTAACTTACCAATTGAGATGGTTTGTGAAGGAACTACCGTCAACCGCTGTAAGCGATAACAGCGTTTGTAACTTCGTTCCGCAACATTACATGGAGGTGTTGCAATTATATTACATTATATTATATTTCTCAAGTTATGATGGAGATGCGTTCTGCCACACCCGTCGTAAACCGAAAATATCGCATGTCAAACCACTGGGTTGAACCACTTAGCCTAGCTTAGGTATCTCAGCCTAGCTTAGCCTAGCCTACCCAGGAGTCTTCTCCTGTAGGAGACATGCTGGGGCGTTTACAAGACATGCGTTTGAATTTAACTTAGCTCTTGAAGTACAAAAAAAAAAAACCCACGGTAATGCACTGTACAGTACACCGATACACAAGGTTACTCCGTGAGTTGCGGGAGAGAGTGAGGCATCGCGTGAGGCATGTGATCCGGGAATCGTCCGTGTACTTCCCTGTGTTGTCTGCGTACTTCCAGGCGTCGTCCGAACGTCTGCAAAGGTCATATGCTGTCGGGCTGGCCTGGCAACGATGCCTGCCCACAAATTTTAAATATTTTCTAAATATTTTACAATTTTTAGCGCATCGCAATCGTCATCGTAACTTCGAGAACTCGTAAGTCGTGCCATCGTAACTCGGGGAGCTCCCATAAATGTAAAAAATGTAACCGTTGGCAAAAGTGCTGTCGTATAGGATGAATAATGGCCTGTTATTGGAAAATACTGTAATCAACTTCAGGATAATAACAGGGACTCCACTTTGCATTTAGGCCAAAGCGCAGTACTCTCCTATAACAGCATGTCTCATTATGATTTATTCCTTAAATGTGTTTAATGCGTTCTGTATAGATTTGTGAATAATCACTACAGGTCTGTGGAACAGGCGCACGTGTGCGTGTGTGTGTGCGTGTGTGTGTGTGTGTGTGTGTGTGTGTGTGTGTGTGTGAGTGACGCTATTTGTTGTGGGATGTGTAATACTCTGCTGTCTTAGTTATCTGACACAAAGGACTGCCATTTGTGTGACGTGTATGCTGTGGAAAGATCCGTGAAGACCAACATGTGTGATCTCATCTGGGACATTTGTACCTCCAGTGGAACAGTTTTATATCTGACTAAATCTCAAGTTCAAGTTAAATGTTAGGTAAATCATCAGATATTAAAAAAAGAAACTGAGGAGTATTTAAAGGCACAATCTTTGACATTTATTTAAATGTGAGAAGATGGCAAAGTGCAATCTTTATTCAAAATATTAAATCCTAGTAGAAATGCCAGGTACTGATTTAGAAAACTGCAGCCTAAAAGCATGAGTGGGATATTTTTGAAACAGGAAGCACCATTAGTACCTTCTGTGTACTGAAGGGGATTTTAATGCTGTGCCCAATAAAGCTGCCACAGTGATTTACGGTACTTTTTATTATATCATAAACCTTCAGAGTCCACCATATTGCTTTACTTCAATATATCAAAAAAGTACCAGGAATTCATAGGTGTTTTTTTTTTTTTGTTTTTTTTTTTTACCCGTGTGTTCATGTTGGTAACATTTTTACACTACCATTCAAAAGTTAGGACACACTCAATTGAGGACAGGTGCTCCCCAAGTTACGATGGCCCGACTTATGATTTTTCAAAGTTCCGATGACGATTGTAATGTGCTAAAAATTGTAAAATATTTAATAAATATTTAAAATTCGCGGGCAGGCATTGCTGTCAGGCCAGCGTAATAGCATATAATGTATGCAGACATTCAGACGACGCCTGGAAGTACGCGGACGACACCCAGAAGTACACGGATGACACCCAGAAGAACGCGGACGATGCCTGGATCTCTAGCCTCGCACGATGCCTCACTCTCTCTCGACTCATGGAGTCACCTTGTGTATCGGTGTACTGTTCAGTGCATTTCCGTGGGTTTTTTTGTGTGCTTCAAGAGCTAATTTTAATTCAAAAGCATGGAAAGACTCCTAGGTAAGCTAGGCTAAGATAGAGTAAGTAGGGCTAAGTTAGGCTAAGCTAGGCTGAGATACCTAAGCTAGGCTAAGTGGTTCAACACATGCGATATTTTCTACTTACGATGGGTGTGGCGGAACGCATCTCCATCGTAACTTGAGGACTACCTGTATGTATTTTTCATAATCATGGATGCTTAGGGTTAAAATTTAAAAAGGTGAAAAAAGTAATGTCCATGTACAAAATGAATACGTTTCTGAATCAAAATGTATTCATAAAGCAAATTTTACTTTAACTACCCCCCCCACCCCCACCCCCCAACAAGGTAGCTTTCATTCAAAATTTATGAGAAGCAGTGAAGCGTATGGACTATTTTGGGAACGATGCCAAGTATGTTGAAAGCTTCATCTGGAAAACCGTTTAACCCCCTGGAAACCAGCGTTGCTCAGGAACAACATGAAATATACGTATCCACCATGGGGCTCAAACATTTTCTTCCCCCCACTGTATAAAATGATGTTGATGATGAGCATCAGGTGTGGTTTCGTCCAAATCCTTAAGGGTCTTGGGTTTCATAGGGTTAAAATAAAATAATACACATTTCTTGGTCACTGCATAATTCCATATGTTTAAGCAATAACACACGATCAGGAGGTGCTGATATTCAGTACGAAACCAGCACCCCAAGTGTGAGATCACTTTTATACAAAAGTTCTACAAACAATTAAGTGTTTAAATTAAGTGACATTTCACACACAGTATGACCAGAATAGATCCCAAAGAAGCTACACTCACTTTATAGCACGTCGGCTAGCTGGCTAGTTACCTAGCTAGTGCATATTGATTTGTATATTACTGTTAAAGGGGTCTTGGGTAAAATTGGTGTTCATCTGATTATGATGAGGTTTTCTATAAGTCAAAAGTTATATTCCTGAAAAGCACCATTTGCCACGTTTGGTGCCATGCGTGCTGATGCTAACGCTACCGTGGTAATCGTTTCGAAGTAAGAAGTGGAATTTTACATGGATGAGTGCCACTCGACCAATCAAATCAGTGGATTGGAACTAACTGAAGTTACTTTGCAGCATTAATGGCTTCGTTATTATTCTAAAATAAAGACATGAAGATGATGAAGATAATCATTAAAGGACACCCTTCCATGAGCAAAAGTTGTTCAAACAGTGTTGTACTGAATATTGAAAACATTACATAGCCTGACCTGGCTTGTAAGGTTCGTTTTCTTTGGACGCGCTACTGATTTTTATTTAACGTCAAAGACAAAAGAGAAATTCTGGACCAGTTGTGTTACCAGGCAATATGAGATGTAATTGCTAACACATCTATACTGTCTTTGTGATCAAGGGCAATAGAGACACAGAGGCAACCTGGATTGGTATCAGTTCAACTCAACACTCTTATCTATCTATCTATCTATCTATCTATCTATCTATCTATCTATTTATTTATTTATTTATTTAAGCTGTATTTATTGTGAGGTTATGGTGAATGGGACTTGAATTGCACTTGGGAACAATTTCTTGCAACTGTAGTTCAGGATCTTGATGGCTCGTGTAGATCACTGATTTTCAGTGTCCTCTGGACATGGAAATAGAAACGCGGTGTCTTCTGTTTGTGTTCTTCTTTTGAGTTGGATAGATTAGCCAGAAACCGCACGCAAGTAAAAGTATTCTTAGAAAAAAGCTTTGCGTGATAAAGTAGCTAGTAGAAAGGCTAGTCAGGTACCAGGTTACTCATTGTGAAGAATCAGATGTGTTTGAATGAGTGAGCAGTAGACATGATGATGATGATGATGGGGTGGCAGCCATTCATTCTTTGATTTTAATTTCATGCAGCTCCAAACACTTGTTTCATGTGAAATGCCAATGCATAGATAATGTGCTTGGGCACAAGCCATCCCCCCCACCCCCTTGTCTATACTCAGTCTCTTATTTAGGGTTCAGAAATTGCCACCTTTGCCTACCAAGTTATGAAAATACTGAATATATGCTATGATCTCATACCTTACTTTTCCTGTACCTCATGACTAAAGAACATGTGGGTTTTAAACATGATGCAGAAGGCAAACTTCTCATCTGAAGAACAAAACCTTTTTTGTCAGCTCTTTCATTTCAAGTTCAACGCGTACTTATAAGCTAAACTGCTCTTGATTTTTGGAGCACATACTAGGCAGCACACAACCTAGCTATTATTATCATCATTATTTTTGCCAGTCTCAAGGGAACATGTTTTTTTTTTTTTAGAGCATGCAGCCACAGACACCTCTGTTGAGTTTCAGCCATCTACCTTGAGGTGACAAATTTTGACGTACCTCCGTCGCCAGGTGTGAATTCTGTGCTGGCCTTACAGCCGAGGTGTCAGTGTTTATTGCCAGATGAAAACTACATCTAAAAAGATAAGATGAGATCAGATAAAGATAAGTCGGTGAGCAATGAACAAATGTGCAAAAGAGGCTCAGGTATTAATCACCTCCAAGTGTACATGTAGTGCAAAAAGGCGTAATAAAGCGCAGTAAACGGTGACTGAACAGGTTCACGTCGTATTTGTGTTCAGACGTCTATATTTAAGTGAACAAGCAGGTATATAAATTCAACTGTAAGGTATCCTAGGGATGCATAAAAATGTGTTCCAGCTTGGGTAGATGGTTGGGGAAGGGAGGAAGGCATAATTTCGGGGTAACAACCAGGAAAAAGCCATTGTTCGGGGGTGTCTGGTGCTGTTGTACAGTCTGATGCCTGTCAGCACAAAGGACCACCTGAATTGCTCCATCTTGCACTTGGGGGAGATGAACCTCTAACTGGAGGTGCATCTGCCACAGCTCAACAGAGAAGGGAAGGGAGGAGTAACCCAGGATGGACCTGATTTTATCCCTCATCCTGCTCTCCACCATGCAGAAGACAGACCAAACATGAATGAAATTCAACTGATAGAAGTCAGTTCATGTTCAAGAGGACAGGACAAGGGATGTGAAAAATGCCCTGGTTTCCGTTAGTGGTTGCTTATGCTTTGTGCTGCCTTTTCTGCTGTTTTGTTACTGTTCTTTAGTGCACACCTAGGGAAAAAAAGTTACCTGTGTGTTTCCTAAATCCCACCCATTGGGACTAGCGAATAAGTCAGCAGTAAATATCACTGTAATGGAGCCGTCCCTTCCACCGACATATTCAGAAAACATTAAATTCAACAGTGGGTGCAGTCTGGAGAGTAAAAAGCCGATGGAAAGCTTGCGATTTATTTTTTCCCCTTTTCTTCTCTTTGTGCATACAGCAAGAGAAGCCGAAGCTGATCGATCCTCTGGACTACGAGGCTGTGATTTCTGAACTAGAACCAGAGCTTAAGGAGGATCCACTACAAGACCTGCTACTCTTCCCAGACCATGATTTCACTGTGAGTATATATATATATATATATATGTGTATATATATATGTGTGTGTGTGTGTGTGTGTGTTTGTGTGCGCTTAATTTTCACCCTTACCCACATTTCTCAATGCACTGAAGCAACTGCACGGTACATCGCACCAGTTTTTCATGCTGAATCTTTAGTCATGGTTTAACAAGAAAACTTTTGACTTTCTTCTGCTGGGCCATAGTGCTTATCGGTCTAGTGGTAGAACCAGCTACGTTTGTACATACCTTCCATTTTATATCTTTATATCTGTCCGTGACTGACGGCAATGGAACCCGATGTGGTGTCCTGTTGTTGTAGCACATCATCGTCAAAGTTCGATGCGTTGTGCATTATGCATCGGAGATGCTTTTCTGCTCACCACAGATATGATGAGCGGTTATATCAAGTTCCTCTAGCCTTCCTGTCAGGCCATTCTCCCCTGACCTCTCTCTTCAATAAGCTGGTCAGGTCTGCAGAACTGCCGCTCCATGGATGGTTATGTTGTTTGTCTTTAGAGTATGAACTCTCAAGACTGTTGTATATGAAAATTCCACAAGTTCAGCACTTTCTGGAGTACGCAAACCAGACTATCTGGCTCCAGCAAAAGTCAGAAAGAGGAGATCACTTTGTTTTTTTTGATGTGGAGATTAACTAAAGCTCTTAGTCACCCATATGTGGATGGTTTCATGGACTGTCCAGCGGCAACATTATAGCTGTTCCTATTAAAGTGGCCAGTGGGTGTATATCTCCATTGTGCTCGTGCTGCATGGACATAACTCAGTCTGGTGAATGCGCTGACATTTTTAGCTTGTACGAGTGAGATCAGCGTGCTGCGCTTCTCCAGGCACGACCCACTGAACACAGCCAGCAGGCAGAGGCCCAGTCAAGCAACCACATCCTCTTTCACACACAGTTACAGGCATAGCCACAGTTTGAAGCACAAGCATCACTGCATTCACACACACGCACGAAACATGTGCACGCGCAAGAAGAAAGAAGTGACGTACACTGTGGATGAGCCCCTTGATCTGGTCTGATCAGGCAGGAGGTAGAAGGGCCTGCCAAAAAACTGGCGCACAGCAGCGCGTGGTCCCAGTTCAACAAACACACATGCGCACGCCGCTCCACATTCTGATCTCTTGATTTCCGCCAGTGCTAATTAGCGTGGATGTTTGCTCATTAGTGACTTCATTAGCGCACTAATGCACATCATTAGATCAGCGGTTCAAACGAAGTCCCGCTAATTGGTTGTTTGGGAGGTACCGCCTAAACAGGAAGTACAGAGTTGAAATCATGCTTTTGATCACAGAGGACATGGGTGCTGTGGATTACAGAAATCCAAGTGACATTCATATGTGCTGACAACTAATGCTAATTCAGCACTCGCCTGTCAGCCGCGTGATGTGCAGCGGTCTGAAATGAAAACCTCACTCTGTTTGGTCTTGCTTGCTTTTAAGAACTTCCCTATAAATTATTCCTCATTTTTGCTAGTCAGCAACAATTGATTTGATCAATGAGTCATCAAGCAAAAACATGTCACTAGCTTTAGCCCAGTAAATGCTAATAAATAACAACAACAACAACAACAACAATGCACTTGGGTTAGCATCCATACACAGGCTACAAATTATATTTCCAGCTTTATGACTGTATTAGCTGACTAGTCTAAAACGTATGCTATTTTCTCCCAGTTTAATTGTTGTCTCTTTCAACTCGGTCTCTAACTGGGAGCATGAGGGTTAACACATGCTAGCAAACCTGGCTGGCTATGTTTGAGAACATCATAGCTAGCTTGCTATACATCTCACAAGCCACACTAGTAGCATTTGCTAGATAGTCCAGTAGCTTTTGTGAGTAAACATGGCCAAGAACGGCCTGCTTTCACAGTCAGACATAATTTGTCTGACAGGGCAGACAAACAAAGTTTTTCCTGTAGTTCTTTGGCAAACACACAAAATCTTTATTTTTATTCACCCAAAACATTTTATTAAAAGATCCTGTGAACTTTTTTTAATCCAGTGACTGTATTTTTCTCCAGTGTACAGTCGAATCCAGTGACTGTAGTTTTCTGTTGTGTCACAGTGTTCAATGGCTTGTTTTTCCACTGAAAACTTGCACAAAGAGGTGTAGACAGTGTACCAAAATAAGCCACAGAATGCCTGAGGCTGGGACTAGCTTGCTAGCAGCCCTGTCTATTGGGTTACACAACATGATCTAGCTTGCTATGTAAGATAGCATAATGTTTTGCTAGCGTACTACTGTTTTACACGATATGGTGTCATAATATGATATCTTAGTTTTTAGCAAAGTTAGGGAAGTACTAAAGTAAATAGCTACTACTAGAAACGTCGTAGCATTAGCCATGCTAAACCATGTTGCTGGCAACCGTAATACTGTGACCTTTATGTGGAACTTTCTCACAGTTTAATTCAAGTGTTTTAGATTAGTTTAGATTTGAATTAATCAAACACAGACCAGACAAGATGTGCTAGTTTCCCAAACAGGAAAGATATGTTTAAAATATATATTGAAATACATGTAAATATTCAAAATTGGCCCAAGAAATATACTGGTAGTAAAATATGTCAGCATACAGTACAAGTCAAAAGTTTGGATGTGGGTTTTTCTTTATTTTGACTGCAGGTGCTCCCCTACTTATGATGTTACGATAGTTACAGTGGCCCTTATGATTTTTCGGAGTTACGATGACAATTGCAATGCGCTAAAAATGGTAAAATATTTAGAAAATATTTAAGATTTGCTGGGAGGGCAGCGTAACAGTGTACAACCCCGATTCCAAAAAAGTTGGGACAAAGTACAAATTGTAAAAAAAAACGGAATGCAATGATTTACAAATCTCAAAAACTGATATTGTATTCACAATAGAACATAGACAACATATCAAAT
>JAQMCW010000018.1:5762242-5773340 GCA_030068335.1 Chrysichthys cranchii
GCTTGGTCGAAATGGATCCCCCAGACTTTAGAGCAGCTTGCCAAAAATGAGGCACCTTCAGTGTAAACTTTACGTGTCAGAGCAAAGTACGAGAATGCTCTGGTCGTTTTTCTCCCGTGATAAACCCCAGGAGGTGTTCACTTTCATGATTTCCACTTTTACAGTTGTATATCTTCTTCTCCAGACTGTTCAAAAGATGCTGAAATCCAACAAGCAGTTCTGTGGCAAGCTGGGGAAATACCGCATGCCTTTTGCATGGTCTGTAAGGTAAGTGTAATCACCTTAGCCATAGCTGGAACTATCTTGGGCCAGACAGAGCAATGCTACAAAACTGCATCCACTCAAACATCGCAATGTGGAAAATGTGACTGGTGAAACAGCCTACTCATACTGCAGTTATGTGGTACAGAAAGCTGTGTAGAATGTGTCCCATTAGCCAGCTGTGAAGTTGTTTTCACTCGGTTTTTCTTTGCCCCAGGTCAGTATTTAAGGATAACCAGGGCATGGTGGATCGGGAATCTCGCTTCTCTCCTCTGTTCAAGCAGGAGAGCAACAAGATTTCCACCGAAGACCTGCTCAAGCTCATCACAGAGTACAGAAGGTCCAGCAGAATTTCCACCACAAACAACAAACACAAATCACTAAATGTTCTCATGCACAACAGTTCCATGACGCACACATCTATCATTTGTGGAGAATAACTGAAATGGTGGTTTTTGTATTCCAGGGCAGAGAAGACCAGTAAACTCCAGACCATTCCTGGGAGCCTGGAGATCAGTGTGGACTGTGTCCCTATGGAGCATCCCAGTAAGACTTACTCATTTAAACACTATCAAGAATATAAAGCTGCTGGATATGTTCTAAATAATATGCCTATGGATTAAGGACACCAAAAATGGTCTTGTATATTATTTAGTAGGGTAGCATACAGATTGGGATGCAGCCCACCGTACCAGGCAAAAGTTTGGACACTCCTACTCATTTACACCGAAATGTCAAAAGTTAATAGACACCCCTCATTATGTTTTATCTAAGCGGACACCACCTGGTGCTTCAAACTTTTTGATATTATATTATTATTATTTTTCATTCAGGATTCCAGTATATTGATTGTTTATAGGAACTAGTCATGGCGCGAACGCCAGAAGCAAAAGAGTTGTGTGATTTGCAAAGAGTTTGTATCGTGGGTCAGTCTGAGGGTGGACTTATCCAGCGTATGATTGCACAAAACCTTGGGATTCCTCTTGTACACAGGCAACAGAGTGATTGTACAATTCAAAAAGCAAAGGAAAGGAATCCACAGGATCCCGCTCAGGTCGACCTGGGCCCTCGGACAGGTGTCGTCAGATTGTCGAGCAAATTGTCAAAATAAATCCCCGTTGTAAGGCCACCGATGTTGCAAAGCGACTCCAAGCGAGGCAGAGTTCCTCTGTGAAGGATCTCCATCGACTTGGGTACTATGGCAGAGCAGCTAGGAGGAAGTTTCTTGAACTAAAACTTTCAAACATGATGTTGTCTATTTACTTTTGAGACGTCTGTGCGTCGCTTTTTGTTTATTTTAACTATCTTCTACATTGTAGAACAATACTGATGATGGCAAAACTATTAAATAACACATATGGAATTATGTGTTAAACAAAAAAGCGTAAAAAAAAAAAAAAAAAAAACACCAAAAAAGAAAAAGCAGTTTCATGTTTTAGAGTCTTCACAGTAGCCTCTGAGAACAGCGTTGCGCACTAATGACGTTATCTTAACCAGCTTCATGAGGTAGTTACCTGGAAGGTGTGACTTGTCAAAAGTACATTAGTGGAAATTCTTACTTTCTTTATGCGTCTGAGGCCATCAGTTGTGTAGAGTCGAGGTTGTGTTGGTGTACAGGCCTATTCTAGGCCTAGCCCTGTAATCCATAATGTGTCAAGAACCGCTCAACTAAGTAAAGAGAAACGACGGCGCATCATTACTTTAAGACATAAAAGAAAATTGCAAGAACTTTGACCGTGCATCTTCACCACCTTATTAGTTGTGGCACCAAGTACTGTTATACAAGCTGCTAATAGATCTTTGCCAAATATTGAGATTAACTGGGTATGCAGTATACTGGGTATCTTTACATGCATCATAACCTCACTACAAAACGAAAAAAGATGGAACAAAATGCTATTTTATCCCTGATAGCTAAGTGTGATCCTGTTCATTTGTTTCGCACTGCAGCCATGCATTATAATAGATCATGCATTATAATAGATAGAAAAAGTCTATGACTGTCATAGTATCACACATGGCGTCTGTACCTTTCAGACACCGTGACATCATCATATGTTCCCGTGAAGCCGTTCGATGACTGCAGTCTGCATCAGCAGACTCCCACCGTGGAGGTCGACGAGTTCCTGCAAGATTCGGCCAAATTCGCGAAACCTTTCCAAGTTTACAGGAACCACATTTACGTCTACCCCAAACACCTTAAATATGATAGCCAGAAAAGCTTTGCCAAGGTATGGCTGAAATCTAATCACCATAAAGAATGCGAAATGATTTTATTAACTAGTAGTTTATTGTCAATACAGTAAGTGCTTAACCATACCTGTACTTTATAAGCAAGCTAAAATATTCATCATATACTGTACATGTGCACTTTGGATAGTGTCGATATCGTGAAACATTTGATGACCTCCTTTCTCTGCACAGGCCCGGAATATCGCAGTTTATGTCGAGTTTCGAAACTCTGATGAAGAGCAGGCCAAACCACTTAAGGTAAACTCTTCCAAAGGTCCATCTCTTTTCTGTTATTTTCATCAAGAGTTGATTAGAAATAGACACTTAGGCATCCATGCCATTTCTACAGGTCATCTATGGAAAGCCAGGAGGTCCAGTTTTCACCACATCTGCCTGCTCTACAGTTCTTCACCACTCGCAAAACCCAGACTTTTATGACGAGGTTCTTTCCTTGAGACGCCTTTCTATTTTTTTTTTCTTTCTTTGGGGACGCTTTCTCGTTTTGTGTGAGGTTTCTTTCTGACTTTCATTTGCTCTGACAACAGGTGAAGATTGAGCTGCCCACACAGCTCCATGAGAAACACCATCTCCTGTTCTCGTTTTTCCATGTGACGTGTGATATCAATGCCAAGACCAGCTCGAAGAAGAAAGAGGCTCTTGAAACTCCAGGTACAATTCATAGACAATGTAAAGCGAAAAAGATAGAAGCTATTTTGGATACAGCTACAAAATGTAACTGGTGTGTGTGTGTGTGTGTGTGTGTGTGTGTGTGTGTGTGTGTGTGTGTGTGTGTGTGTGTGTGTGTGTGTGTGTGAATCAGTGGGCTATGCATGGCTACCACTTTTGAAGGATGGCCGTCTAACATCTCAGGAGTTTAATGTACCAGTCTCCTGCACTCTACCCAGTGGATACCTGCTTATTAAAGAGCCTTCATCCAATAAGGTGAGACCAAGACAGAGAGGTTATGGTGTAAGTACTGAATGCTGATTCCTACTATAATTTAATTCTCAGCTGAATTTCCTGTGCAGTCACAGACTTGCTGTTCAAAAGAATCAAATGAATTTGGGTGCAGAATAACATAACATGTTGAATAACAAGATTGGTTCAAATTACAGTGATACCTCAGTACTTGAACTTAATCCGTTCCAAGTGCGGTTCGAATCCTAAAAAATTCGAGTTCTGATCGAATTTTCCCACGTAGGAAATAATGGAAAACCAATTCATTCGTTCCCGGCCCCAAAAAATTAAACACAAAATGAGCAGGATAAAACAAGAATACAAAACACATCTAAGCACATTTAACAAAACAGTAATTTGTAAAGTAAGAAAACAAATGTATCCAACCAATGTGTACGTCATGGAGCGTGCACACACCCGCTTTGATTGCGCCCAGCAATGGCACTGCGGGCGCACACGCGAGGATTCACTCCAGGCGCGGGCGTCTGTATTCTCTTCCGTTTCCGACCTTCTCGCTTGTTATTCGGTTTATGATTATAGTCTGTTCCTTCGTGGTGTTGTTCGGTGACCCTGACTGTTCTTCGACTACGAGTTTGCTTGCCGTCTCATGTCCTTCTGCCTGGAGCCTAAATAAAGCCTGAAAGAGATTTTACGTCTGACTGCAGCCTGGATTGCATCACCTCACCGCTCTGACAGGGTAAAGTTTAAAAAAAAACCCAATGAGACCTTTTTCATGAACCCAGACACAGCACTACTATCTTAAGTCATGCTACGCCATGCGGTCCATTGTTTATTTTTATTATTATTAGCGCGTACAAGTTATCTTAGATCAGCGTTCACGGTTCAACTTCTGAGATTCAGATCGAGTTCTAGGTCATTTTTTTGCAATCTGGTTGGTTCAACTTTTAACAAATTTGAGTTCTAGTGAGTTCGAGTACTGAGGTACCTCTGTATTTCCTGATTTAGCTTTCACAGCACTGCGCAAAGGCATGTTGTGATGTGCAGATATACCCAGGGTTCAGTTTTGGACCAAGAAACATTCTTCGTTTATCCGTATACCTAAGTGTTATCCTATCGTTAAGGATCACAAGTAGAAGTCTTGTAGAAAGCTGGAAAATGTCTATCTATTCAAGAAACTCTTGATGTCGTGAGTTTCCCTGCTTGGATCTGTACCACACATGGCAAGTTCTGTGCCCCGTCTCCACCCCTGTTCTTTCATTGGATTGTTATCGCACTGTGTTCACCTGTTTGGTGTTAGCCCTTCATTAGTTGACGTGTGTACTCACCTTATTTTGCGTGATCATTAAGTGCCTTTTCATGTTAACTAGTGGACTAGCTGGTTAGCTTTTTGTAACACTGCTATTCAAGCAAAACACTCCTCTTTTTCACTCATTTTGACAACCTTTAAGTCAGGGGTGGGCAAACTAAGCCATAGAGAGCCGGTGTGGGTGCAGGTTTTTGGGATGACCTCTCAATCAGCCAGGTTTAGGAGTGTTTTTTAATTGCTGTTAGAAAGGTTGTCCCACCCACACCGGCCCTCCATGACTACTCACATTGCATGTGTCTTATTGCTGTGGTCTTAATCATCTGTTGCGCTGGGATTTCCAACATAAAGCTGGAAGAAACAAACTCTTGAAAGTTTGGTGTCTCTTGCAAGTCTGATCATGCTATTTTTGTAACTATAATGCCTGAGCCATGGTTTCTTATTTGCGCATTTTTTCTTCATTTTCTTACTCACATATCGACTCTATATTGACTTCTGTGCATCGTGTACCCTTGTGTGATCTTCCTTGGTGTTGCCTGTGTTCTCACCCCTGCATGACAAGGATTTTCAGTTTCATTCTAATAAAGCAAGTACTGAGATTATTCACTACGGTTCTGCCTTCACTAACCACACCCTAACCGCAAGAAACCCTAGAAAGGTACTTTTTGCTAAAACTGAAAGAACTGAAGAAGACATTCATATGCAAGCAGCTGCAAATATTTTTGTCGATAAACAAGCATCGTCGGGTGCGAGGTTTCTCCCAAACGGTTGTTTTGCTTAAAGCAATAATAGATGATCTAATCACGTATCTATTCATGGATGAGCTCAAATATGACAGAGGTACACTGGAGTATAGGACTATTAACTTGTTTTCTGATTAGTAGCACAGTGGTGGTGCAGTAATGTTCTCACTATGTGCTTATGGGTTTCCTGTGGCTTCTCCGTTCTTATTCCACCTTCCAAAATGAATAAAAGAAATGTACTGATAGTTACAATGTGTATGCGTGGTGCCTTGGAAGAGTACCCCATTCAGGGTGTATTTGCGCCTCGCACTCAGTGTTCCCAGGACAGGATCCGGATCTAGCGAGATCTTGACCGGGATAAAGCGGCTACTCAACATGAAAGACAGAATGATTGAATTTCTGATTAGCGTGTCTGAAACCAATGAAATTCTCATGCACTTGATTCTTCCAGTGAAATGATATCATATCTTGGCACTGGTCAGAATTGCCAGAAGCAGGGTTTTAAGTGATATATAAACATCAAAGCAGCATAAGTTAAATATTGTTTTTCTTTTCCCCCCAGAACGGATCAGATGTGAAATGGGTAGATGGAGGAAAGCCTATCTTCAAGGTGTCTACACTGGTGCTGTCCACGGTATACACTCAGGTAATAAAATAGGTGGCGTTTCTTTTATTTGCACTTCAAATTACTATGTGTTTTGAGCATGAATACAAGTTGGGCTATTTTATGGAATGTTGCAGGACCCCCATCTTAACCGGTTCTTCCAGCAGTGCCAAAAACGGGAGACGGATCTCTCCCAAGCGCCTACCTCAAACTTTCTCAACTGCCTAAAGGTAAAAGGAATATCTAATGAATATTCTCCAGCAATCCTCCACCTCTAATTTATTCCAAAGTACAAATCTGATCCTGCTTGGTTTTTCCCATCAGGGCCTCCTTAGTATGGAGAGGAATCATGTAATTATCCGCTTCCTGCCCATCCTCTTTAACCAGCTGTTTAAAGTCCTCATCCAGAACGACTCAGATGAGGTCACCACTACCACCACCAGGTATGGAGGTCTATTAGAGAAGCCAGGACTATCCATTTGTGAATTAGCCTGGGGCATTTCACATAGATTATGAAGTATGTGAAGTGTTTTTCCGGGTCATTTTTATAAATAATGTTGTGTGTCAGGTGGCACATAGTAAATATGTGGTGTGATGGTTAGCACTGTCACCTCACAGCAAGAAGGTCCTGGGATCGACCCCTGGGGTCGACCTGGGCGTCTTTCTGTGTGGAGTTTGCATGTTCTCCCTGTGTCCGTGTGGGTTTCCTCTGGGTACTCCGGTTTCCTCCCACAGTCCAAAGACATGCCCAGGCTAATTGCCTACTCTAAATTGCTCTTAGGTGTGAATGTGAGTATGAAGGGTTGTCTGTCTCTGCGTGTCACCCTGCGATGGATTGGTGACCTGCCCAGGGTGTAACCCGAAGTCAGCTAGGATTGGCTCCAGCTCCCCCCCCACCCGACCCTAGAACAGGATTAATATGTGTCTATCAGTGAGGCTCTGTTTTGCATTTGGCGCCATCACTTCTCCGTTATTTTTCTAACGCCGCCCTTTTTTTGTTTCCTCCAGGGTCCTAATTCACATCCTTTCCAAGTGCCATGAAGAAAACCTGGACCACTATTTGCACTCCTACATAAAGGTGCGTATATTCCCCTCACCAAGTGCTGCATGAGAATACTAAACAGTACTGTTTTCGTCACTCTTGACTTGCATGACATTTCATTGAAATGTCATGCTCATATGCAGCATTTACAGTAAGATCAAATTTCCCCAGTTTAACAGCAAGATATGTTTGACTAAAGGTGGTTCTGGACAGGTAGCTAATACACGAACACGGACCAACACACACACACACACGCACATGGACCGACACACACACACACACATACACACAGCTCAGGGTGACAACGTTAAACCATTCCTTATGGTAGAGAAAGCGAGGAACAGTAAGCAAGAGAGAACAACAGGACCATGTTCTTTGTGAACACCCAAGGAAGCACTCGATCTTTCGAGGACGCTGAGAGAGAGGAGAAAGGGAGGAGGCAGGAAAAGGGTAAACCGATGAGGAGGGCAGCGTAACCATGGCAACTGATTAGTATGGTGCCTGCGCTGGTAACCAGTCAAGAGGTTTTTTTTTTTTCTCTGCTAGTGCTCTGCATTGCAGGGTGTGTGGATTTACTGCGCACGCATGGGTGTGGGTTGTGCTTCACAGGGTCACTACATAGTAACTCTCAGCTACGAATATGTACGCTTAACAAATATAAGAGGATGTGAGGTGGAGCAGAGAAAGAAAACAGCAGCCATCAAAAACAGCCACATCCTGCATCAATCGTGTGTGTGTGTGTGTGTGTGTGTGTGTGTGTGTGCAGTGAAGGAAGAAAGAGAGCGAGCGAGAGAAAGAGAGCACTGAGATTACTCACTCTGCTGTTATTGTGTCTTGTAAACACTACACATATCGCGTTGTTTACGCGCACGCCAGAGAAGCTGCCATCCCACTTCCTACCCTGAAGACCAAGAAAAACAGATTTCTTCTAGAAATAGAGCAAATCGTTTTTCCAGTCGGCGTTAACTTTGTAAAAACGTGTTTTATGAGCAAATCATTTTTAACCTGCATTCACACAGTGCAAAAGCGCTGTCCGGGTTTATTTATTTATTTATTCATTCATTTACATTTTTTGAAAAACATTAATATGCCAAAATGTCCAGTTATAGCCTACGGTACGGTTTACACGCATCGCATACGGTTTCGTATCTGTATTCTGTTTCATTTACATATAAATGTAAATATTCTTCGTGCTAGCATCGTTGGCAGACTAGCACAGCCAGCTAACTATGCTAGCAACCTACACTCAGTAGACATAAGAGTGATCTCTGCTATTTCCTTCCAAGCTTTATACCCCTTCGTAGCGTATCTATGTGTTTTTGTTTATCAAACATGGCTAAATGGGAGTCTGCGTATTCCCTGGATGTGAATTATTTGATTGTGAAAATTAAAGTGGAGGTGAATTTCCCCATAAAAAGTGCCGCACAGTGCAACATATGAAGCAAGGCATGTTGCACATAACAATTTGCACAGAGATTTTCTTACATATTTCATGTGTGCTTCTGTTTAAACAGTTTGTGTTTAAGACTGAAGCACATGGATTCCGGACCGTGCATGAGGAGCTGGCGAAAGGCATGAACTCTGACCTGAAGAGCAACGAGCAGTCGGCTGTGAAAAACATCCTCAAGGTGAGACAGCGTAGTCGACTCTCCCTGCAATACACACCCACACGCTCCGGGAATCTCTACCAAATGTGTATCTCTCACACGTGTTTATTATTATTTTTTTTATATTTCCTTCCTTGTCCAGTTTTCTTGGTTCTTACTGGAAATCATCGTGAAGTCCATGGCCCAGCATCTGGTCGATTCAGATAAGCTAAACGTAAACTTTCCCCTTTCGCAGAACACATAAGTCTCTTTTTTCCCTATCTTAAAGATCTAGTTATGTTAATTGCGCCTTCACGTCATATCTCGTGAACACCCAGTTTGACTTCAGGTGAAAAGGTCGTCTGTGTATGTCAACAGGTTCCTCGGTCGCAAAGGTTCCCGGGTACCTTTCAGAGCCACTTGGAGACTCTCATCATGACCATGTCGGATCACATCTTCTGGAAAAGCAAAGACCTGCCTGAGGAGACTCGCAGTGCCAGCCAGGCTATTGCTTCCTTTGTAAAAGTGAGTGCCGGTGCTTTGGTCTATTTTAAGTCGAATTTAAGAGAACTATTCACTACCAAAAAAACAAGTTCAGCTAAGCGGAGATTAACGTTTAAAATCTAAAGCGCAGTTTAGAAAAAATTGGGTTTCTATTTGGATGCCAATGCCAGATGTGAAGTTTACATGGAAGGAGACTTGGAAAAACAAAATGCCAGCAGGAATTGATTTCAGATGTTTGGATGGACTCTTTGATTTTGATGAGTATTAGCTATGTGGATGTGGATTCAAACAGACTGAGGATTTCAGTGCATTTTATTATTTTCACAGGGTTTCATTAGCAGGTCTGGTTGCACGGTGAGGTAGAGGATAACTCTGTGTGTGTGTGTGTATGTGTGTGTGTGTGTGTGTGTGTGTGTGTGTTTGTGTTCTTTCACAGCGCTGCTTCACTCTGATGGACAGAGGTTTTACCTTCAAACTCATCAGCAACTACGTCAACATGATCACAAACAGTGACAACAAGGTAGCACGATCCAAATGGACCCAAATGTCCAAAACTTTGCTTGTAAAATTGCGATCGTAAATGCATGGGCGCAGCCCAGCATTGACCTTCTATCCATAACCTGACCTAGTTTGGTAACGTTTTATACTCAGATGCTGTGCGAATTCAAGTTCGATTTCCTGAGGGACGTGTGCAACCACGAGCACTACATCCCTCTCAGCCTGCCCATCCCTTCTGCACGAATCACAGGTCAGCCAGTTCGAAAGCCACGCTTTGTTCCAGCCTCATTGGTCTTGTCCTCGTGAACATAGACAACATCGCATTAACATTCTTTCTTTCCTCCATTTCTCTGTATCCCATCAGATAAGGCCTCGCCGGAAACACAAAGTGCTCAGGGTAATTATTAAGCATTAAGTAGCGTAAATAGTAAAAAAAAAAGAGGTTTTTGTTGATTCATCCAAAATACGAGGGAGAATTTAAAAGTAAAGGCAATGTTTAAATCATGCGATAGCCTGGAGGGCAAAAGAAAAAGCACGGAGTGGAGACAGCCATCTTCTCCAGCGAAGAAGAAATTCAAAAGTCAGCCCTCCTTCAAGAAAACCATGTTAGCGTTTTTTTTGGTACCTGAAGGGGTCTATTTTGGTGTATCTCCAAGCACACAGCGAACAGGCAAACAGCGAACAGTGCAAATTACTGCGCGTTGCTGTGAAATGAATTAATTTAACCTGCAATTTGCAGCAAAAGAAGAGGAATGCTGTCCAAAACAGTCTTGCTGCACCATGACAATGTACGTCCTCATTCAGCGGCAGCGAAAGTAGAGACAGTAGTCCAACGGCTCAGGGTTCAAACGTCTTCCACATCCTCCTTACAGCCCGGATCTGGTGCCGAGCCATTATCACATCTTCAGTCCTCTGAAGGAGGCGCTGCACGGTGGTAGATTCATCTTTGATGATGAAGTAAAGGAAGCGGTGTTCACCTGGCTTCGGGAGCAGCTGAAAACTTGTCTGTGAGAATACAGAAGCTACTTACAGAACAATACAACAAATGTGTCGTCTTGCATGGGGACTGTGTGGAAAAGTGATATGTTCAGTTCCTCACAGTTGTTTCTATTAAAGCCATTAAATGTATCTTGCCTTTACTTTTTGATTCTTCCTTGTGGAATATAATCAAGCTAGGACTTATTCACATCATCATGCACCCATGGGTTCGGCCATGTTTCTGACTGTTTCAGCTCATCATCCCACCTTGTAAATGGCTGTGAATATCTGATATATGGATGATGTCCTCTAAATGTCTACCGTCTAAATGTCAAATGTCTCCTTCTGTCTCTGTCTCTCTCTCTCTCTCTCTCTCTCTCTCTCTCTCTCTATATATATATATATATATATATATATATATATATATAT
>JAQMCW010000018.1:5775474-5791840 GCA_030068335.1 Chrysichthys cranchii
AGCCGCATTGGTGTATAAACCGCAGGGTTCAAAGCGTGGGAAAAAAGTAGCGGCTTATAGTCCGGAAAATACGGTAAAACCGAATGGTCCTCATATGTGGATATTACAAGGAAATACACACAATGCAGTTTGGGGGGAAATGTGATGTCCTCTCTGGAGGACATTGGGATCTCAGGAGGATATACTGAAAATTGTGAATATGACCAAATTGTGGTTGTATATTGAATTAAACATGACTGACATAGCAATGCTGTTAAATAATAAAATAATGTATGATGACTTGATCGACTAGATGGTTCTGGCTTACACAGTACATAATGTTTCGGGGTTGTTTTTTTTTTAACTAAATCATGCAGTATATGAATCCAAAGCAACTTTCTG
Source organism: Chrysichthys cranchii (assembly GCA_030068335.1). Taxonomy (NCBI): domain Eukaryota; kingdom Metazoa; phylum Chordata; class Actinopteri; order Siluriformes; family Claroteidae; genus Chrysichthys; species Chrysichthys cranchii. The sequence continues at coordinate 5,775,856 of JAQMCW010000018.1, forward strand.
TTGTGTTGATTAGCCTGCATAATTCTTAATATTTTGTGCGGTGAGATCTACAGTATAGCACTGATTCAATCATGAAGAGTAAATACTAGTTACTAGTAATACTAGTTCTTCAGGAATGTATCTGACCTTACTTCTTTTCATGCCATTTAAAAAAAAAAAGCCTTCGCAAAGCTTTCGAGTATCTTACGTGGATTTTTTTTTTTTATAGGGTTCCAAAGATGACGTGAGTGTCGGAGGGGGAGGACTGACGACTCAAAGTGGTCACAGCACTCGGCATGGAAACTCAGTAGATGCTGCCTTGTCAAAGGAGCTGCTCAACTCTATTACAGGTATGTGGATGGTTAAAACAGGTCAACTTTATATCAGGTCATCTCAATTCATCCCGCACCTTGTACAGTGTAATCGTATGTAAAGTATTGCGAATATTGATGTGTTGTATTTCACAGTATTTTTGTGTTTGGGTTTTTTTTTTCTTGTTGTTGTTTTTAAACATGCATTATCCAAGCCAATCAGAAATGCTTGTCTGCTTTTATGCTTACAATCCCCACCCACAAAAAAACTTTCAGGTCACATGAGGGACGTTTACAGAACATAAGGAAAAGGGCACTTTTCCTTAAACGCAGACCTCCACCAAGGACAATAGTCGACTCCTCTATGATATGCAAATCTGCAACCGCAACCACATTATATGTCCACATGTCTTTCCAATAGAGTCATCGTATTTCTACTTTGGCTATGTTTTGTCACTATTGAGCTTTACTGCCACCTGCCATCAGGCCAAATGCCGTATCTTGCAACGTTAGCGAAAGAGAAACTAAATTCATCGATCTGCCCTGTGGCTCTGATTCACTGCAAAATCTAATGGGTTCTTCATTGGTCCATGCTACACCTTACCACCAATTTACATGGAAATCAATCTAGGTGGTTTTGTGCATTCCCGCTCAAAGTCAGACAAACAAACAAACAAACTGCATGGAAAATGAAACCTCCCTGACGGAGGTAACTTGAACAGGTAGACATCCCTTCAGACATGTTTTGTCTTTCTTTCAGTGTTTTCCTCACTCGCTGTATCTACGGCTAACAACACTGATTCCCGAGGCTCCCTCATCAGCATTGAGTCCAACCCCAGCAACAGCGACCGCAACAGCGAGAAGATGGACGGATGTGAAAAGGTGAGGAGACACATGCGTTGTTGATACGATACTCAATATTATCACTGTACAGTTACACATTCCTAACATGATCCTGATACGCTCCGTGCAGTTTGCCAGGCCGCAGTCCCTGATTGGTTTTGGCTCACGTTTTGACAAACTGGACCAAGCAGAGACACGCAGTCTGCTTATGTGTTTCCTGCATATTATGAAAACCATATCAGAAGGTGAGCGAGCCGAGTATACACACCAATCGGACATTATCCCTTGATTTTCCAGGCTGGAACTTTGTAGATAATTCCCCACATTAGTTACTATTAGATGTATTTTTTTTGCTAACAGTTTTGACTAGTATATTTTGTCCTGATGATTGATGCATGGCGATGTGAGCGGGCGGGGTCTTGTGGTTTGTTTTATAGAGGTCATGGTTGCATACTGGCACCGAGCCATTCACCAGGAGATTTCGGACTTCTTCAACATCTTAGAGTAAGTTTGCTTTGGTAAATTGTGAATTGATATCTATAATAATCAGTAGATATAAGCAAGGAAAGATGGACAGAGTGACAAATGATGTATGGATGGATGGATGGATGGATGGAAGGAATGGGAGGGGGGATTGAAAAAAAATAGACTCAAGAAGAAGGAATCAACAGAAAACTAACTCTCAGGACTTTTTAAAGGATCTGGTCTTGTGGGAAAAAATCACCCTTCTTATAGCTTTATAACTTTTCATAGACACGTAGTTCGTATGGAAATGTGTCACTACTAAGGATATGAAGATCACTTTATACATTTCCATCTTTCACCGTCTTTCTCGGGGCTGTTTCCTGTTCTCGGTACACTGCCTATTCTGTTTGCATCTCAGCCTTCACTCCTTCAGTCTAATCTCTCCATCTCGTCCATGGCAGACTCTGTCTCCAACACTTCAGGTTCTTGGGAAAGCGTCACATAGCCAGGTAAGTACCTAAAATGGATCATTCACTCCTCTAAGCTTCTTTTTTTTTATATATTTGTGGTCCATTTGAAAGCCAACAGGTTATTCTTACCTTGTTGAAAGCCATGTACCACTGAGCACTTGCACTGCTTTCCCTTTGGTAGCTTCTGTCTCTGTGTATGTGTCCATGTCTTTGTGTGAGGAAGAGGAGGAGGAAAGGAGAAGAAAGAAAGAGAGAAAAGATATGAGAGATAGGATTTCCAGCCAGACTGAGAGAAAAAAAAAAGACATAGCTCAGAGAAAGGAAGGACTCCTGCTATCTGGAGCTTGGCGTTGGAACGAGGCAGGCGAGGATAGGTTTATTATTTATGGCACGTGGTATCACATATGCTTTCTATCACAGTTTTTTTTTTTTTTTTAATTCATTATACAGTGCAAGGGCATGGGATCATTTAAAATAACTCTAATGCTAATACAGTTTCTGTCATGGTGCATTGGAAATGTATTTCTTAAAGACCATGTTTCTTAGTAACCGATTTAATTAGTTATCTATGCTTTATTTCTATGAATACGTGGGAATACTTGTCTTTTTCCAAGCCAGTCTGTAGTAAAGTCAGGTTTTTGAAATAAAAACGATCAGGATTTTTCGGTGAAACTAGGGCTGTTTGCACTAGCACTGAAGTTTCTCTCTCCCTTTCTCTCTCTTTCTTTTTCTCTAAAGCTTGAAAACAAGGCCTTCGATGCCTAACGCTAGTCCGCACTTTCTTTTTGCCTGTAAGAAGAGAGAGAGATTCCAGTAACATATTCTGTTTCAAAATCAGCCATTTTCCTCACTTCATTTCTTCCTGCTTGGTCTTTCTGCTTTCACCTCACAGAACCCTGCCTGTTAGAGTGACTTGTAGTCATATTTATTTATGTATTTATTTAATTTTTACATTTTTTTTTTTTTACAGCTACACTATTGTACATGATTAGGCTATTGGATTTGAGGGACAATTGACCCAATACTAATGACCTAATCATGTTTTTAATGGACTAGCCTGTAGCCGCTATGCACCAAAGCAGGCTGTTTAGTCGAATAAAGCTTTTTAAGGACAAAAACCTAGGCTATGTGCAATAGAAAAACAGTTTTATATATATATATATATATATATATATATATTCTTTCAAGGCTTTTCTGGTGTGTGTTCTGCATGTACACTCCTACTACTCAATTTATTGATGCATTAATAGCGCTGTCTCATTCTCTGTTTCTATGTCTCTCTGTTATCATATTGATATTTTTTTTATTTTCTGTTTCAATGCATTCCACGTCTCTCTTTTTTTCCTCTCTCTTTCTCTCTCTCTCTCTCTCTCTCTCTCTCTCTCTCTCACACACCTTATCTTTCTGTCATTTTTGTTCTCTTGAGTTAAAGGTGCATTGGGCGATTTTTTTTTTTTTTTTTGTTTGTGGTTTCAAGGTGAAATGCAAAAACATTAGAATGATTCGTAACATGTCTATAACCGAGGAGGTTTTTTCTTTCTTTCAAGAAAACGTTGTTTAAGAGTTACTTTTCACATTATTTCTCGTAGAAAGATTGTCCATTGCACCTTTAACGTTTAAGTATCGGGATGTTTAAGTCCAAATTGCATAATATACATTATTTTGCCCTTGTCACTTAAGACAACATGGTTACATTAGCATTTATCACAATGTTATACCTGACATACAGGGACAAATTGAAAACTGACTTGCAGTGTGTGTAATGTAAATGCGAACTTGTGTAAAGCATGATTAGACGACCTTCACGTATTTATGCTCCTGCTTGGTTTGAATCTGTGCATGTGTCTTGGTGTGTTTTTGTGTCTTGCCTGGCTATGCTTTTCTCGTTTCCATCTCATATTTTAACAAATATCACTCACTTAATTCTGCCCTTCCTTCCATCTCTATCTCCACGATCATCCCTGGGACTGCCTTCCAAAACAAATCCCCTTCATGCTGTAGGACTCTAATTTGAAATTTTAATTCTTTTTCTAGTGCGCACATGTCCAACAGGACACAGCTAGCATCACATGAGGTGCTTGATTTTCGTACACTAACATTTGCAAGTTGAACTAGCTTGAACGCTGCCTTTCTCTGAATGCTGGCCTGCTAAATTAGTGCTAAGCTTTTTTTCCCACCTGGCTGCTTCAAATGTGACAAAGAACGTGAGGATGATGATAATGACGATGGTGCCCTTAACCCCTGCTGTGATTGGGTCGTTGTGCACAGGAAGTTAGCAGCTGCGGTTAAGCTGGCGCAGGCCACGCAGAACACTGGCACTCTGAAGGGTTCGAACGCTTCCACCCAGTCCTCAGGGCTTCTGCCCCAATGGTAAACACCCCAGGACTACATTCGCCTGAGATTCTGAGCAGAGTAATAGTGTATTAGCTACAAATCTATTAGAAGTTGTTTTTTGTCATAGATTGACTATTATTATTATTATTATTATTATTATTATTATTATTATTATTATTATTATTAATGCTGCCCCAGGTCTTTTCACTAAGCCAGCCTTTAATACTCAACAAAAGCTGTTACAGTTATTAGCATGTCCCTGTTAGCAAAAAAATGAACAAAAGTTTCTGTGCACTTTCACAGATGATCCTGCCTGTTCCTCAAAACGGAATAATAAATAATATACTTGGGGCTCCTATCCAATTGATTCATTGAGCCCAGGTCTACTTTTCTAATAAAGCCAGGTTTTTATACTGAGCACAACATGCCACCGTTATTAGCACGGTTGGGAGGGTTTCTTTATAAATGTATTCTGATACAGTTTCTAATTACCTGTTAAAATGTAGTCAGTAAGCTAATTCAGATACCACAAAATTAAAATATTGTAACTGATTACTTTTCGTCACCTTCAATGTACGTCAATACCAAATAAGAGGAAAATGACAGAATTTTCATAGCTGGATAAGGCATAACTTGCACTGTACTGTGGTGGTGTTCCCCTTTTCTGACTTAAAGAAAAAATAATGGCCATGATAATGAATTTGGCGATTGTAAAATTAGCTAGGATTTCACTCAAGACCAGAGTGGTGCTGCGAGACCCGTGAACCAGATATTTGGATAATCAATTAATCTGTCGATTATTTTTCTCTGGTTATTTGATTAGTTATATATTTTTTTTAAATAGGTATACAAAAGATCATTTATTTAAAATATTTATTTGCGGCATTTTACTCAGCACTACTCCAGATCGATTTCTTTACTAAGCTTGATTAAATAGCAGTTCGCTAATTACAAAATTAGTGACAGTTATCTGATAATCTTCGATGCAAGCTTTGCTTGCTGTGTGTGTGCGAGGCAAATCATTTTCAGTATGTGAAATAGACTACAAAGCTTTCGGTCCTGAGATCAGTGAATCAACCCTTGGCAAATGCCTGAGATTAGCGAATCCGCAGGATGAAGACTTGATGACTTGACCCTTGAAACATACATACAGTATATTGTGTATGCTAAGAATACACAAGCGTTTATCAGCGCTACTGGGCTGGAAAAATAAGCTAGTTGAACTGTCTACAAGCTAATTGAATCAAATAGCTTTGCTACTTGCTTCTTAACAAAACATCATAAAGCTGATGTGGACGGTTCGAACAGGAACGTCATGCTTCCAGGGTTCCTTACATTCCCACAGACAAAAGATAATATTACTCACGTTAAAACACAGGTTGTGCCATGAAGCCAGGCGGATAGCGTACTGTAAAGAGTTTCCATACAATGTCAGTTATTTTTATTCATTTTTATTGATTTTGTTAGTTAGTTGTTGCAGCCCTTATGTACTGTATTTTCAAGTTGTATTCCTCCTAAATAATCCCCTTTCATCATAAATGTACGAGTAATCCGATTACGTCGTTGTTTCTGTGACTTTAACGGAATACAGTTCCCTTTTTTGTTTATTCGAATCACGAAAAGCCGTTCCATGTATTCCGTTATTCCCCAAGTTTAGTGATTAGCATGGTCCTGTTAGCAGCAAATCTAGCAAAAGGGGTGCTTTTCCAGACATAGCCACAGGCATGACCAATATAAATGATCGTTTTATTCTCAGGGTTTCTTCCCCAGTGTTCTATCGATCCCCAGACCTTACATTTTTCACAGACCTAGAAAATGCTAGCCTTGTTAGCATGTTTCTGTTATCTAGCAGAAGATGTCAGTTTTCTTCATATTTTCCGCCGCCTTAGCGTAACCTGAAGTACAATAGTATTATTGATTCCTGAAGAAATGGAAAAATAGGTGTTCTGTATGACATGCCAACCTTTTATACACTTTTTAACTTTTATTTCATATCCTAGCAAAATGCAGTTTTGCTAGCATAGCAAAAGGTACGGAATTAAACGTGGCAATAGCTCATGTGTCCATCATTTGTCCGGTGTGAAAACATCTCAGTTCATCATTTTTCATCACGATTTCATGATGTGATGCAGTACCAGTATCCACTCCTATACAGTGTTCTCCTGTGACCCACTGGCAGCCATTTTTTTCTGTATCCAGCATGGCCGTCTCCCTTGACCTGCTGTCTGTGGTATTCTGTGGATGCGCGGTCTCTTTGTAATCCTTTATTGTGTGTAAATAAACCCCTGTTTAAAATAAAAACAGCTAATATGCTAAAACCATGTCTTTATTAACTGCTGTAGCTTGTGTGGGAAGAAAAAATTCAAATAGTTGCCTTTGACATGTATTTTCTCTGAGGTAATTAAATGCTAGGTATATCAGGTAAAATCTTTAGACGGTCTTTAAAAGACAACATGAAATATTACATTATGGTTCATAAGAGAGCATTTACTAATATATATTACATTAGGACTAAAGAAATAGTCAAAACAGGTATGCTAGCAAGCTAACAGTGATGGAAGTGTATTTCATTCTGATATGCTAGTGTTCTTAGCATTCATGCTTTTATGAATGAGCCATCTTGTTAACGTCATAACCCACTCAATGTCCTTTATTCTCGACAATCAGGATGATGTCAAGTCAGGATGGGCACAGACACGCTCGGTCTCACACCATGCCCATTCTCCGGGGCAAGAATGCTCTCACCAACCCCAAACTGCTGCAGATGATGGAAACAGGTAATGACACCAGGACGCACTGAACCCCTATTAAACAGCTTAGCCAGCTTAGCTTTAAACACCTCAAGTTTTTTTCTTAGAAATCTTAAAAAAACAAAAAAAAAAAAGGCGTTTACAAACTTGGTAAGTACACTGTATGTCCAATTTTCATTAAAAGGTATTCTTAGCAATTAAAGCCCCAACTTCAACTCTGGGTTTTCACATAACATGTTAATGTTAATGTGCAGCCTTATATCTTTATAGCCATTTGATATTCATATATGTATATATATGTGTGTGTGTGTGTGTGTGTGTGTGTACGTATGAATATGTGTGTGTGCGTGCATGTGTGTGTAGTAGATGGGAATTCAGCTGAGAATGACAACTTCAACCCAACAGACGTCGAAGCCAATCTGTCCACAGAAGTGTCCCTCACTGTACTCGACGTCCTGGGACTATTTGTACATCACCACAAGGTCGGCAGGCGCTCATCCAGACGGTGTAGCTGTGCTAGTTTAGTTTAATCAATGACCTGGTAGCTGTGGAGTTATTTGTCATGCCAAGGTCTTTTTGATACAGCAGTGCCATCTGGTGGAGCAAAAAAAAATAACAACAGGGTGTTAGTGAGATGCTTCTTGTATATACAGTTTTAATCATTTTTACAATGTATTCAGTGTGTCAAATCAAAGGTAGGGAGCTATAAATAACAGAAATAGTTTATATGTTTGTTTATTCTAAGTGCTTCACTTTTAGATCACAGAACAATCAGATCAGCCCTCGAGAATGATTGGCACCTCAAATGAAAAACACGTTCATGTATAATAATAACAACAGTTCCTAGCTATTTCAACACCTTTACAGCTTTACAGCGTTTCATTAGGGTTGTATTTTGCTTAATGGTATATTTAATATTTAATATTTGATTTGTGCAGGTCACCAACCATCTGTTTTGTTTTGAATATTTTTGTTGTTTCCCATGGTGAGGGATCACGAAAGGATTTTACATGGAATATTTATTCCCCAGGATAACACGACACAGCAAAAACGGGAACAACGGAATTCCTGGGAACCGAGAGCGAATGAAAAAAATTAATTGTCTTGAAGAATGACCGTTTGCATTTAATTCAGATATACCTTCGGACCTGAAAATAGTTTTGTCGCATTTTTTTGATCGAACATACCAAAGAGCGTCCAATCAGAGCGCTTTTTTAGAGCACATACTAATCGTGTAAGAGTGCCAATAATTCTGAAGGGCAATCTGGTATTGAGCATAGGATGATATTTAATATTGGTGCATTGCATCAGTGTTATCGTTCCTTTTGTGACAATATATCGACTAAACCTTTTTTTTTTTTTAAAGAATGGCTTTAGAAAGTTTCTTGTGTCCAATGCCTTCCCTCCGCTCGTCCTGTACAGAAACAGCTGCAGCAGGATGAAGGACAGAACTCCCTGATGAAGAAAGTATTCGACACCTACCTGCTCTTCTTCCAAATCAATCAGTCTACCACCACTCTTAGACATGTCTTTGCTGCATGGCGGCTTTTCATACAGAAGGTACACACACGTTTACACACACATACACACGCACACACACGCACGTGTACCTACACAGTTCATTTTTTGGAACAAATTTTGGTCTTAGTACTGACTCATTTATCTTCATTAGAGCATTCTGGTTTCTGACTAAGATAAATTTTGTATTTGTACAGAAATTTAAAAAGCTCTCTCCCTCTCTCTCTCTCTCTCTCTCTCTCTCTCTCTCTCTGTAGTTCCCCTGTTTGTTTTTCCAGGGGAAGGCCGACCTGTGTGGCTGTCTGTGCTACGAGATTCTGAAATGCTGTAACCATCGCTCCAGCAGCACACAGACCGAGGCCTCTGCCCTCCTCTATTTCCTCATGAGGAAGAATTTTGAGTTCACCAAGGGCAAGTGCATCGTCCGTTCTCACCTCCAGGTTAGTCTGTGTTTGTCGTTTTCAACAGAAAAGGAGACAGAAAAGTGTCCTGCTGTTTTGACTGGATTTGACGTTGCTGCTAATGCATTCGAAACCACATCTGGGTGACTGACGTGAATAACCGCATCGCCGCTTTGAGAATAATTGTTTGCCAGTTTAATAAAACATCACTGGCTCATCAATCATCTGTTTCTCTTTGCTTCACCGGTTTATCTCACAATGCTCATGTTGAATTTAGCATGCGGATTGGCTGATGGAGGGGGCTTGGACTCCTGCAGATGTTAATTAGGCTCTGTGCCAGAAGTATTTTGAGGTTTACTGCTGCACTTCATCAATCCTTTCTCACAAGGACGTGCTCGCTGTATACACTGGCCTTCCCATGCATCCTGAGAAACAATTTGAAAACATGAATTGATGATAATTAAGTTTCCTGGTAATCATGGGCATAGAGGGCATATTTGTTTTATATATATATATATATATTAAACCTGGTGTTTTTTAGGCAGGGTCTCATTTCAGTGTGAAATTGATTTTATTTTAATCTATTTGATGAACATAATTAATAGGTTATTAAAATATCCTACAACATACAGAAAGGAAAGAAAAGAGAACAAAGAAATGGTGTAAATGCCTTAAATAATGACATTAAATGTTTTTAATTAATAAGGTTAAGCGTTTCTACATAAGAAATACTGTAAAGAGGGTGAAACAGTAATAAATTAAAGAAAGCTGATATTTGACAACAGTTTGCCAAAAAACAAAAAAAAAAACCCCAATATCAGTAATACGAGGTACAATTTGTGCCGTTTTTTTAGCATGAGCAAATGAGCATCTTGACGAATCTCAAGAATGCAGAAGTATTTAGAATAAAATTTAGAATAAAATAAACATGTATAAAAAAATAATAATAATAAATTATTAAAAAAAAACTGGGTGCATATGACATTTGTACATAAAATGAAAAGAAGCTTTGTTTTAGGAAATTCCCCTATATTTTTACTCGTACAGGTCATTAAGGCCGTGAGTCAGCTGATTGCAGATGCAGGTATAGGAGGCTCACGTTTCCAGCAGTCTCTGGCCATCATTAACAACTTCGCCAATGGCGATGCACCTCTTAAAGTAAGTTCCCCACTCCTCTTCAGACATAATTCAGAGTCTTCACTTTGTCCTGTCCTTTATTATCCAGAAAAGAACACAGATTTATTTTTGTTTCCTGTCAGAACACGACGTTCCCAGCTGAGGTGAAGGACCTGACGAAGCGAATCCGTACCGTCCTGATGGCCACGTCACAAATGAAGGAGCATGAGAAGGATCCGGAGATGCTGGTAGACTTGCAGTACAGCCTCGCCAACTCGTATGCCAGCACACCTGAGCTCCGGCGCACCTGGCTCGAAAGCATGGCCAAGATCCACGTCCGCAACGGAGACCTGTCTGAGGTAAGAGGTTGACGTATCGATACGTATTGATCGTAGACTAATAGTGGTGACAAAAACAAAACCCGAAACGTGTCTCCATGCTGTGTGTTTCAGGCTGCCATGTGCTACATCCATATCTCTGCCCTCATAGCAGAGTCCCTAAAGAGGAGAGGTGAGTGCCCCCTGCTGGCCACAAGCCTCCACGCACTGCCTGTTGCACCTTGCATGTGTGGTATTCTGTTCTTCAGAACAGTACGCTTGGTGATCTTTGAGCTGGACCATCTGTGGCATGCCTTATCACTAGATAATGCCCTTTTCTCAGCTTAACCACTGTCTCCTCTTTCCCCTCTGCTTGTCTTTTCACTTAAAACACTACAATCTACTGTAGCGACTCTTGCCTCACATTTTCATGGCTTCCCGAAGCCTCGTAGCTATAACGAGGCCTTGGTGACTGTCCGACTTTTGTATGTGTGCGTGATTGAGAGCGAGTGCCACGGCTTCTGCTTCCTCTTTCCATCCATTTTTTTTTTTTGCCTGTTGAAAGCATGCGCTAAAATTGAGTAGCTAAGAGCCCGAGCAACAGAAGTCAACCCGTGTTAAACCTCCTGCCCCTTTGCAATCACAGGTTACTGGAAGCCTGAAAAGGCACGGATGTCAAGCGTGGGCACAGAGGAGGCCAATGTAATTAACTGTTGCCCTTTACTAACCCCTCAAGAAGGAGAAAGTGAGTGTTCCTCCACTTACCATGTCTTAAAAACTCTCCACTCTAGTGGGTGTTGAATGTGCTGTATCTCCTGGACTAAGACCTAACAGATATACTCGAGTGAGTCCTTTTAGATTTGATTTTGTGTCCTGAGGTCGGTAAAAGGCTTGACGATGAATGCCACTTAATGTTTAGGGTTCTTTGTACAGATTCCAGTCTTTCACAAAGGTCCAATACAAAAGATTGAGTGTATAGACTTATTTGGATAAGCAACTAAGAGGACTGAATGGTGACAACTGTTTTTTTTTTTTTGTTGTTTTTTTTAAATCAGTAATAATAAGTTCATAAACAAGACAATAAGACAATTTTACAGTGGAGCTTCATCTGAAATAGAGGTCTGCCCTGGTCTGGAAACACCCAGTAAGGTCAAAACTAAAATTGAGCTAAACTCGTTTTGGGACTTACCAGGTTTTCCCGCTTGATTAGACACGCTAGCATTGCAAAAAATCCCCACAACACCCCAAAAGACTGATCTGGACGTACCTAGTAAATCACACAGATTCTTCAGGGAAAAACCTAGCAATGCGCATGAGCCAATCAGGTTCAGGTATTTTGATCATGTGACCATCAAACAACATAGTAGCCCTCTGCAGAGCTTTATGTTCATGGCTATCGTTCTACAGACGTAAGTTTTTACCTCTCAAAGGTATGAATTATTTCATAAATGTGTGATATATGGATAGAAGTCCTACTGTGAACACCTAAACAGTGCTAATAATATGTTTACATGTGACTTATTTTTACAAGCACCTCCCATGTTGTAGACCAATCATACTCTAATATATATGTATAAAATTCTTTTTGCGTTTGAAACGGAAATGCCATACGATCACTGAACATATTATACGTGCGTATGAGCGGAAACAGCGTCGCTAGCGCTGACATTTTAACTAATCGCTTCGTTTGTTGGACGCCGTTTTTATATCGTCTTTTTTACGAATCGGTATTATTTGTGTGCGAGTTATTTTACTGATATTGAAAAGAAGTAAACACCAATTTGGTAAGTAATTATTTAAGAAAACTTTGATCTAAACATATAAAATTCTTTTCGCGTTTGAAACGGAAATGACGTACGACCGCGATTTATTGAGAAATGAAATTGGTAATTAACAAACTTATTTTATAAATACTGCATTTTATTTTTTTTTCCCTTGGAATCACCTAGTCAACTATAACTTTATCTCAGGGTTGATTTAATATTTTTATTTCTCTAAAGATGACTAAACCACGACTTCCAAGGTTTTTCCTGACCAGAACAGAGGTGTACATGGCACTGTTTTTTGTTTTAATTCCCAATCCCACTTACTCCTGCAGTTATTACTTTTTATTACACATACTAGTGACTTTTTATATCAAATTTATCTGGATCTGTTTCCCAAAATGTAACTAAATGACCAATTTACCCCACCGTGACTCTGACCACGGTGAAGTAGTTACTGAAGATAAATGAGCGAATGCAGGAAATGTGCAACCTGTACATTCTCACGTTCATGAACGCGTCAGGCAATTCTTTGTTCCTTAAGCTTCGTACCCTCGGACGGTCTGGATTCAAATAAAAACCGCCCGCGTACACTGATCAGTTCTGTTGCAGTGTTTTTAGTGCTTCCTGACATACATTGCCACCGAGTCTGCATCCGGTCTGAGTTCGACCAATTGACGAGCCCTGGTATAGACTCTTTTTTTTATTTCATCTGCACACTATTTTTTTTATTTATTTATTTATTTTTACGTGCTGTTGGGTTTGCTGTGTCCAGTAAACAAAGTCCTTCTGTGAAATGGTGGATGTGAATGAAACTGTGTCAGGTGGTGCTCACAAACACAGTTCACCATGCTCTCCATGCTGCTGCATGCTAGTCACAAATCACGCGTGCACCAAGTATTTATAAAACCGTGCAATTATGTATACAGAGATATAAAATCCTGAAATTGTATTGTATGTAATGCATTAAGGCATTGTGGGATAGATGGAGTCATGCCTGAAGGGGTCGAGTGCAGGGTTAGATGAATGAGTGTATAAATGCGCAGATATCTAATTAAATCATCCTTTCTAATTAATCATGCTTTCTGTGTTTAACCCGTACGTGCTCTGGTTGGGAACTGCAGCCTCATTCAGCATGGGCTGGCCTGCATTTATGAACATCACCCCCAACGTGCAGGAAGAAGGAGCCATGAAGGAGGACGCTGGCACCCAGGATACACCTTACACCGAGGTAGTGCATTAACTTTATTCAGCAGTACTGCAGTGTAATGGTATTTCCTATTACTGATGGGGGGGGTATTTGGGGTGGGGGGGTGTATGTTTCATAGGACACGCTGGTGGAGCAGCTGGAGCTGTGTGTGGATTATCTGTGGAAGTCTGAAAGGTACGAGCTCATAGCGGATATCAATAAGCCCGTCATCGCCGTCTTTGAGAAGAGACGGGATTTCAAGGTGAGTCTTAGACCTGTAGGTGAGTTTCTTCCCGAGAACTCGTTCCTTTACTAAATTATTAATGCATTTGCTCTGTGTGTGTGTGTGTGTGTGTGTGTGTGTGTTTGCAGAGGCTGTCAGAACTGTACTACGACATTCATCGCTCATATCTCAAGGTGAACGAGGTCGTCAACTCAGAGAAGCGTCTGTTTGGGCGATACTACCGCGTGGCTTTCTACGGACAGGTGAGTCACGTGAAGATGCGTGTAAGGAGGATAAGAATACGCAGCTTCAGATGTTCATAACGTCAATCCTCTTGAAGCTACGTGGCTTTCTTTTGCTGCCCAGAAATGATGAACACCTTAAATGCGTATTAGATAAAATAATAAAAATAATCCTTCACTGTATGGTTGTGTACTCTTCTTTGTCGGTTAAGGGGATGATCTCACATGATCATCTCTCACACTGTTTTCTTTAAATCCTTCGTCTGCTCTCTTCTTCCTTTTGGTTTTCTGTGTCAGGCAGTGGTAAGTTCGCTTTGTTTTGTTCACTTGCTGACATTTTCTTCCCTCCTCTAAACTACTTAACCATACCTCTTTGTCCTACACAGCTAATATGTTGAACTTTTTTTTTTTTTTTTTAACATACATATATATTTATGTATGGGATGTAACACTGTACTGTGTTGTATTTTTCCCATAAGTCACCCTTATGTCTATGCCTAACTCTGAGTATGTGGAATATGGAGGTATAACAGTGGGGGTTTTTTAGATACTAAAGAAAAGTAACGCACTCAGGTCAAAGAAACTTGGTGTCCTAGTGTTTGGGTGGTTTAATCCGTGCCGTTTCCACCACTACAGCTTAACTGATAGATATGTCTTGCGGTTATATTAACTGCTTTACGTGTTGGTCCATGTGACAAATGAGTGCTTTTGTGCTTCCATCCAAGTAATCACACATTCCAGCCATGATGAAGAAGCATAATGCAAGAGAGCCCATTATTAACATTGCTACCACACGAGGACAGTGTATACCAAGGTTTAAAGCAGGATCTATACACAAAGAGAATCGATAAGGCTACTAACAATGGCCTGTCTGATAGGGATTCTTCGAAGAGGAGGAGAGTAAGGAGTTTATCTACAAGGAACCGAAGCTCACAGGCCTTTCGGAGATTTCTCAGAGGCTCCTCAAACTCTATTCTGACAAGTTTGGAGCAGACAATGTCAGAATGATCCAGGATTCCAACAAGGTGCGTGTTTCTGCTTCTTCTCCCATCACTTATGTATATTTTTGGAACTCTGAACTCTGTGAAAAAGTTTTCTTGCTTCCAAATCCTTATCTAAAGCCATGTTTGTCTGGGTTCAGGTGAACCCCAGAGACCTGGATCCTAAATTCGCCTACATTCAGGTCACATACGTGGTGCCGTACTTTGACGAGAAGGAGCAACAAGAAAAGAAGACCGATTTTGAGAGGAATCACAACATCAATCACTTCGTCTTTGAGACACCCTTTACTCTTTCAGGCAAGAAGCATGGCGACGTGGAGGAACAGTGCAAGAGGCGCACCATCCTGACCAGTGAGTCGGTCCAGATCTCTCGTGATATGCGCCGCTTTTCTAAAAGGAAAATAGGCGTTCTGTAATAAAAGCTTGGTTTTCAGTTTTAAACTAGAAGACACAATTAAGGCATCCGTTTGTAAGATATAGGACCTTATGCTGAAAACAGACAAGAAATTGCTTTCCTCAATCTGATTCTGTCCGTCTTTTAACACTGTTTGTCCATTATGTGTCTCTTTTTAAGAGAAAGGATCAGAGATCTGTTATGGCTGGGGATAAAAATGTTTAGGCTGAAATCTTAAGCCTGAAATGTAGCACATTTTTGATCCGTTTTTAAGCAATGGAGCAACAAAAAAATAATCTTCGTAAAAATTTCATTTCTGCGAAATTTAAAAACAACACTTTCCTCACTGGGTAATGAAAGTTACAGCCCAGCTTCCTGTAATCAATTTTTTTTTAAAGTTTTTAAAAACACTTGGACGTATATTGACATTTTAATGACCTCCCATGCTAATTATATGCACACTTTTTGTTTCAAGTAAAAAAGAATTTTTTTAACGCCCACGCCGAGACTTGAACTCGGGACAATAGCCATGAAAGGCGACGCTCATACCATTCCACCACCGAGAACATTTCTTTATAGTTTTATACATGGCGGAAGTTATATTCAAATTACGTAATACATAACTAAATGTCCGTTATCTCCGCAACCGGACATGATAGCGCAAGTATT
>JAQMCW010000018.1:5840610-5855074 GCA_030068335.1 Chrysichthys cranchii
ATGTGTATATGGCATCCCCCCCCCCCCCCTCCTTTTTTTTTTTTTTTAAATAGTCATTTGAGACAATATTTAGTATCCTGGAGGAAATCAAATTCACTTCTAGACTGCATTGCATCAAATGAAATTCACATGGACAGGAGAAACTGCACGTTCTAATCAGGATGTCTCCAAATATCCCTAAATGCAGACGGAGTGTGGCTGTCAGTTCACATCCAAACTGGAAGGCATGTTCAGAGACATGAGCATCTCAAACACAACCATGGATGAGTTTCGCCAGCACCTACAGTCAACAGGGGTAAGATGAAAGAATGTCGCAGGAACCCATGCAACTTTAATAAGCTTTAATAAGCTGTCACATTGAGTGCCAAAATATTAGATCTGTTTGTAACTGACTGCAGGAGCACTCGTAAATAATGAAAAATAACTACTGTTCCCGTCACGTAATCTTTCCTAGGTGTCATTGGGTGGGGTTGACCTCACGGTGAGGGTGTTAACGACAGGTTACTGGCCCACTCAATCAGCCACGCCCAAGTGCAACATCCCCCCATCTCCCAGACACGCATTTGAGGTTTTTAGAAGGTACCCCAATCATTGTCATTTTCCATGAAGCTCCTTGTACAACTTAAATTTTGATTAAAAATTATAGTCTCTTTACGACCGTTTATTGAAGTAACACCGTGGAGCCGAGGAGGGTGCACTTATTTATAACTGACTTCCCATGACTTTCTTTTCAGGTTTTATTTGGCCAAGCACAGTGGTCGGCAGCTCACACTGCAGCACCACATGGGTTCGGCAGACCTCAATGCTACTTTCTACGGGCCAATAAAAAAGGTACCGGCGTCGGTCTAGTCTTAGTCAAGACCACCTAGAACACTCTGTGTAACAGTGAGATTAGGCATGCAGTTGGTTGTACTTTGATAATATAATTGACACGTTATCTGAGATGCCTTTAAATATGGCTCTTACACCCGTGTGTTGTTGAACAGCTTTTATAGGCAGCAGTGGATCGCTCCTGACCTGACAATAAATCAGATTTTTGTTCATAGTTCGCCAGATGTTTTCTTTACAGTTAAAGTTTGCGAGTTCATGCAACGCACATGACCTTTCAGGAGCAGCTCTATTTAAATGCGTGTCGTTTATCTAATCTTATTTATCTGTGCTTTTTTTTTTTTTTTTTTTTTTCTCCCCCACATGTGATGCCACTCACTGGTTGACATGCCAGTTCTTGTGAGGTTAAAAATGCTGCACGTCCAGTCAGGGGCAGATAAATAATAAAATAAAAAGCTAGTACAAAATGAACCTGCAAGACCATGTATGCAACTGTTTTATTTATTTAGTTAGTTAGTTAGTTAGTTAGAACTCAAATACAAATTTTTTCAACTGAACACTGTGACAGCATGGCCTGTTGGCAAACCGGAAACCAGAACTACCTGTATACCGGCGTGATGTGTGTTTGTATCCCATCATGCATCACTCTGCATGACAGTAATAAAATATAGGAGGTGTTCTCTGGAGGTTTCACACATGCAGTGCAAAATGAGTAGATATTTTAATCTTTAGTAAAATTAGACAGGCGTTTAAGTGCAAATAAAAGAGGACTTATTAAGTATTTGATCAGTGTGGGTAGGTAGTTATGCCCCTTATGTTGTGTTATGCCTAATGTAGGGAGGAAATGTAAAATCCCAGACTGTAGTTTGTAATGTAAGAAACTGAAGGGTGCTGTTTAGGTATGACTTTTACTGATCGTTTCTACCCGTAACATGTGGCTTAACTTGGCTTAATAAGAGTGTCAAGTGTAGCCAAATGCACAGTGTGTGCTTTGGTATGATATGATGGCTTGCTGAAAAAAACGACAAAATTCTTAATATGGGAACATAATTTGATAAGCCAAGATTAAGTATAAGTGCTATAATAAACTGCATTGGGTTCTTTCTTCTCATCTTCCTCTTGTTCGCTAGGAGGACGGATCGGACGTGGGAGTGGGTGGTGCTCAGGTGACGGGCTCCAACACCAGGAAGCACATTCTCCAAGTGTCCACCTTTCAGATGACCATCCTTATGCTCTTCAACAACAGAGAGAAGTTCACCTTTGAGGTAATTTCTACACACATAAATGAACTTTCTTGTAATGTAAAGCAATATAGTTGGGGAAATTTCTTAACACTTTTGTTTCAACTAATCTTCACTTAATCTTTTTTTTTTTTTTTTTTGCTATACTTTCAGTAAAACTATATTGTTAGACAGAACTTAATGAACTTGGACACATCAAGGAACTTAAGAGCTTTCTTACACACGGTCCTAAAGGTCTGACTTTCTTTTTTCCTTGTCGTTGCAGGAGATCCAGCAGGAGACGGACATCCCGGAGCGAGAGCTGGTGCGAGCGCTGCAGTCTTTGGCCTGTGGGAAGCCCACTCAGCGTGTGCTCACCAAGGAGCCCAAATCTAAGGAGATTGAGAACGGCCATGTATTTACAGTTAACGACCAGTTCACCTCCAAACTGCACAGAGTAAAGATCCAGACAGGTACTGGTACACACAGCAAGCCGGCTTATATTTTTGAGATTTCTATGTTAGTCCTGATGGAACTTTTCTTTCTGTGATTTGAATGTCTTTTAGTTTTCATTTTATTCAAATTTAAAGAACGTCCCAACTTTTCTGGAATTCAGGTGTATATGTATGTAATTCAGGTGTATATGTATGTATGTATGTATGTATGTATGTGTGTGTGTGTGTGTGTGTGTGTGTATATATATATGGGGAAATATGACTGTTGGGTTAACAAAATCTTCAACAAGTGTATTTTTAAATGCACACAGAGCTGCCAAGTTCTAAGTTATCAGATTGATATACCTAATAAACTGCCAGCTTTCAAAACTGTGTTCCGTATGTGTCTAATAACTCTCAACAGTTAAGAAACGCTAGCTTTTAAAGCGGTATAGTTATATTAGCCATCATTCTGTGACTATTTGGATACGCAAGGCTCATGCCATATGGATTTGGTTTGCAGTTGCTGCTAAACAGGGTGAATCCGACCCTGAAAGGAAGGAGACACGGCAGAAAGTGGATGACGACAGGAAGCATGAGATCGAAGCAGCCATCGTTCGTATCATGAAGTCCAGGAAGAAGATGCAGCACAACGTGCTAGTAGCAGAGGTATGATTATTTAGTCTATAAGTGGTCATTAATCACGTCTGTAAAGAGGATCATTTCTAAGCAGCTCATGTGAAGTTATAGTGCGTTCAGTTTGCCTGAATTATGGTCATATTTAGTTTTTCGTTGTTTAATTAATGATTAGTATAAATACTGACACATACTTGGTGGATTTTAAGAGGAAAGAGGATGTTCTATAGCTAAGTATTAGTAACGCCACTTCATGTCCGAGCTACATCACTCCACCATATTGTTTTGTTTTGTTGTAACTTTTTGAGCTTGGAATAAATTGCTATAATTTCAGCAATTTTAATCTTGCATATAGTTATACTGACTGCGCGTTTTAAAGCAGAATATAAAAAGATGCAGGATGCGACTGTATATAGTTCATGTAATGGCTGTCTGTCGTGTCTCTTCAGGTCACTCAGCAGTTACGGGCACGATTCCTCCCAAGTCCTGTGGTCATTAAAAAACGCATCGAAGGACTTATTGAGCGGGAATACTTGGCAAGAACGCCAGAAGACCGCAAGGTGTACACTTACGTAGCATAAATGTGGCATGAATTTCAACCGAAACCTGGTGTGGAGTGAAAGAGAGCGTGAGAGTGTTATTTTTGGGACATGAGCATGAACTGGGAGGTTTTTTTTTTTTTTTTTTTTCCCTGTGCTTAGGTTTTGTTTTGTTTTTTTTTTGTTTTTTTTTTTGTTTTTTTTTTTCCATTTTGTTTTTCATCGCTACTGGGGGAAAACTGAGAAGTTAACCTTTAATCTTCTGTACGGACTCGTTTTAAAAAGGTTCTTAGCGATTCACACAGAAGCCTTCCAAAGCCTCCAGGGAGCTGGACGAGATTCAGCTCGGGCTCGCGGACGAGGAGGTGTCCGTCTCTGTGAGAGAACTGTGAAAGAGTCGGAAACTATAAACCTGAACCCAGATCAACAGAAGTGCCCAAATAAACGAAGAACGATGACTTTCCAGCATGGGACGCCTTCCGAGACCAATCAGGTTACAGTGAAATGTGTACCTTCCCACATTTATTTTTGTTAGTTTGACCTATTTTTCTTTTCTCCCCCTCCTTGTTGGTGTAAACGTGTTTGTGGTCTGTGGCACCATGTTGGTTGTACAGGTTTAACCCTTGCCTGCCTGCAGAAGATTTTAAAAATGGAGGCTGGGTATCAGAGAGCCATATTTAGTTGCTTTGGAGCATGCCTTTTCTGACGAGGGGTGAAATAACTCTTTCAAGGTTTCTAAAAGAAATGGTTTGGTCGTGTCTTTGTTTGAACTTTTTCGTATTTGGCATGGCCAAATGTAAATTTAATTATTAGCTTTTTTGTAGGGTCCTTCTGATGCAGTTCCATTATAGGGGGGAGGGTTTTTTTGTTTTTTGTTTTTTTTTTGGCAGCAGAAGGAACTTCTGGAGCATTGTGTCTAAACGTGTACAAATTGTAAAATAATTGTTATTGTACTCGCTGAAGTGGACTGTACAGGGCCTTGTTTTCATCATTGTTAAATGTAGAAAAAGGAGTTAAAAAATAAACGGATTTGCTGCTTCGGGTCATCTTTTGCTTTCTGATGGTAGTCCTAAGAGATTCCAGTTGAAGCAGTTTAGACATGCGTCTTTGAAATTTCACTATTAAGAAATGTCGGACTAAAACTGAGCAAAGGTTTGTGATCCCATGCGATTCTGGGTGAAGAAAGGAAAACGTACCTCAGTTTTTCGGATTATGTACGGGGAGGGGGCGAAAAAAAAGGAAAATTTAGTTTGAAAAGAAACCAAAAAGGAAGAATTTAAAGGTTTGCTATAACATCTGACTGTTGTAACAGATGTGTCAAGAATGTGTTGGACGATTATTACAACTGAAATCGTCCCAAAAGCTACTGAGGATATGAAAGAAGTTAGAAACCGTTATAAAGGCAACTGGTGTCATTTAGCCAGTGATCCTAACTTATAACATTTGCCTATTTTTAATGTAAGATCTAACATACTAAATTAAAATGATTTTGCCATAAAGGTATGCATTTTTTTTTTTTTTTCCTGTCTTTGTTCAGTATTGTCACTGCATTAAATTCTGCATTACAAGTTCACTCATTTTATTAATCCATTATTTAATAAAGAATAATTTACAAGATTAAACCCGAATTTGGTTTGGACTAAGTTTATTAAGAAATATCAATAGATAAGTTTGAACTCTCTAAGCTTGGATTAACGTTTACGTAATGAATTTAATGTCAGTCACGTATAACTAATGTGTATACAGTCTATACAGTGCCCTCCACAAGTATTGACACCCCTTGTAAAGATTTTTTTATTTAAAAAAAAAAAAAAAAACTTAGAAATAATCCAGCTTTTTTGCTAAAGTAGCTTCGCCTCACACTGAAAAAAGTGAGAACAATCCAACTTTTCATTGAAATAACATTTATATTGAAGAAAAACAAATCCCTCATGAAGAAATAATTATTTTCAACACAAACGTGTGCCACAATTATTAGCACCCCTGGAAAACAACATCCCAATACTTGTGGAGGGCACTGTATATACATAGAATAATATGAGCTAAAATAATAATACATCTGTAACGCCTTGCCCAGTCCTTAACCCTGTTTAAGGAAAAATCCACCCAGAACAACTTGCATGTTAATATTTATTACTGATGTCTAGTGGGGTCCAAGATGCATTTTGGAATAGAATTCACCTTTTTCGTTTATGTTTATCACATCAACATGGTCTATGTTCATGATGGTTAATGTTGTACGTCACCCACAATGCCACTTGACTGATCATGGTGCCAGTGGGGCTTGTAATTCCCCTCCTCCAACTAGTAATAACCAAGAAAAATCCCCCCTCAACTTGAAATTGCTGTGACTTCGACTCAATGTAGTTGCGCACGAGATAAGAAATAATCTATATAATTATATCCGTTATCTATACCGTTTATCCATTTAGGGTCGTGGAGAAGCTGAAACCGATCCTTGCTAATTTCAGGTGAGAGGCGAGGTACACCCTGGAGACGTCCCCAATCTATTACATGGCTAACGCCCACATGAACAGCCATTCACACTCACGTTCACACCTTTGGGTAATTTAGAGTAGCCACTTGACTTAATCTGCAGGTCTTTAGGCTGTGGAGGAAACTTGAGCACCTGGAGGAAACCCACGCAGGCACGGGGAGAACGTGCATACCCTGCACAGAAAGACCCCAATTAGCCAGCATGTTCGAACCCAGAACCTTCTTACTGTGAGCTCACAATGCTAACCCCTGCACCACCGTGCTGCCCCGTGAGTTATACTGAATACACAAGTATTTCCGTGAGCTCAATTAACATATAGACATATTCACTTGTTCAAGGGAGAACGCTGACGTAGCTACCTAGCTTGTTGCTAACAAAAGACAAATATGGAGTCGTCCGTGTTTTTCCCCCACTTCACTTTGTATGTCGGATGATGTCAGTCCAACCTGCGAATTACGACCACGAGGTACAGTAGGTCGAATGCAGTATTGCCCTTTCTACGTGTCTACGGAAAGGGGTTGGGACAGACGCGTGCACTGATCTACGCTGGATTTCTCATTGAACATCACTGATAAATCATGAGTGACATATTATGACTAATCTTGTGTTAGATATCAGTGAGGAACGCCAGTGTAACTGTGCTAGCAATGTCTCCCTGTGACATCAGCACAGCACACAACCGCCGAGTTCTCACACGAATATTGAAAATACAGCACCGAATAACACATCAGCAGCACAATCACTCACTCACTCATCTTCTGCTGCTGATTAATCCTGTTCAGGGTCACAGGGGGGAGCTGGAACCAATCCCAGCTGACTTTAGGTGAGAGGTGGGGTTACACCCTGGGCAAGTCCCCAATCCACCACAGGGCGGCACACTGACATTCACATTAGAGCATGGGTACCCGACCCGAACCTGACGGGTCGGGTCGGGTTCGGACAAATATTTCAAAATGTCACTCGGGTTCGGTCACATCAGCACAAAAACATTTGATATTTAAAATAGTAAAGTAACTTTTTGTTCCCAGCCCGAAGCGCACCTCCTTTCAGAGCGCCCGAAAACGGGTGTGCAGAATGCACGCTCTGTGTGGGCAGATTCATGACGGAGAGTATCATTATAATCACTTAGCAGCGCCTGTTTCGGCCAAACATTAAAATTCCAATCGGGTTCAGGACGGGTTCAGACAGAAACATATAAATGCATATCGGGGTCGGGTTCGGTTCGGGTTCGGTCACTGCTCTGTCAGGTTTGGGTCAGGGTCAGACAGAAACATATAAATGCATGACGGGTCAAGTTCAGTTCGGGTTCGGTCACTGCTCTGTCGGGTTCGGGTCGGGGTCAGACAGAAACATATAAATGCATGTCGGGGTCGGGTCGGGTTCGGTCACTGCTCTGTCGGGTTCGGGTCGGGGTCAGACAGAAACATATAAATGCATGTCGGGTTCGGTTCGGGTTCGGTCACTGCTCTGTCGGGTTCGGGTCAGACAGAAACATATAAATGCATGTCGGGGTCGGGTCGGGATCAGGTTGGGCCCGGTTTGGGATCGGTCACTGCTCTGTCGGGTTCGGGTCGGGGTCAGACAAACATATAAATGCATGTCAGGGTCGGGTCGGGTCCGGTTCGGGTTCGATCACTGCTCCGTCGGGTTCGGGTCGGGTTCAGACAGAAATAGGAGGCCCGAACAGCACTCTAATTCACAGGCAATTTAGAGTAGCCAATTAACCCGATCTCCTCTGTGCATGTCTTTGGACTGTGGGAAGAAACCGGAGGAAACCCACACCGACACAGGAAGTACATACAAACTCGAACCCGAAATCGAACCCAGATCCTTCTAGCTGTGAGGCGCCAGTGCTAACCACCACACCACCGTAACCCCCCACCCCCCCACATGCATTGTGTTCCAGGGTGGAGTTTTCCTTTAAGAGCATGGGGGCCATTGGTGACATGTCCTCAGTCCCATCTGGTGTCTTTTATATTAATCCAGTAACAGCATGGTGGCCATCTGCTCTAATACACATTGCATTGTAATTCCCAAACACTTCCCATAGCGCTTCCTACTCCGTTTTGGAGCTGTGGGGTATTTTGTAAGCTCCTAGCTCTGGTTTAGATTAAATTTGCTGTTTTAATTTTTAATCACAGTGATAAAGTGGGGATTAATGACGCTCGCTCACCGGTAGGTGGCGCCAAAAGCGACGCCGAGCCGAACAGACGCCTAGCGGACAGCAGGCAGGACAACACCGCTACTTTTATCCCGCAATGGAAAGTCTGAAAGTGTCGCACTCGGTGGCAAATTTAGCAAAAAAAGAAATGGTGAAATAATGCTGCGCAGACGGTTTATACTCCACAAAAGCGTGGAGGATGGGAACACCGACTCTGGAGCCGAAACTGCAGGGTGAGTTAGCCGACAATGCTAACCGTTTTTGTTGATGTTGGTCACTTTGGAGACGTCTGAAATCGCACACTTCAGTACTAAATAGTGCATCAAAAAGGCTACGCTGCCGCAGATGGCCCTCTGCATAGATACTCACTGTTTAGTGCGCTAGTATGCGCGTTTGGGACGCAGCCTTTGTTTGTGGTATCCAAGTGGGCGACGGATAAACATACTGTAACTATGAGGGTCGAGTGAACGTTCAGTTTTACTCGGAGTTTTGTAATGTTGTGTTGTTCAACTGAGTAACTTTGTGGACAAATGAAACGCGGAAAAAAGAACCAGCCTTGCTATCCTCCAAACATCACGCATCTTTTCTTGCCGTGTAAAACAAGGCATCACTGAAATTAGAGATGAGCCCCAAGCTCTTCTTTTGTCTCATTATGAATTAACTAACAGGCCAGAAAACCGTTAATTACAGTGGATCTTGAACGCTGCACGGGAGTAATTAAACCCAGCGGTGACATTAATTTGGCTGAAAGTAGGCAGAACTTCACAGGTGACCCTTTTAACAGTGAAAGTGAGGCGTCTAAAAACCCACCACTTGAGCTGTTTTTTTTTTTTATTTATTTTTTTTTAAAGTACTTGAAAAGTGTCCTTAAGCATAAAAAATAAATATTTTATAGGCCTAGACTTTGAGGGAAAAGCTACCCCCAAAAGGCTTGTGTTGAACATATAGGCAGGCAGTGTCCAAATAGTGTACTGTTTACATGTCCATTAAAATACACCTTAAAGTACCTTAAAACACAGCTTTATTTTTTATTTATTTATTTTTTTAAACAAAACAAGGGCATTCTCCTCAAGGTCCATATACTGTCACAAATTAATAATACTTATGGGTGGCCGTGTCTTTCTAATCTAAAATTCAACCTTAGGTGGGTAAGAATTCATTTTTGGCATCCACATCAGCTTATATGATGTTAACAAATGTCTTAAAGAGGCTGGCTGACCATTCCCAGAATCCTCTATCCCATGTAGCGAGTCGACATTTTCAATGCCATCGATCTTCTAAAAAACTAATACTAAAAATTCGTTCTAAAAAACACTCACTCACTCGTTCATCTTCTGACGCTTAATCCTGTTCGGGGGTGGGGGAGCTGGAGCCAATCCCAGCTGATTTTGGGCGAGAGGGGGGGTTACACCCTGGGTGGGTCGCCAATCTACTGCAGGGCGACACACAGAGACGGACAACCATTCACACTCACGTACACACCTACGGGTAATTTAGAGTAACCAATTAGCCTAATCCCCTCTGTGTGTGTCTTTGGACTGTGGGAGGAAACTGGAAAACCCGGAGAAGCCCACAGGGAGAACATGTAAACTCCACACAGGTCGACCCTAGGGATCGAAGTGCTAACCATTACGCCACCGTGTTGCCCCTCAAAAAACAAAGAAAGAAACAAAAAAACAAAAAAAAAAAAGCAACAATCGGGTGACATCCTAGGCCATAGATTTTAAATTGTAAGGCGAAAGATGTTTTGTCAAAGTGTCTGTATTGTAAATTCTTCTGAGTGATCCTTAACCTTTCGCATGCTTATTCCGGTGTAATGGACCTGAACCAACCATGGCCGTCTCGTGGACAGCCACGAAGGAAAGAAGAGCATATAAAAAATATTTCGTTCAAAGCTTCCACGAATGACGTGTGAAAGCAAAAATTCAAGATGGGTTTCTAAAGCATCACTCGCAGTGAATTTGTGGAGATTTTGCTGCACATACAGTTGCGGACGCGTGCTTTCAAGACAAAAACAACACATTGGATTGTGAGAGGGGCGAGCCGCCCCGTTTAAGGTGGAATATTTTGGACATATTCGGGGAAACGCACAGAATAGTACGAAGAAGTGAGGCTGGGGCTGAGTTCCTTCTAGCTCAGACGGTAGACTCATGCAGCTCATCAGTGCTTATGGAGGAAAACTAAAAGTAGACAGACTAAGCACGTTTTGTTTAAGTAAAATAACAAATGACACAAAATGACATTTGTTCGATCATTTTGGTTGTTGTTGTTTGAGCAAGTCGGTTATAGCTTTTCTGTTTGCCATATTTGAAATTCCGAGGAAACATGGTTAATAGCTAAGGATGGACTTAAAACACTGATAATGAAGCATTTTTCTTTGTGTAATAATTTGTTCTACATGCTTCTGTTTGTAACTTTATTGTGATATAATGCATGGCTCAACTGTAATAATTTCATTTGTCAAACTGTTGATAAATTGTATACAATTTTAGTCCTCTCATCTAATATCATGACCAGCTGTCACTCCTTGTGAAAATGAGAATTTCCTGACACACAACATGCACATCTTTAAAAGTAAAAGTGGTCTAAAATATTACTCTTATTGTAGTCACAATACGTTATTGCTACGGATGCATCATTTTTCATCATAATCACAATTGATTCACCATAACTGCGGTGCACAACCTCTTGGCTCCGGTCTTAACATATTTAATAGCTGTTTTCTTTTCTTCTAGATCAGACTGCAGCAAAATGTCTTGCAGTAGCAGTAAGTACAATACGCATACTTGCTATAATATCACATTACATATTTCAGACTTTTTTCATTTTAAAAATCCCCTTAGCACTTTACGTAATCCATAATCTTCTCGGTCTTTAACTCTTCCTGGCTTTTGCGCCTACGCAGCCTCATGCCAAACCTGGGTTGTGAATCGTGCCTTTTTTAAAAGATTAAAAAAAATATTTTTAATTTTTTATACAGTAACTAATATTTTAACCAGTTTTTTTTTTTTTTTACCTTGAACATGTAATCCTCTGCTTCCCCACCTAGTTGACCTCATGACTCGTGATCCCCTACCAGTCGCCATGCACCTGCTGGCCAACCCAGGTGACTCCCTCCTCCTCCAGCACACACTGGACCGCCTGCTCGACTGGGTGTGTCCCGGCTTGCGCCTCTTCCACGTGTCTGAACGCGCCTGCCCGGTACGCGAGTACACCCGTGGTCACTTGTGCCCGCCGACCACCTACCCGTCTCTAGCCGTCACCTTTTTCCTGCATGAGTCCTACGGCGAAGAGCGCATCCTCCGGGTCCTTGACTTCCTCCAGCGTCCACCCTGGCAGTACCACCACACCGAGAATGGCCATGCGAGCTCTGACGCCATGCTCCGACCATATCTGCTGCCTGGACGAGACTTCTACAGTCTTGGCCCAGGTATGCCGGTGTGGGCCGTGCGTCCAGTGCACTGTGGAGGTGAAGTGCTGCGCGTGACTCTGCACAGTGGGCACGAGAATTTTGAGGACGCCGTGAGGCTCTACGAGACAGTGCTGCGCATGAGAGCCGAGGAGCAGAAAGCTGGGTTCTGCTGGTTTACCTTGTTGAAGGAAAGGACTTTCAGTCTGCAGCTAGCTCTCAAGCAGCTGGCACCGGGTGTGCGGGTGGAGACGTGTCACTCTGCAGTGCTGCAGTTCAGGGTGGGCGAGATCGGCCAGCTCGTGCCCCTGCTGCCCAACCCGTGCTCACCTATCAGCGCCACTCGCTGGCAGACGGAGGACCTGGATGGCAGCAAGATCCTGTTTCAGGCAAGTGTCAGGAATTTCCTGGTGTTTTAATGGTATCTTTTTTTCTTATGCTTGAAAAACACTCACCTCAACTGGTAATTTTTGCAATACATTATCAAAGGTTTTTAAAGCGCACGTCTAGTCACTATTAAGTTGGCTTACTCTGTGATACATTATCAATGCCAGAATACTCTCATTGAACCACTGAATATCATATTACCGTGTTTCAGCTATATAAACTGAACCAGCTATAAATATTACTGCCTGATTTTCGAGTCTACTGATCGTGCCCCAGCTCTTAGTGTGAAACTTACTTCAAGGAACATTTTACCCTTCCAACTTGTTTTGGCAAACACCAAATAATCACCAGGAAATGTTGAACAGACGCGAGCAGAAACCCGATCAGGCTTTCGTCTGAAACGTAAATACGCAGTGCTGGGCTGGGATGTGTGGAACAAGGTTTTTCCCGTGAAACCTTGTTGGTTTTTGGTCGTGGGACGAGCTGCCAAGAAGCAATTCTAAGAGGCTCAGGAGGCACAAAAGGCTGGATGCTATGAAACATAATTAACAACCAGAGTAGTCAATGTGGAGGGATAAAGCTCCCGTTGCTTCCCTTTGATTCGGCCTCGTAGTCAAAGCATTCCCTGATGGAAAAGAAATGTGTGTGCTGGAAACTAATCTAGACCACCATAGGAACTAAAACTGCATCAAGCTTGAAAAAAATGTACAAAAGTACATTTCAAGATGGATAACCACCGCAAACCTCAACGACCTGGACGATATTGTTAGTGAGTTTTTGCCCCAGGCATCCGGGGTCTGATTTTACTGAACGCACTTTTAAAGTAGACTTCACATGCAGTGCTAAGCCTTGTGGCCGAGTGTCATTAGCGTCTCTGTGATTAACGATCTCATTGATATTGAGTCTTAAATAAAGTGTGAACAGTCTGACCCGCAGAGCGCTGTCATAGTCACACATTCATTCACTTCATAACCAGTTAATCCACCTTTTAGTTCAGGAGACAAACCTAACGTTAAATAGGTCATTTCAGCAAGCTGTTACACGCAATTTACTGTCTTCCCACAATACTAGCTAACGTCATCGGACAATTTTCCCAGGCGAAAAGTTGCATAATGAGAGCACGATCGTGATGTTTTTATTCAAAGCTACAGTTTGATATAGTTTTAAGTGTTTCCAGACCTGTAAGAATCCATCTAATTTAGGAAAAGCTATTTTAGCAGTACAGCATTACCATGATCTCGCTACTTTACACTTTTCTGGCCCGGAAATGAGCTCCACTCCTATCTAAACCAGAGCTCTATCCCTCGATCACAAGTGTACATAGATTTAAAAGAATGGTTGGGCTTCAGTGAGGGGGAAGAGAAAGGACTGGGAGTGTTTAAGTGCTATTGCAGTTCAACTTACCGGCAGTAGAGGGGGCTAAAAATTACACACTGATTCTTTAATACACAATTTTCATTTGTTTTGCTAGGATAGGCAGGTTGATGGGAATCCCTGTAAATGACTAGGCTGAGATCACCCCATGCAACTGTCACAGATTAAAAAAAATAAAAAATAAAAAAACCCACACAAACAATATACTAAGAAGAACAAAAATCTTTAAAATTATTTTACAGGTTAAAGGAGTAACGCAGTCACAGAGGCTCTTCACTTCAGCTTTTCCCCTCAGCTGCCCAGCTCTTCCTCCTAGATCGCTCTTGAGGTGCCCGGTTCCCATATCAGCCTCCCCGGGTACCAGGCTGTGCCATCTTAAAGAGCGTGCCCTGGGTAGCACGGCTGGATCGCTCAGATTGGCGGGAGGTGCCACCGAGAGCTTCGGCTCCAGCAGTGCTTGTAGCACTCCTCCTGGCAGCTCCTGCTACTCATCCCAGTGCAGCAGCCCTGCCCTTCTGTCCATCAATCCCTTCGAGCCAGTCGCACCTTGTGGTGCGTCAGCGGCTCACCTGGTAATGGAGGAGGAAGAAGACAAGGAACCCGAGACGAACGTAGACACAGGCTGTGCTGTCAACGTACAGCGGCCCGCTCTGGACACACTAGCGAGAGATTTAAGATGCTGCCTGCCGGAGGCACAGAGGACGTGGGGTGGCTCAGAAGGAGAGCCCATGGCAACACAGAGCCTCATTCAAGAGCCAGAACAAGTGGACGAGTTCTTTATCTGATTGACTGCTGCGAAAAGTAAAATAATTAGAACACGTTACGGAGAGTCCGTATGACGGCGAGCCTGGAGTTAAATTTAAACTTTAGATCTTAATGCATGTCCCCATCACCTCTGGAGACCCTCACAGAGACCAGGCGAGGACTGAATCAAAATGACTTAACCGCCAGTTAGCAAGGTTATGAACTTGGTATTATA
>JAQMCW010000018.1:5880575-5898495 GCA_030068335.1 Chrysichthys cranchii
AAAAAAAAAACAAACAAAACAAAAAAAAAAAGACCACACTGATGCACAGTTGTTAACATGTCTATCACACACTAAACATGAATTCTACCAGGTCAGGAAAATTATTAGGGAAGTAACAAAAATAGCAAAATCACCTCTAGCATCAGCCCATTCCCTCCCTCCCTCCCCCTTCACGGCCCCAATCATCGCAACCCAGAGTCCTTAAACAGTAGATGGACAGTGAGCCTACTGGACAAAAACAGCCACTGAAAACGATGCACAAGACGCTCCAGCGAAAAGTTATGTGGACTGTGGAAAAATGGACCCATCCTTTAATTTATTCCCCAGATTACATTCCCTCCCTCCCTCCCCAGCTTCCTGTGTTAGAATGGAGTCCACTCTAATCCTTTAGTAGGGCCGGTCTCTTCTTTCCTCTCGGTGCTCCCCTCTAATAAACAAACAAACAGGGGCAAGGAATTAACAAAATGCGACTTTCGCTCCCAGGAAATCAAGTATCTTAATTCAGTTATAACAAGGATAAAACTGATCACTTTACCTTCCGCCCATTTTGTATCCGCCACCATAACCACCACGTTCTCCACTGCCATAACCGCCACGGTCTCCGCCTCTGAAACCACCTCTTCCGCCTCTGAAACCACCACGGTCACCACTGAAGCCTCCTCTACCTCCACGGTCTGAAGGGAAGGCAGCAGGCAAAAGTTTCACAAAATACGCCAAGAGTCACTTTGGACTAACGCATTAAGCCAACATAAATGTAGCGGGATTTAAAACAAGCAACACTCCCCCCTGCCAATATTTTGGTAACCTCACCCACCTCCAAAACTGTCTCCAGGTTTCGGTGCCCCACATTTGTTGCATTCGTATCGCCGGGCAAAGTTCATGTTTCCACAAGAGCTACGGTGAGAATACAAGATTAGCGATGTGTTTGTTTTTCTTCAACATTTCTACAAACCCACCAACATGTAAAGATACATGTGACGTTTAAAGTTAGGCTAGACCCAAAACCGAACACCACGTACGGTCACTGATGCTTTGCGTCTACTACTGAGCATATGACTAAAACATGCCTGGTTAGGATGTTCATACTGACCTCTAAATTGACGTTTATTACGCTGCTGCGCCAATGGGTAAAATACAGACACGCGTACATGGCTTACAAAAATCACATACAACCCTAAACATGCCTAAAATGTAATCTAGACACTGATCAGTATTCTCCTGGGGGTAAATCAAGTCAGGTCATTTTTATAGAGAAAACCTGTCGAGATGAATTCAAGAAACTCCAGTGCCTTACTGCCCCCTAGTGTTTACACTAGTATTGCACCATGTGGACATGTCTGCACACACGAAAGCAGTTGGGCAAAATCACCAGGAGATAACTGATATACACGGCAGCCATATTGTCCGTGTCCAAAGTATGTTAGCCTCAAAACAATCTGATGGCACAAGACTTGCGTCAGCTACACAATGGGAACCTCGTTTTCCCTCAGGACAGGAACCATGTAGCACAGAGATGCTAACCGTTACCAAGAGCATCATATTCTGCCCCAATTTTATTCCAATTCTTAAACCTCGAACTAACATACCTGTTAGGACAAAGCCAGTCTCCTCCTTTAACGTCAAAATTGGGACCACCCCCAAAGCTTCCTCGACCTCTGAAACCTTCAAGGGGAAATACAGGTTACACTTGTATCTCAAATCATTATACTATAATTTAACAGCAACAAGGACGAAATTTAAACGTACCACCACGTCCTCTCCCTCCTCCTCCTCCTCTCTGGGAGAACTCTGCTCGTCGGGTGGCGAAGGACACCTTGATAGGCTTTCCGTTGAACTCCTTGCCTAGAATTCACACAGCACTAGGTTAAAACAAGATCTCCGTACGATCATTTCACCATAAGAACAATCACTTAAACTGACCATCAAACCATTCAATGGCTGCTTTAGCAGAAGGTGGGTCATCAAAGGAGACTGTGGCTTCACCCTTCAGTCTACCAGTGGCTTTGTCCGTGTACAGGTTAATCATAGGCTTGCCAGTCTTTTTATTCACCTGAAAGAAGGAACATTTATTAAAAAAAAAAAAAAAAGGCAATTGGTATGGTATTACTTGGAAAGCTTAAAGAATACCGAAACAATCATGAAACCTACCTTAATAATTCCGATCTGTTTGAAGAATTCGGCAACTTCGTGAGTTGTGACGTCCTCGCCAAGGCCTTGGACAAAGATGGTGTTGTTATCAGAGTTGTCCTGTTCTTCACCTACAAAAGACAAAGTCTTAACCACATCTCAAACCTCCTTTTAAAAAGGCTTCCAAAAATCAGGCCAAGTTACACCACTCTGGATAATCGCTCATGTTCCTCACCTGCATCATCCCTTTGACCATAGTCTCTGGGTCCTGAAAAACAGGAAGACAGGAAAGGAAAGGGAAACCCATGAGCAACTTGAAAGATCTTAATCTCCAGGAGTTATTCAACATCAATGAAAAAAAGCGCGTCTACAAGGATATACTTGACTTTTGACAGCTATACACCAGGTTTCATCAAATGGCTGCATCCTTTGTCAGCACCTTGTAATACCGTAAATGTTCTTGTGCATTAATTATAAACCCCCTTATAAAGCTTCTGCTAAAGCCATGTACTCCTTCTTCGCCATAGGCACAGCTGGCATCCAGAACGCTGGCATTTTATTATTTTTTTTTGTTTAAATGTCAAGTCCTCATGCAACAATACCATTACCAGTAAAATGAAGTTACATTTTAACCCAAGACCATTTACCAGAAAGGAAAACCTAACAATGGCGGGAGATCTTTGGGGTTTATTTTTTTTTTGGTCAGTCCAAAAAAGGTGGCTGTCAAGAGTTCATTGTTCTTTTGCCAGTTAAGCTTTTTTTTCTCTTCATTTTCCCCAACTGAGACAGTTCTGATGCTCATCACTTACCACCGTAATTTTTGTAGCCACCACGGTCACCACCACTGCAGAGGAAAAATGGAAGATGTGATGGCTTTCCTTTGTCGCAACCTGGGAGCTCAAGACTCCCCACTTATGTGCATTGTGTCCTGTCATGGTTCAAGTTTTATCAACAGGCAATGTCTCCCGTTCATGAATACGCTGGCTAAAGAGGTGTGCCAATAGAGCAAGTGACAATAATTGAAACTCGAGAGACATTTTACTTTCTTCCAATTTAGGATTGGGTGAATCGACTGGGTTAGTATCTATTGCTCTTCTAAGCCAAAACCGAGCAGGAGCATGGAGGATTCCCTCCCAGCCCCCTCATAATAGGAGTGTGTCTAAATTTAGATATCTACACATTAGCTGAGGCGCTCGAGTTGAGCGCACTATTTTCTTCCATTGAGTGCTTATATGAGCTCCAATGGTTGAAGTCCAAGTTTAATTTCATTCACTTTGATACCTGTAGTATAAAATGTAGACCATGTTAACACAAAAGCATTCGACTCCATGTTTAAAAGAAATACAACACTTTAATTACACCGTTCTATGGGGAACAACTGAATGATGAACTTGTGCTTCTGTGGCATTAAATATCCTGAATACACCCTTTTAAAACAGTGCTCTTAAGGTTTATGGGCTGCCAGACACCATTAGCAAAATTCTCTCCTTAAATTCGTCCTACATCAAATGGTGTGGTTCTTAGTATGGCATTTCTAACACAGGGCCACTTGTTGCTTTTCTTCTAAATGTAAAATTGGGATTAAATAAATAAATAAAATAAAAAAAAATCTTGACTTTAGAGAAAACAAACAAAAAGAGCAACCCAAACAAACTATATAACCCTTTGCTTAGCTGGGAAGGAACTGAAAAGCATCTGGGTTAAGTGTCCTCTACAGAACAAAATCAACACAATGCTGAAACGGTCTTAAAACGGTTTTTTCTTTAACACCGATTTATGCACCTTGTTGAACCTTTAGAATTTGAGTGTCAATTTGTCCTAACCTGAAATGGTCATCTCAGGAGGTTAAAAGGTCACAAATCAACAGACTAGCTCAGAGAATGGTGCAATGACCTCCATTCTGAGAAAAAACATGCAATGTGGCGTTTAAAGAACAAAATAAAAACAAAAAACCCTATAGGAAAATGTCTCAAGTAAGAGCATGAATTCTTGTGCTAGTATCAACCAGGCAGTTATTCTGTGTAGAGCCACAAGGGTGTCCCCTCACCCTAAACAATGTCTAGAACACATTTCTAAACCAACTACCCCCTAAATAGAGTTCATATGCCTGATCAATACCAATTACTAAACATAATGCATCACCAACATTGCTGAGAGAAATGTAAGGCAGTGTAGAAACCTACCGATACTTTTTCCTGGCCAAGTTTATGTTGTACAGACCGAAGTGAAAAGAAGAACTTCATGGCCACAGCCATGTAATACTCTGAATGGCTTAAGCACACGTGACTGATGAAATGAGGAATTAGGGAATTATCTACAATCAGATGAAGACTTGTGCACTTCCATCAAGCAGAACTAGCAGTAGGTACCTGTTGGGGGGGGTAGGCTTTCAGACTTACCCCACACCAGAGGGCGGGCCTCCTCCTCTTCCACCTCGATCAAAGCCGCCACGGTCGAAGCCTCCACGCTCGTAACCGCCACGATCAAAGCCTCCGCGGTCGTAGCCACCACGCCCTCTGCCCCTGTACCCCTCGGACCGGTCACCTCCTTCATCACCACCATACCACCTGCTATCACCTGAAAGCAAAGCAATAAAATCTAACTGTAGTCGGATTCCACTCCAACCTCACGATCATTAACGTACCATTATCATCCTGGACATTCTGCAACTTGAGAACCCGAGCTGTGCACGGACACATATAGACCTCAATTATTTAAATATCGACCTCCCAGGCAGGACTCTTCACAAACACGCACATGATGCACGCAGATTTTTACCTTCATTTCGCCTCCCATAACCTCCTGATGGCGCACCATACGATCCTGCAGACTGTCCAGGTGCTCCTTCAGACTGCTGCCCATATGAAGCCTGCTGCCCATAAGAGCTTTGTTGCCCATAGGAAGCCTGCTGCCCATAGGACTTCTCGCCATACCTTGAGAGAACCGTTAAACGTTGGACTTTAATCAAGACGACAAACTCCTGCTTTAAACAAAAACAGCTACCAGCCAACAGTTTTACCCTGATGAAGAATCCGAGCTTTGCTGCCCATAACCTTCATAAGTCTGCTGTTGCTGTCCATAGCCAGAGTAACTCTGTGAGGACTGCCCGTAACTCTCTGGGAAAGGACCAAAGAACAGAAATGCATCACGAACACCACAAGAAACATGACAAATGTGCAACAAGGCCGCGTTCACACATACCCGACTGTCCGTAACCCTCATAATTCTGCCCGCTGTACGTGCTGCCTCCGTTGCCTTGACCGTAACCCTAACACAAGACAGAACAACATGTATGAACACATGGCTGGCATCAAGATCTAACCAAGCAAGATGATCCTCACACCAACTTGATTTAATTGAATAAGTCTGGGGTCCTACCTGGCCACCAGGTTGGTAGCTCTGGGATCCACCATAGGACCCATAGCTGTAAGATTCAGGAGAACAGGAATCATTAAAATCACTCAAATCAATGTGGGGAAAATGCCAATACATACAACAACAACAGGATAAAACACAGGTTGGTCAGATAACCCTGGTGCTGAATTACAGTACTGCATCTAGGCTGCAACAACAGACGATCACTTGCCTTTGTGGGGCTCCAGGCTGCCCGTAGCCTGAATCTAGGAAAGAAAGACTCCGAATTAATAATAAAAACAAACACACACACACACACACCCCTTAAATGTACTACGCGTACCATAACTCCTACCATCCACAAATACACCGATTACACAAGCAGGTTAGTGCACCCGGGTTAAGGCCTGAGGCGGAGGCCTAATGGCTTCCGCTAAAAGCGTTTAGCAAGCTAGCTGGATGAAGTGACCGGATTCCGCGCATATACCGTAATTCTTACTTCACAGAAGTGCACTAAAAAGGCGTTATTTTGCGTCTCACGGAGTGCTCTTTTCTAGGAATAGACGACCATTTGGGACGAAACCACTCTGGACTTGAGCCAGTCCGACAGCGAATATATAAAGCGCACCACGCCGAGGAACAAAAAAAATGGCGGCGACGGAACACACGAACATAACCGTCCAGTCCGCTCGCGCCTCTAACCTCACAGCCACAGCGGGAAACTGGACATTATTTAGAATTATTAACCAAAAACCAACCCAAATGTTACGTAAAATACTGCATCCTTATACGTTAATAAGAGCGCGCGCTGTAAAGAGCTAACAGGCTAATCTTCACGAGGCCGACGGCTCCGCCTTTGCTAACTGACTGACTAGCCGTTTAATTTTAAACCGCTCTCCGGGGTCACAAACAAACCAATTCTTTTACTCCTCGGCGTAATATAACGTAGAACACGCCGACGTTTTTATAAATCCCAAAACACATCTTACCAGAAGCCATTTTTTTTGTCCGTGTATAATTAAAACTGAAGCCCTCCAATCTCCGACTTCACGTTAAAAAAAAAAAACCCTCCGCCGATAAAGAAAGCGCACACTGCAGTATTTATGAACTGTGACCTGCTGTCGGGAAAGACCAAGTCATCAGATCATGAACGTGGGTTCATTTTGAAAAAAAAAAAAACAACCCTAAAAGGTGGGATAATCCAAACTACGAAATTCTACTAGATTACACTTAATGATTATACATACATATATGTAAAAAAACAACCAAAACAAACATTTATATTAAATAGCTATCTGACCGAGTATCCCCCGGCTGTAAAATGGTACAGTCTTAGCGCCTTTTCTTAAAGCGGTCACGTGGTCAAATTTCCTCCATCCAGCATTCATAATACTGAGTTACTCACATTGATGTATGGTGATCAAGTGTTACATTGTTATTTGCGTCTTATTAAAGCTGCATGTATGTTTTTGTCAGTTTGTTTGCTAGTAATAGCTCTGTAATAATATATTTTAACATATATATTAATATCCTAATAATATATATATTAACATATATGTATAAGTACCCATCATTGAGGTCAATAGCCATTTTGTGTTGCTACACTTCCACTCAATCACTGTTCAAGATGGATCTGAGGCCTGTCCAGGGAATGCTGGGTGTGAAATAAAAGTACACCCTGGACAAGAGACCGGTTCATCCATGGCATGGCACCATGTACATGCTCGCTCACTCACTCACTCACACCTAGGACCAATTTATTTTTAGCTAGCATGTTTTGGGGAAGTGGAAGGAAACTGGAGACCTCGGAGGAAACCTATTGAGACATGAGGAACCATGCACAGAAAGTCCATACATAGGTACCAAAACTCAGGATGGAGCATGAAGACCCTTGAGCTCCGAGGCAACAAATTCAATTTTATATACGTGGCAGGGGGTGGCTCAGGGAGTCAAGACGTTAGATTACTGATCGGAAGGTCGGGAGTTCAAATCCAAGCACCACCAAGATGCCACCCCTGCTGGGCCCTTGAGCAAGGCCCGTAGCCTGAAAATGCTCAGTTGTATAAATGAGATAAATGTAAGTCGCTCATAACTGTAATGTACCGGTAATGGTGTCAGGCATCCAAAAGCTGGGGCTATGTAATCTGCCTTCCTTTGCTAATACCAAAAGACATGCACGTCAGTCTAACATGATCAGAAATAAAAACGGCATACACACTGAAAATGATATAAGGACCAGAGATGCTGAATAAAATTAAATCTCAATTTTATTCATTCAAAAGACATGCTTAGATAGCAGTGCTATAGGAAACATTAATTGCATATAAAACTGTATGATGCTGAGAAAAATAAGTAACAGCGACTGTACGCATTTACATGAACGCATTCTCTTCCAAAATGATGCATCAATCATAAGCAATGCTGATCTACAAATTTCATTTAAGCAAGAAATGCTTTCCATAAGGCACATGTTGACTAGTAAACAAACAAACAAACAAACAAACACAAAGAGTCCCTTAATGCTCGCAAGTGGGTGTTTACAAATGAGGTTTACATTAACTCTGACATTTTCTCAAGCAAGAGGGAAAGCATTTGTATAGATTTCGTTAAATCTCTACCTAGGAATGTCTTACTTATAACCGTACATGGTCGTATTCACACGGAACCGACATGATGCACATTTTCACAATGTAATGCTGTGAGATTCAGATGGAAAAGGGGGGGAAAAAAAGAGAGAGAGAGAGAGAGAGAGAGAGAGAGAGAGGGAGAGAGAGAGATCAAAGCAAGTAAAAGCTTTAAACATTCAGATTGGAGTTGAAAATGTAAAATACAACACAACAAATTTGAATTCACATTGTCCCACATGTGTTGCCTTAGTGTGAGAAAGACTGCTGTAAAAACTGGAAGAAACAAACAAAACAAAAGAAACGAGTTTTAGCAATAAAATGTAAAGTATATTCTACATTATTTGATGCCCTGTATTGATTCTTATAGTTTTCCATGTAAAGAATAGCCTCTTTCTGCATGTAGGCTACAGTACTAACAGCATCAAGTGCATAGCTCTAACTAAATGGGCCATCGCTGCCATCATCATCACTTCATTTATTAAAACAGTTGAGGATTGCTGCGGATAACAGGCCACATAAGTTAGTTTCTACTACCAATTAGTATTTACTTGATTCCCAACATGAAGTCTATGCATAACATTGAAAACCTCCAGTAGCTATCCACCAAAAAACTAAAATATAATAAAACCATAGCATGTGAAATGCATGATTTACATTATTAAAGACAGCCTATTACACGTGTGACATCTGAACAGTTATGTGTAAAATGTTACAACACACTGTATGACAGGTTATCTATGTACACTGAGGAAATGTGAGATATAGAACATGAGCACACACTATGAACTTCGTGGGGGTGTGTGCGCGTGCTAAATGTCTGCGTGCCTGGGGTTTTTCCTCTGCCACACTGAACAAGATTCAATCCAAAGGAGTCCTGCAAAACAATACAAATCAAAGGGCATGTGAAGAGGTCGGGGAGGCTCTTTAACTCCAGACGTCTTGCGAGTAGCGTCCCTTGGTCATAAGTTTCTTGATGTAATCTGTAGCCTGGGTGCGCGTCATGCCGCCGAGTTCCTCGCCTATCTCGTAGAAAGCAGTCTGTACGTCCCTCGCCATGTTACGCGCATCTCTGGAAGATAAGTACATTAACCAGGCATGAGCAGGCCACATGTAACAAGTTTAGACTGACAGATTATCCACATTATGATCGGGCAAAACAACCCCTGTGCTTTATTCTTACATTATTATATAATCCTGATACAGGTTTGCATCGATGCAGATGTTCTAATATATTATCATTTCTATAGTAAAAGCATACACGGGTAACTGCCGATGTGGTGCAGCTTTCTGTGAGGAGATGTACATTTCGGCAGTTATCAAAAGAGTCTGCAGCGTCAGCGCTTTGTAACAGTCAGAATTAAAGCTGTAAATTCAGCTTTTATGACAGGAAAGTCTTCAAGATGGTGGACTTTGTGCTTTTTTTGCCTTCTTGAGAACATAGGCTGCATTTTTCGTCTAATTAAATTCAAGGGGGGGAAAAAACAGAAAGAGGCTGGTGAAAGAACGAGAATGTGTAGCTGTTATAACTTTATAAATTGCTAACAGGAAACAGACCTTGTTTTATGGAAGTCCCACACTTGACCTGATTTAACATAACTATAAAAAAAAAAAAGAGTATGTTCTTTAATAAAAACAAAACAAAAACAAGAGAGCCATCATTGACCAATTGCTATGTTATAAGAGGAATAAAACACTTTGGGTCATGTCACACCATCCTGTCACTGATCATTTTACAGTGGTACCTCAGAACTCGAACTTAATCCGTTCAGAACGCGGGCTCGAATCCTAAAAAGTTTGAGTTCTGATCGAATTTTCCCCATAAGAAATAATGGAAAACCAATTAATTGGTTCCCGGCCCCAAAAAATTATGCCTAAATATATATATATTTTTTAGCATTTAAACACAAAATGAACAGGATAAAACAAGAAGAGCATATACTAAACACATCTAAGCACATTTATCAAAACAGTCATTTGTAAAGTAAGAAAATAAATGTATCCAAACAATTTTTATAGGTTTTGGATCCACCGCGCACGCACACCCACTTTAATTACTCTCAGCAGCGGCGCAAGCTGAGGGACTTGCGCTTCCCCTCTGTGGCAAGATTCGCTCCAGGTGCGGGTGTCACGTGGTCTTCCGCAGGTGATCCGCATCTGGTCTAATGACTCAGACTATAAGAGGCTCGGTCTTGGACACTCAAATGGCAAAACATTGATGGCAGCTTTTGTGTGTGAATCTGTCAGGCCGTGATCTAAGTCTGTATTCTCTTCCGGTTCTGACCTTCTCGCTTGTTATTCGGTTTATGATTATAGTCTGTTCCTTTGTGGTGTTGTACGCAGTTCGGTGACCCTGCCTGTTCTTCGACTACGAGTTTGCCTGCCGTCTCATGTCCTTCTGCCTGGAGCCTAAATAAAGCCTGAAAGGGATTTTACGTCACACTCACAGTGTATTACCTGATATTTTCAATAAAAAAGCACCATCACCAATAAACCACGCTATCACAGCGAATGCGAGGCTGAGACTGAAGCGTTCCCCTTTGTTTCCGTTGAGAGACGTGCCGCGTGACTCATTTCCCCGCGTGTACAAGTTATCTTAGGTCGGCGTTCACGGATCAACTTCTGAGATTCATATCAAGTTCAAGGCCTTTTTTCCCCCGATCTGGTTTGTTTGAATTTTAAGAAATTCGAGTTCTGATGAGTTCGAGTACTGAGGTACCACTGTACTAAACAGTCATATTAAGTGAACCTTCTGTTTATCCGTTCAGGAGTTGTGAAATGTACTATAAACCGTTGGCTGGAAACGTATTACATTGCTCCTTCTGCCGCCACTAGCCACATGATCGCCATCAAGCACACAGAAGAACATCACATTCCTGACCAGAACTAAAGAAAGGATTTTTTTTTTTATTTCCAGTGTCTATTG
This sequence comes from Chrysichthys cranchii, assembly GCA_030068335.1. NCBI lineage: Eukaryota > Metazoa > Chordata > Actinopteri > Siluriformes > Claroteidae > Chrysichthys > Chrysichthys cranchii. Next base: position 5,891,607 of record JAQMCW010000018.1, read on the forward strand.
TGCAATGCCCTCTGTTTGAGAAGACGTCCTTTATTACAATGGTTCTGCCCGAAACTGGTGGAAACCCATGTTGGTTCGCTAGCTGGCACCAAGCTTCAAAGAATCCAGAATGAAACCGGATCAAGAACCTGCTCCCTGCTGGTGGAAAAGAGGGATGAGGGTGTTACGCTGTCCCATGGCGCAGCATGAGCAGCGGTTTGAAAAAAGTTGGGGTTTAGACACTGCTCCTTGTTAGGTTGGAACCTGTTGTATGATAGGCGAGATCTGACTGGTAGGTGGGACTTGACCAAGACTAAATAAGGAACAAAAACAAGGGGAAATCCTAAATAAAATACTTTGAAAAGTTCAAACTTTAACACCCCTATATCTCTACTGGTCATAAAACACCATAACCATCCACTTGTGACCAGGGCCGGCGGTAGGCATAGGTGACTTAGGCGGTTGCCTCGGGTGCCATAATTGGTCGCCGGGTGCCATCTAGTGGCGGACTTCATACATGCGCCTATCTCTAGACATCACTAATTGAAATGCATGTTACAGGAAAATTACTGTAAAATTTTTTTTAGTTTTGATGCATGTGTGCGTTGCCCACTCTCCCCCTCCCTTGGTCATATGGCGGGCACCACTTTGAATTCTGCCTAAGACGCCCCATGGACTAGTGCCGGCCCTGCTTGTGACAAGCGTAGAGGGGCGAGGGATGACGAATATGGTGACAAAAATTTGCTAGTGGTGATGTAAAATGAATGCACACAATGCGTTAGCTTTTCCTGGCCACTCACCCGCAGATGTAAATATGCGCATTGTCTGTATGAATCTGCCTCCAGACAGCTTCTTTGTTCTTCTTCAGGAGATGCTGCACATATATCTAGAAATTTGATGCAAAAGAACAAAAATATCATGACAAGCAGAAGTGTTTCTCTAAAGAAGGATTGCTTTAAGAAGATTTTAGCATGTTGTACTTTCTAGTAATTCAGACAGACAGCCGGAACTAGACTTCCATTCAAGAGATATAACCTTAATTTGTTTCAGAGGTGCAAAACAATGGCGCCTGACTTTGTGCTCTTATGTTTCCTCCCTTCCAAGCTGGGATATACTGTATATTGGTTGTACCTTATGATCCTGGTCCCTGGAGAAGGCCACATTGAGCTGTGTCAGCGCTCCTGCTGTTTCAAACGCCTCCAGCTCCTCCTGGTACAAGAAGTCTTCAGCTTTGTGACGGCAACCGAAATACAGAACAGTCTCTCCCACATCCTTACCTGAGAGCAAAGAAGTAAATTATCAGCTTTATGCAATTCATTCGAGTTGCAGGGTAAGAAACTGGTTCGGCAACTGCTGAAAGAATGACGGGAATCGCAAAAGAGAATGGTATTGAGCAGTATGAAACTGGCGGTATACTTCAAACTGTAAAGATGTTTGTTGCAAAAGATGAAAGACGTGAAAGTCCTGTTCATAGGATCGCTTCATGCATAAGCTTACAAAAAACTCCCAACCGCCCTTTTGGTCCTTTGGTCCACGACCGTTCTAAACATCACATGGTTACTTGCATGGAGTTTAAATGTCCAGGCCCATGGTTTGCCATGCTTTGCAAAATAACACGACTACCAACAGTTCCCCCTGCTGCATTTGTGCCTCTGCCAACGTTGCTGTTTTTCATTTGTTCAGTTTGACAGGGTTGCCAGGTCTTGTATGAAATGCAGATCAAACAAGGCCAAAACCCAAAATATGCACCTTCCAAATTCTTACAGGAGAAATCCATTGTAATACTTACAACAAAACATTATGCAATACATTTAATTCCCAGGGCATTTAAAAAGACTCATTTTTCTGTGGTTACCACCAACCGTGCACAACCCAAGACCAATGGAAAGGCACAGTGTTCATAAATACAGTTCAAGCGTGGGCAAATAAAATGTACATTTATTAGCTAGATCACCAGGCAAGTAACAGCCCCATTGCATATCTCGCCTCAAGTCTTGTTTGCTTGGAAACCTAATTGATTAGTGTATTTTTTTCTCCTTTTCCTGCCTTTCTGCAAGGCAACTCTGAATCAGAAAACTAGAAATAGCCTGGATAAAAATATTTGCCCATCATGGGCACCCAGGCAATAAACGTGTCTACTCCTACAGTCAACTCAAAAGCTAATCCTTATGTCTGATGTATAATCGCTTAATTCAGATTTAGGAAATTTCGGTGCCTCTATTGAATCAATGACTGTCGTAGAGTCCAAAACTATTGGTACGGCATGGCCAATTCTTTTGGTTTTGCTATACAGGTAAGACATTTTAGGTGTGTGATCAAGAGATGAATGAGAGACACCTGATCTGCATTTCGTCTTTTATTTGTCTGCTATTTGCTAGCTGTGTTAAACAACGTGACTCCTTTTGTTTGAACCCAATCATTCTTTGAGTGGTCACAAATATCGAAACACGTCATCGCCAGGTGTTACCCAGGTGTGCCTTGTTGCTCGTCACTGCTTAAACAATTTAGAGTTCAAGGATGCTCTTGGTCTGAGCCCTGGGTTTAGTCTGTGAAGACTGCATTTGTTGTTAAAACAGATAAAACCCATGAAGGCCAGAGAGCTGTCTATGGGAGAAAAGCAAGCTATTTTGAAGCTGATAAAAGAAGGATCTATTGCATGAGCATTAGGCACAGCCAGTACAACAATTTGGAATGTCCTGAAAAAGAAAGAAACCACCAGTTTACTAACAACCAGATATCGAACCAGCCAGACAAGGGGGGAAAAAAAACCCAGCAGTTGATGGCAGAAACGTTATGAGAGCTGGGAAGAAAAGCCAATAAAACAAGTCAGTGCCATCACCAACAACTTCCACAGTGCATGGGTGAAGTCATGACAATCCTCTGTTTGAAGAAGACTTTAAGAGAGTAAATATGGAGGCTAGAACATCAGGTGCAAATAACTTCAAATCAGCAGAAAAAAAAAAAAAATCAGAAGGCCAGATCGAAATTCGCCAAATGTCTGGAACCAATATAAACCTCTAGCAAAGTGATGGACAGGTCAAAGTGCAACTCCTGGTGGTAGCAACAGAATGAAACCAGAAGTCAACAGAAACATTGTCTGCCAATTTACCGTGAAATGCATCCTATCTAAGGAGGAACTTCATCATGCAGTAAGACAATGACCCAAATTCACACCAACAACACAACAAAAGGACTCTGTCAGGGGGAAAAACCTGGAAGTGGTTTTAGTCCAGCCAAGTCAATGACCAAACCGTAACCCACATGAGCGTGCGTTTCACCTCCTGAAAAAGGAGATCGAAGGGGAACAACCCCAAAACAAATGACAACTGAACAAAGCAGTGGTACCATCCTGGAAAGCATCACCAAAAAACCAAAACAAAACAAAAAACAATGGAACAGTTTGTGATGTCAGTGGGTCCTGGACTCGATGCAGTTATTGCAAGCGAGGTATACGCCAGCAAACGCGTGTGTCATTCGCTATAAGACATTTGTTCCAATACTTTTGCTCACCCAGCGGGTCGAGTGGTCTCCCACCGAAGGTGCCATGCTCTGAACGCTTCAACACATTTAGATGTAAATATCAGGAAATAAAAGCTGGAATTCTCATCCTCCGTCTCATGTTCTTGTTTTGATCGCGAACCTGGCACACAGGCCTGGCCGTGCCGTTCCAATACTTTTGATCAGACTGGCGGGGGTGGGGGGGGTGGGGTTAAAGTGATGCATTACATCGTGTCTTGTTTTCACCTGCAGGGCCTACCTTGCTCTTTAAGCCAGGCGCGCTCCTGAATGAAGCCCATGAAGGGTGCGATGCCTGTGCCGGGACCAATCATGATGACCGGGTTGCTGGCCTTGAACGGCAGCCGGAACTGGGATTTGCGGATGTACATAGGCGCGGTGGCCTTGTGCCCGTTATCAGTTGGCAATTTGGCCTTAAGCCAGTTGGTAGCGACACCCTTGTTGATGCGGTTCGTCTTGGTCTTGTACTCAACCACCACGGCGCAGATGTGGATGCTGTTGGGGTGAACCTGTCAGAAGAGGGCGCTGTTTAGCAACACACACATACACATGATACGGCCTACGCAAATGGAAGAGGACAGGCTGTAGAGAGGCACCTTGGAGGAGGATGCAATGGAGTAATAACGAGCCTGCAGGCGGGGCAGGAGCTCACACAGGTGGTCAGTGGGTGGCCGCAGGGATGGCAGGTCTTCCAGGATGGCCAAAATATTCCGACATGCGTCCAAGACCCAGGTCTGGTACAGAGCCTGATAAAGAAAAGGGAAATGTCAAATCAATCATGCAACGATTAAAAGATAAAGAGTATAAACTAACAACTGATCTATTGATTTTTTTCTTTTATATAAAACTAAAGGGAGACGTTAAAGTGTCAGGCTATAGACAGCTATTCCTAATAGGATTCTTAATGAAATTGTGATTTATAACTGTCTGATCATAACCTTTGGCATTTGCTACAGCTGATATTGACCTAGCTAATTTTATGGCTCATCGGCTTATCCAACCACTTTATGGTGCGAGATAAACGCATAGCTTATTACCTGTCCCACCATTTTATAGGTCACTTTACATTTGTGTGTTTCACGGTGATGTTTTGTTTTCCAACAATGCTCTCATCACTAAACTTGAACTTCTTCTGGTGGAAGTTCACCTACCAGCAGCTAAGTACAAGTTTTAAGTTATAACGTGAAATCATGCTGACGCTACATTACCTCGTGCAATCAGTTAAATATTTGATTAAGCTTTGAGTTCAACAGGTTGGTGGGTAATAAAGGGCACTTTAAGTCACCGAAATGGAAACATACCTTCCCTTCGGGTGAAGAGGACGCCATCTTGCGCATGTTCTCCTGGTCTTTGGGGTCTGAGGCATACTGGGCGAGCTCGTAGAGAACGTTGGTGCGTGGTGGGTTGGTGATGTCTAGGTAATGTGTTAGAGCGGTGCGGTACGTGGTGGGGCATGGGAATGGGTGCTTCTTATTGGACTCCTCTGGAAAACGAGAAAAAAAAGGCAAAAGGAAAAGAACGTTGAAAACTCTTAAAAATGGAATTTAAACCCAAAAATTTGATGCTATGGATGAAATTCCATTATTAAGAATTTTTCACGTCCATAAACATTTCACCGTTGGCATTTTTATACATCTAACTGGGGAAGGTTTTACTTATTCCATCCTTTTCTGTCTTTATTTTCTGAACGACTATACTTTGGCGTTTCTTTTGTACTTCCTACTGAATATATTCTGTCCATGAAACACCCAGTTAATCTTATTCTTTTATGTATTTATTTTCCTGCATTCGCCCATTAGTCAAAGCAAATCAAGGATCAGCTAAACAAGGCTAAACTTTTTGTGAATGAAGCTCCACGGTCGATAAAACAGCTCGGAGACATTTATGCATACAAACGCGTCACGCGTGTTTCTCAGGGTCAGGGTCGTACCGTCAAGGTTGTTGAGCGAGATAACGGCATCAAGGTCTACGCCGAGGATTTCTCCCAGTCTGTTCACGATGCTGGAGTCGTTTGTAGGATACACAGCCACGTGGTCTCCTGACTCGTACCTGGTTAAACAAACAACGGTTGGCTTGATGTAGATTTTAATTAAGTGTACGTACAGATTCTTTGGAAAGTCAAGTCGACAGGATCGGCCATTCAGAGTCCATTCTGGCCTTATCGCTTTGAATTTATGAGGTCATTAAAAAGTGCGGGCTTTACCTTTGTTCTGTTATTACATCACAAAGGTGTATAATAAAACAATTTCAAGTCAACAGAAAAGCATATATCATCACGTGTGGTGTCTAAAAGAAAGCAAATCGGTTATGTAATTTTTTATTTTACTACACAGGAAGTGCAGCGCGGTCTAGCAAACTGCTCCCTGATTATAATTAAAGAGGCAACGTCCACTCAGATACCTGATCTTAGACCCTGTGATGTCCAGCTCCAAATGCATCAAGTGTCGGTCGCCGCCTTTGTTGAGTTTGCGGTTAACAGTGATGGGAGCCAGGAAGGGGTTCTTGGCGTCAAACGGCCTGCAGAAGAAAAGAACTGATTTCTCAATTACTAATAAATAAGTGCTCTCTGAATGACGCACTGGATCTCAGATTTACAACGGTGCATGTCTTTGGCCTGTTGTGACGGCACAGGACTCGCGCCAAAAACACAAAAAGGAGAATGATGACACATTACGTACGGTTTCTGGTTCTCAAAGCTCTTCAAGCGTCCCAGTTCGCCGGTGTAGATCTTATTCATGTTCAGGTCCTCGTGGACCACCAGCTCATACTGACGGATGCTAGGAGGTAAAGAGAAGTCTGTACGTGAGACGTGGGGCTATTCTATTTTGCAGACGATAAGCGATACAGTGAATGCAAGTGTATGTTCCAGATTTAAATGACCGTCAGCACTCAATAAGCAGTCTTTTTCCCCCCCGATAAAAACAGCAGATGAGCCAACCAGCATTTGATTCTGGAATGACTGACAGGTGATGAAATATGCACTATTAACCCTGACACCCTGGAAGCCCCGCCTCTTCCCCCCAAATCACACCACATCAGAAACAATTCTAAGATTACTGGACAGTAAGGGGAAAAATGTTAAATTAAAAATAAAAACAAAACAAAACAAACAAAAAACAACCCACACATCTGGACTGCACTCATGAGAAAGTACCTGGACTCTTCGCCAGTAGGCTCGACACCGAAGTGCTCGCACACAGCCGGCCAGAACTGCTCTCTCCATGACACAAAGTCCTCCTCGAGGCTGTGGAGGGGGAGGGAAAAAAAATCAAAATGCATTTCAGAGATGCGGTCACTGCAGGACAGAAAAGCCTAATGGCCCTAGGTGGATAGATCATGTCTGGGCGGGTTTAAAAAAAAAAAGAAAAAAAAGAAAAAAAAAAAAAAAAAGAGA
>JAQMCW010000018.1:5971701-5981710 GCA_030068335.1 Chrysichthys cranchii
ATTAGCATACATACGCACGTACCTATGTAACTTACAGAAGGCCGTTTTTGTTAAAAGCAGAATGATTAGTTTATTGTCAGCCTGGAATAGCCTTCTGTTAATCATTTTTGTAATTAGCTTACTGCCGTATGTCCTACAACTGTCCATTATTGATGGTTCCACTCAACATCGCTTTATAATCATTTAAATGAGTGTGTAACAAAATAAACAGCGTTATTTATGTGCGCCCAGAACCGGTACATGGATTCAGGAGATGCCAAGAATACGGCATGTAATATTAACTCCACTGTCTCTGAATCAATCCGTCTTTTTCACTTTATTTCACTTATTTGAAGATAATACACTGACTCCCTCTCTGTACGTACACCCTGAACACATTATTTGGATACTTAGGTCACTCTTGTGTCAGGGGGTTCTGCCAAAATGATTACAGAAGTTTCGAGTGCATTAAGATTTTAAAGGAATATCTCAAATGAATCACTTTCACAGTCCTCCTTAAATTCCTTCGGCATCTCTATCTGAGAAGAGACTTGACCAGGTGTCCTGTACAAAACATCTCTTCTCTACATTGCCCCCTTGTGGTGTGATTGAACACTGCAATGCTACGATTTCACCCCTAGAAATAACTGCCCCCTCTTTGGGACTGTGGGAGGAAACCAGAGCACCAGGAGGAAACCTAGTGTGTGATGTCATGCACAGCAGTATTGCTGGTGTGGTGTACATTTACTTTAGTCAACACACCTTCCTTATTGGCACATATTATAGCGTCTGTGGGAGTTGTGTATATCGTATAGTGTTGCATGATTGCTAGCAGGGGCATTACATCAATAAAATGAGTCACTGTAAAGTGTGTGGGGTTGCACAGCTGGTCACAGGACAAGTATCTTGAACATAAACATGCCTAAAGAAGGTCTAAGGTGGACTGGTTACTCAGCGTGGCCTTGTATGTGAAATCAATCATCAACCATCTAGTGGGGTAAATGGTAGCAGGGAAGGAACGTGGGAAGATTAACCCCTTCTGGTGCATCGGTTTCTATATTTCACCTGTCCATGCTGCGATCACTGCAGAGAATGAACATGCATCTTGAGATTTCATGTTTTTTTGTTTTTTTTTACCAGATTATTAATGATTCAGGTTGAAACCGAATATTTTAGACTAATGGCTAGGGTGTAGGTGCTTGTAAAAGTAAAAAACAAAACAAAACACACAAAAAACCCCAATGTTATTACTTCTGAACAACAAAGTTTGTACTGAAGGAATATTTCGACACTGTAAATGCGTGTGAAAGTGATGAGAAAGGTGTAGTGTGTTCGAAGAAAAGACACTTGAGGCATGGGTACTGAACCAAAAAAAAAAAAAAAAAAACCCCAAAAACTTTATTTATTATTTACAAGGGAATAAAACATGCACTACAGCTATTATAAACCTATATTAATCTATTTTATTATTATTATGCTGCTATTTAATACTACAGCACATCCTCAGATCTGATTACAAGAAGATTTGTGATATTTTAGTTCAATTTAGACGAATTGAACTAATTTAGGGTAAAGTGTACGACAGGCCAATAACACCGTGCAGATAAAGTAAATCAACTGTTAAATTTGACATTCTGTTTACTGATAAATGAAACATTGGCATAGTTGGCATATCACTGCGGTATAAGCGGAATAACACACTCTCGACAGCGGAGGGGTGGGCGGGTTTTAGTCGGCGGAGGGTGGGTTAGGGCTTAGCATTACTTTTGTCTGTCGTGTGTTATTCCTTCATCTTTCACTACTTAATGTGAAAAGCTTAATATATACATACTATATATACATATTTACATAGATACATCATCGTTTGCATATTTTGCACATTTAACATTAAGCAGACATATGTAAACCTACAGCCTGATTCTTATAAACTTATTTTAATCGGAAAAAAACAAAAAAAAACAAAAAAAAACAAAAACGAAGCAAAGAACCCCATATATTTTTAAAAGAAAATTATAATACAATCATAGTAAAGCCATAATCATAAAATATATGGAGTCTAAGTGCAAAATACTTACCACAGATACTTACCTGGGATACTTACCACACAGATTATGTTGAGCAACATTAAATAACTCAATTAAATAGCAAAATTACTCTAGTTGGGACACCGATGGGCTAATAAAAGTCATCCGAGGGCTGAAACAGGATTGGCATGCTGTCTTCTATTATTATAGGGACTTCTTGGTTGTCCTCTTCATCCCTCCTCCTCCTCCTCATGCCGCGGCCTTGGACAGGAGGCCTCACAAAGCCGACAGCATTAGGCTGACGAAAGACCTGGTCTATTAAGTTCATGTCGGAGTGAGGAAGGGACACAGCAGTAAAACTATGGGACAGGCTTCTCAAAGGGGCTTCGTCTTCATCTTCTGCGGGTGGAAAAGGACCTATTTAAAACAGGCACACTTCTCAAAGTGGCTACATTGTCGTCTTCTTCTTCTGGAATGGAAAGGGACCTATTTAAAATGGGCATGATTCTCGAAGTGGCTACTTCCTCGTCTTTCTCTTCTTCTTATACAGTATGGTGTGAAGGGTCCGGTTTAAAGGGGGCAGTCTTCTCAAAGGGAATGATCTTCTGAGGAAGACTTGTTCTTCTTCTAAAATTGCATCAACGTCCATTCTGGGTGGGGGTGGGCCTCTAAAGCTACTAAAGGAGGACAGGCTGCCAAAAGGGGACAGGCTGTCAAAAAGGGACAGGCCGCCGAAAGGGGACGGGTTTCTGAAAGAGGACAGGCTGTGAAAATGGCAGGGGCTATGAAAAGAGGACGGGTTGCAAAAAAAAGGACGGGACACGAAAAGTGGACTGGCTTCGAAAAGGGGATGGGCTTCCTGAAGGGACCGCCTGTTCATCACCATCCTCTTGTTCCTCCTGACGTTGCTCAGGCCTGGGGTTGTCATCCTGGGGTTGTCAGAAACTGTCCTCAGTGTTGCAGTGCAGCTCGTTGGCAGGAATCCGGTCGAAAGGTGTTTCCTCTCTCTATCGTCCTGTGTCAAAAGAGAGGAAGAGACAGTGAGCCCCACCCGCACATCTTGTCAAAGGAATCAGAAACATTTCATTTTATGCCCGTTGCCTGTGTAAAAACAACAAAAAACAAATATTTCTGAAGACCAATCAAAAGGGGCCAGCTAAGCCTTCCCAGAATCCAATGCAATCAATTTTTTGTTCTGAAAACACATGACCACTTCCTGTTCAGTGTTACCAACTTAGCTACATTTATTGAGCATTCAGACCCCTCTAGCTAGTCTTTTTCTGACCGCCCCCCCCCAAAAAAAACCCCCAAAGAAAACCAAATAAACAAACAAACAAACAAAAGACTAGCGACAAATCTAGCGACTTTTTCTGGTGTTATTGGACACTTTTGGAGACCCTGACGTGAAAGTACATAATGTTAATGACATAATACTATTAATACACGTAATACTCTTCTTAACGGGTATCGGGTGCTACCGTGGGCCTCTCCTCTGTCCCAAAGCACCAACCCATGCCAGCATGGGCTTCCTCAGGGTACTCCGGTTTCCTCCCACAGTCCAAAGACATGCACAGAGGAGATTAGGCTAATCGGTGACTCGAAATTGGCCGTAGGTGTGAATGTGAGTGTGTATGGTTGTCTGTCTCTGTGTGTCGCCCTGCGCTGGATCGGTGACCTGCCCAGGGTGTAACCCGTTATGGGTACTTTTCAAAGTTTGAAGGAAAAATTGTACCAAAAAAGTTGTAGTTCAGAAGATCTAAACAGGATATAAATGTGTCAGTTTAAAGTGTTGACACCAAGTAAAAAAAGGCTTAAAATGAGATTAGTTTAACAGCATTGTTTGAAGCAAATATATTTTGATTTGTCCATATATACAGTATTTAATAATTTAAGATTTTGTTAGCTACGTAAATCCCTGGGGGAAAAACTCATTTTAGACACCAAAATTTGTCTTCACAGATTTGCGGTAAAGGAACATTTTCACTCAGGGTTTCCATTTAATCTGGTGAAATGCCCTGACACCATAAACAAAAAATCAAAAAACAAACACACAACAAAAGAATAGACTCATTTTTTTCAAATGTTGAAAAAAAAAATCTTTATTTTACAGTATATGGCAAGAGTCCACGAGTTATTCTATACATTATAAACATGCAACCATATTTATCAATACAGATAACTTATTACTGATTAATAATAGTAATAATAATAATAATAACAACAAGATGATGATGATGATGATGATGAAGATATTGATGATGATAAACAATACTAAACTGCGTATAAATGTAACTTTATAGGGGAGCTGCTTGGGCTTTTGTTCATTTCTCTTTGCGTTCTGTTTGGCTACTTGACACACGGGCCAGGTAGATAAAAAAAATAACATCTAACACACAAAAAACAAACAAAAAAAACAACAACAACAACAACAACAACAACAGTGTATGAACATCCTGAAGGATCAGATGAGCAATCTGTCCTAGCAGTGGAGAATCTGGTGGATTATAAAGTATAAGTCATAAACACTTAAAGTACACATGTGCCAGACCACAAACTAATGCTACACAGCCACGCAGGACGTTCACGTAGAAAAACATGAGCAGCGGCGCATCGGGAGGTGACGTGGCACACAGGCTAAATACTGAAATATCAAGCTTCAGCTATTTACTTCATCCAACAGGCCTTTCACATTCATATTCACCTGTGGGTTTTTCTTTTTTCTTTTTTTTTTTTTTAATACTGTCAACTCAATTTGAGTTATTCCTCCATATGTGATACAAAACATTTACAAAAGCAGAATGTTCTGGGTAGTTCTTGGAAGCCTTCGACGCCTTGCGAACACATTTCCATTTACTCGTGCTTATCCTGAAGGACGCAGTTCATTGCAATGGAAATGGCTTTTCCTGAATGATCCCCTAGGAGTGTTTTAATCTAAGAGCAGCCACTAAATTATAGATTTCTTCCCTTGGATGCAAATAAATAATCTAAGCATAACCAGGATTTCGGTAGATTTGATCCTCAAGTGCTCGTCTTTTCCGTGTCGGGTGTGGGTTTAAACAACCGTGCACATGATCTCCGGTTGAAATTAGGTTAAACGCCTAAGAAGATTACATTATGTGGTAGTGTTTTGCGATCGGATGCATACCGTGACCTTCTCAATGCTTGCTTTACTCTTACCTGCAGAGTCACATATTTGAAATTCAGACACAGCAATGTGCAGCACGTGTGAGTGTGTGTGTGTGTGTGTTTGTGTGCGTGTGCATTTCCTGTGCTATCTAGGAGTGTACTGCACTGTCGTTTATTTGGCCACTTTGAGCCAGTTTCTCCAGGGCGAATGATTCGGCACCGTGGTGGTCTCCGGTATGCAGGACACAGACGGTGATGCCTTCAGAGGTTTGCGGAAAAAAGACAGACGGCCTCCCGCAGACCGCTTTGACCTTGGTTGCTGCTCTGTCTGGCTCTTCAGCTGCTGGTTAATGATTACCTGGATGTCATCCTTTTCCAAACAAAACACAGACAAATGTAATCTTAATACAGGACAATTCTGTGAGAGTAATGAAGCAACTAAGTGAACGTAGGAGAATACGAGACATATGTACCATAAAGCACATACAGTAGCACAGTGATCGCTGAGGATGTGATTACTATGAAAAATGGCTGTAATTCCTACACGGTTAATGAAATATTCTTCTATGGCGCTTATATTAAAGCTGAAAGTGTACACTTCAAGGACATACCGATGGCCTCGTGTCAAATCCACCGTGAGGGTGTGCACTGTCCAAAAACGTATGCACCTTACTGTATGTGTATGTGCAGGTGCATGTTGTACATTGCAATGTACTGTACATTGGTGGCCAGCAGGAGGCGACACATGATCATTATGCATCGCAAACATCCTGCTCCAGAGGATTAGCGTCTGTGTAAATGAAATGCTCACTGGCTCCCGGTTCACAGTGTGTCTCTCTCGTGTCTCGGTGCTCGTCTAAATTGCCTTCTAACAGGAAGCTTCACCTGGAGGCGAGGAAATCGACCCTGCTTTCTGCTCCGATCAAATCCATTCAGAGCACTTCTAGGGGACATGTACTTTAAAGTCTAGCGACTTTAAATGTCTTGCTCGTTGTCTGACAGGAAGCATCAAGTTGCAGCGAAGAAATTGACCCTAACCTTTCTCTCACACAAACTGTGTGTGTGTGTGTGTGTGTGTGCAAAAGCATGTGTGAGAGAGAGCCTGTGAGAGTTTTCCCACCTGCCAAGCCTCCAGTTCCTGAGACAGCTCTAGTTTACGCTGGATGGCCTCCAGCAGCTGGTTGTTCAGATACATCATGTCGTTTCTGCTCCGCACCAGTTCTGCCTCCACTGCCGTTTTCCTGCATTGCGAGGGAAGTCGAGACATCATCACACACAGTGTACACGTTACAGAGAAATGCGTAACACATCAGAACACATGCTGCATAAGATCACGGCTATACGTCCTGAAGAGTTTCCCATGTCAGAAAACATAAGGTTTTAGAAACGAGTCCCAGAAACACGCACATCGATATAAACCTGCGATGTGCCTTGCAGCAGGAGCCATTGTCCGAGCTCCTGGTATAGAAAATGTACCAACATCTTCTGTCCAATCTGAATCGAGAATTCAGACAGCACTGTGGTCTAAAGAACTTCCAAGACTGTTTACATGTTTTTTAGCATTAAAACCTAAAAATCATTCAACGAACAACCTACGTGCTAATTAGCCCAAGGTGCATTTGTATCTTTGCATACTGGATGATGATTGGCTCTTATATTTGACCCTGCTATAAACTTCTAAATCACGCTATAAAGTGTAGCGTGACTTCAAGGCCTAGTTCCACAAAAGCATCGCAGCGTCATGGGGCCTCTTAAGACGGCTATAAAAACAACTTTATAGGTGTTTTAGGAAAACTGGGCTTTGTATTTTTTTTGTTCTCAGTGAAGCGCAGTTTTACGCATTCCTTTACGGGTTCAATTACGTACTTTGCAATGGCGTCATCTCGGTCCTTTATAGCCCTTTGAACGATCTCTTCATCCAGCTTGCTGTCAGCTTTGAGCCTGATTTCAGCGTTCTCTTTTAAGAGCTCGGCATTCTGATGGAGAGAGAGAGAGAGAGAGAAAGACAGATGGAGGAGAAATGTGTTACTGTGAGTTAAACACACAGAAAAGCAAAAGAACACGATGTTCTAGTAAAATGAGTTTACGAGACTGCAAGGTGAAAAGCCTAATAAATGTGCACAGTCAGTCTAATTTATTACAGGGAGACAGGAATTAAATTTAGTGCAAGTATCAATAAGTAAATTATGCTACATGAGCTTCGATACGCTCTAGAAATAGTCACCAGTGACACATAAGAAAAAAGATGCCCGCAGATATAACGGTGGTAAAGGACGGATTCACATATTTCACTCAGGTTGACGTTATTAGAGTGCACAGAGTTGCTTAAAATATGACAGAAAAAGTACAAGAGAGTTATTTACAATAAGAAAAAGACACATTTTATTTACTTATAGTAAATTAGTGGCTATTCTCTACCAAACGTTAGCTAGCATGTTAATAGCTCTGACTATTCAGCTAGCAAAACTAGCTGCAGCCTAACAGCTAGCTAACATTTGAGCGAGTATCTACGGCTAACTGATGATAAATTCCTGATCTATCAAATCTTATGTAGAATGCTGGTGACACAAATTACTTGAATGCTAATCGCCATCAAAGGAATAAGCCAAGTCTAATGTTCTAAACTCTCAAATGTTAGCTGGCATGTTGATAGCTCTGACTATTCGCTAGCAAAACTAACTGCAGCCTAATAGCTAGCTAACATTTGAGTGAGTATCTACGGCTAACTGATAACAAACTCCTGATCTATCAAATCTTATGTAGAACGCTGAGAACACAAATTACTTGAATGCTAATCGCCATCAAAGGAATAAGCCAAGTCTAACATTCTAAACTCTCAAATGTTAGCTAGCATGTTAATAGCTCGGACAATACAAAACTAGCTTGAAGTCTAATCGCTGGCTAACACTTTGAGAGATTAGAAATGAGATAAGGCTCCGTAACAGCAGATTTATTCCTCAGTTTTCACGTTAGCTACCATGATAATACTTCTGAGAGGACGAACTAGCTGAATGCTAATACCTAGCTGCTATGATAGGACCTGCCTTGATAAACACAAAGTGTCAGTGACAGAAAGATTCCAGCGAGGGCGTATTAGATCTTACTTTTGCTGTCACATTTGTGAAAATTTAGATTTAATTGGAAATTAGATCAACTCCCTGAACTCGTGCGATGCTAAAAAGTTACCCGATGACCTGCTGGATGGTGTTTGAAAACGTACTGAGATAAAAAAAAGAGGTTTTCCTTGAAATGTAATGAAAGTGAAACATATTCTATGAACAAACAGACAAACAAAAAAACCCTCTGATCTATACTAGGGATAAAAACAGGCTTAAGTACAGTAACAATGTGTAATTTGTTTCTTTCAACCTGTTTCTGTTTTTTTTTAAAGCTATATGATTTGGTTTTTTTTAAAGGGCAGCCAATCATTCAATCCCTCTGAAGACTACTGAAGAGCAATACTTGTGAGAAGTCTTTGTTCTCAAAATACCTCCGGCTCATCAGTGCATTTTTATAACTCGGGGACAAAAGCGAGGTCAGAAGCAGCCCTTGGCCCCCTGATAGCTCTAACACATGAGCCATTGTCACCTGATCTCGCAGCTCCTGTATCCAGGCTGTATTCTCACACAACGCCATGTCTCCTCCCACAATGGGCCTCTTCAGCTCCTGAAGACGCAACGAAACACAGATACGGCACATCAGTATCGGCGGGCTGATATGAGGACAGCCCTTTGTTACAGGCCATAGGGAGTCTCATGTCAAGCACTAATACACGAGGACAAGTAGTCGAGATGTGAATGGCCTTCTATTCTGTCTCTGCTGGTTGAAATGTAATGACAAAATGACCCAAGAGATGTGTTGTGGTTTTAAATTTATGAATCAGTATACAGCAGATATACGCTGACCTTGTTGTATAACCTTCCTATATGAAAGCATTATATGAAATAAATTATATCCGATATCTGTGTGTTTTTCCCCCCTATACATGGGCTGCAGTGTGACGTGAGGAACAGATCAAGTTTGCAGGCTGTAATAAAGCCAGCAGGGGAAAAAGAGGTCAGCTATTGTTTCCATGGGCGTGCGTGTGAGTGAGGGAGAGAGAGAGAGAGAGAGAGAGAGAGAGAGAGAGAGAGAGAGAGAGAGCGAGAGAGAGTGTGTGTGGGGTGTGTGTGTGTGTGTGTGTGTTCGCCTGGCCGCAGAGCTCACCTGCAGTGTCTCACTGTGCGCAATCCTTTCGGTCACACTCCTAAGCTGTCCCAGCATGCCTTGCAGGCTGTCTTCTTGATTGCATGGAGCCTCAGGACCATGGGAAACAGGAAGCAGCATTTCTAAGATGGTGCTCAATTCCTGTAGGACCTAAAGGTAAAGTCAAGGAGCTGAGTGCCTGTAGTGTTCGCCCGTCACCCAAAAATACTTCATAACACTTGTGTCATAAACATGCATATCATTTAGAAGTTTTCAGTTTTGTCTTGTGTAAAGACAAGAAAGCTGATTAGATGCTCTACAAAGCAACCTGGGGTTAATTTAGGAAATTTCTATGAAGTCTCAATGTACCTTCATCCAACAGCACTATATTTCCTTTAGATCAGTTATTTGTTTGCGTTATTCGTTACATGATTACTTTGCTGTAAAGTGGCCCCGAGTTTTAAAAAGGTGCTACGTAAATGACACATATTCTTGTTGCTGTGGTAATAATAATAATAATAATAATAATAATAATAATAACAACAACAATAATTGTAATAATGAAAATGTGGGACTGTTAGACTGTAGTAGTAGTAGTAGTATTTTTTCCCGGACCCCGTGAAAGGTGAAACCGCGATACTGCGAAGTCACATTAATTTTTATTATTTATATATATTTTAAGGCTTTATAAACCA
>JAQMCW010000018.1:6030365-6041992 GCA_030068335.1 Chrysichthys cranchii
CGAGATTATTAATTCATGGAAAGGGTGCCGCAAGCTAGAAAAGGCTGAGAAACACTGCACTTCTGCACGTGACTCAGAGAACGTAGCGGTTCCATCGCAACATTGTTTGCACCACCCCCCCCGGTCCGTTCTTTTACATCGCAACCCCCCCCGGGTCCGTGGAAAACTTGCCCGACATGAAAGTGGTCCGAGGTACAAAAAAGGTTGGGGACCACTGCCCTAAGGCATGTGCCCCTGTTGTACAGCCAAGCCTGCCGCTCCTGGGTTTGCCGCAAATTCTCCAGGGTTAACTGTGAGAGTGTGTGGAGTTTTGCGTACGAGTCCAGGACGTATTGAATTTTTTTTTTGCTAGAAGACAGTCCCTCCTCCCAATTTTCATGTAAAACTTCTAGGACGCTGCAGGGCTTCCACCCGTACAAAAGCTGAAATGGGGAAAATCCTGTGAAGGCTTGGGGGACTTCGGATATTGCGAACAACAGGGGCTCGAGCCATTGATCCCAATTTCGTGCGTCTTTCCCAACGAACTTACGAATCAAATTCTTTAGCATCTGGTTAAATCGTTCAACCAGCCCATCAGTTTGGGGATGGTACACGCTGGTCCAAATTGATTTAATCCTGAGCAATTTGTACAGTTCGTGTAGCATGCACGACATGAAAGTCATGCCCTGGTCAGTCAGGATCTCTTTTGGGATCCCCACCCGGGAGATAATTTTGCAGAGATGTACTGCCTTGGGGTATCGCACTGTGTAATCCACCAGGACTAAGCGGAACCCCCATTTGGACTGATCCAATGGCTGGCCGAGATCCATTCCAATTCACTCGAATGGAGTCTCGATCAGAGGAAGGGGCTGCAATGGAGCCTGTGGGATGGCTGCTGGACTGACCAGCTGGCATTCGCGACACGCCCCGCACCACCGGCGGACATCGCTGCGAATGCCTGGCCAATAGAACTGGGCTATGAGACAGCCTAGTGTTTTGTTCTGTCCGAGGTGTCCCACCATCAGATTATAATGAGCCACCTGGAAGAGAAGTTCCCGGCGGCTCTTTGAAATTAGCAGCTGGGTGATTTGCTCGCTTGTCTGCATGTCCTGCGTCACTCTATGCAATCGCTCTTTAATAATGGAAAAACACAGATAGGGCATTCCAGTGCCCGGATGGAGGTGGTGACCATCAATTACTTTCACTTGGTCAAAAGCGGGTCTCAGGGTGTCGTCCCACATCTGCTCCAGGGGGAAATCCCCTTGGGTATTGTCACTCGGACGCGGAGCGGACGTGGACGGCGCTGAGATCGCCTCCCCAGCAAGCACTGGCTGGGGCTTCACCCATGCCCTATCTTGGCAGGACCCACCCGCTGTCAGCTCTCTCATAAGGCTATCAAATCCCTGCCAATCGGTTCCCAGAACCAGCGGGTGGGTAAGGTGGGGATTAACCGCTGCTTTCACGTTATGCTTTTGCCCCCGAAACTGTATTTGTAGCGGCACCAATGGATACTCGTGAATATCCCCGTGTACACACAATACCTTCACCACGCGTTCAGTACCCGATGCCACCCCTTGACTTGACCACATTGAGACCCCCCCAGGGATGGTAGTACAAAGCCACCCCTATTGTCTACCCGAGCACAAAAAAGGATGGTTCGGGGAGAGCTCAAGGCCATGCTCGACATGGGAATAATTGAGGAGTTGCATAGCGACTAGCGGCTGAAGCAACCCAGTGGTTTTGGTTCCCAAGACCGATGGGACAGTTAGGTTCTGTGTGGACTACACAAAATTCAACACAGTGTCTAAATTCCCATGCCTTGCACTGATGACCTGCTCAATCGGTTAGGTGCTGCTGGCTTTTATTTGACACTCAGTGAACATCTTGGAGGGGAAGAGGATAGACGATAGCCATGTTGCGTGTGTGTGTGTGTGTGTGTGTGTGTGTGTGTGTGTGTGTGTGTGTGTATGTGTGTAGGGGAGTGAGCTGAAAAGCCAACCTTGAAAAATAAAGTGTCTGAAAGTTACCTTCCCATCTGCCTTTCTGATACTTATCGACTCACTCTGGGGCTGCTACACCTATTTTCTAAGATCAGCTTGAAAAAATGAAGTTTACAGATTGAAGGCAGAATGAAGTTTACAGATGGCCACTGGCAGTTTGGAGAAGTGTTTAATGGTCTGATGGAACAAAGGAAGAGGATGAGGTTTTTCATCCAAAGTACACAATACAAGTGTATAGTGAAGCATGCAGGTGGCAGCATCATGTTGTAGGGGGGATGTGCCAGAAATGGGACTGAGAAAAGAGGATCAACAAGCAGCAGTGTTCAGATTTGTCACATTTGGGGTTTCCAGCAGGGCAGTGACCCTAAGCATGCCTTTAAAATCAGGAGTAATAAGCGAAGCATTGCGAGATGCTTGTAGAAGGCTATCCCATACATTTGATTCAAGTTCAAATAAATAAAATTCAAGCAGTGCCACCAAATACTAACAAGTTGTCAGCAAAATCTTTTTGTCCCATTGAAAATCTGACATAGTAAATAAAAGCTGAAAGAGCTCTATCTCTTACTGTACTTATTATTTCGAAATGACCTCTTATGAAAACGAAATCGATTCCCTAACCATCTTAACCTTATGGAAATGTATGGTGACATAAAATCTGTGGAGTCTAACTGCATTTACACTAGGTGAAGGTTTGGCTTATTTCATCTTGAGGTGCTCCAGATAGGTGTCTTATCGGTGACTCTTGATAAACAAGGCCCATTGATTTGTCAAGGCTGTCCATGTTATCTTCATCTTGGATGATGATTGGCTGGAAGATAGAACCTTGTCAAATCTCTCATTTTAGAGATAAGTTCAAGAAGTGTCCCTCTGCAATGAAAATAAATGACCTAAAAGGATTTATGTCTATGTGTAAAACCAAGTCTCCTAATCCTATGCTTGTCAGAAAAAAAAGGCTTCTGTAAAATACCAAAGGCTTTTGACCAGCCTGGTGACTTATGTCATGCTCTAAGACTTTATCATGAGGTAACTGTTTATATCTCAACGACGTTTAGTACTTTTATTAGAAGTGTTTGGCTTGGATGTAACGCAGAGACGATTGCAAGAGACGACTTGTATAAAAATTTAATAGGACAAATGAATCAGGGTGACAGTGGTGTTTGTGTGTGTCTGTATGAAGAGAGAGTATGCCACATTCGTTATTCACTCAATGACTACGGGCCAGGCAACATAAAAATGATTGCACAACAGACAAAACTACTTCAAAAGCAAGTTCAGATTGTCGCTACAAACAGCAACTCGTGTTAATTGCACAAGCTGACACGCACTACAAAACCACATCATGAGTCTGAGGGTGTGAGCACACCATAGGCCTTGAGCAAAATCCTGTGTGTGTGTGTGTGTGCGCGTGTGTGTGTGTGCGCGTGTGCGTGTGTGTGAGTGTCACACACTCTGTATTAAACCCAACTGTTGAGTGAAGTGCACTTGGGCAAACAGGGAACGCGGCTGCTTTATCTGCCCAGTGGGACTGCTATATTAGGGCTGTGAAAGATTTATGTGACATTTAACGATGGTGTCGCTTCATCTTGTCATTAGTGCCTTGCTAAAACAGGTGCAGCTGCTGGGAAGTTGGGTTACTCCTCCTCATTCCTTGTCTCCCTTTTGTTTCTCTTCGCTGCTCTGCCTTGATGAAAAGTCTTATTTACCACATCAAAGACATGCTAACACGCTTGCTCGTGCCAAGCCAACACGTGCCGTGTTTTCTTGTCAGAAAACGACGCTGGTTAACACTTGCACTTGGATGTGGAGTGTTGAATTTCAGTGGCTGCAGTTTCCCATGTCCTTGCTGTGTGAGCAGCCATCAGAGCTGAAATGTTCCAGAAGACTCTGTGGGGTCTGGACAGCGTAAATATTCAATCTTTGCACTTTGGGGTGTGTTTACAGCATGAGTGAAGGCCCATGTGTGTTTGTATATGTGAGCTCAAGAAGCATAGGACTTGTGAGCGGGTCTGGGCCTGCTCATGTGGTAGTGGAAAGACACTAATCCCCCCATCCTGAGAAAGAGACAGCAAGAGTGAGAGAGAGAGAGAGAGAGAGAGAGAGAAAGCAGGTAATACAACAATGCAAACAAGAGCAGTAACACACAACCTTCGGGTAGCCGCGCCAAAATACTAACATTAACATCTGAAGTCATTTACATATAAAACAGACTCTGATATACTAAAAGTTAGTATTTGTAAAAACACACACACAAACTTTCACATAAAAATATACAAAATAGCATGTCTTGTCATTAATACAACTGTAGGGCAGGTATTACATTTAAAAAAGCTATAAAGCTGTCTTAGGATCTCAAAATAAGGACTTACGATTACAGCAGTAATGTGGGTTTCACGTTTAATATTCATCACACATTCACTGCTCTCAGCCCATAAGAGTTTGTTTGTTTGTTTGTTTGTTTGTTTATTTATTTATTCATTCATTCATTCATTTATTCATTCATTTATTTATTTATTAATTATTTTAAATTCATGTACCCCCCCCCCCTTTTTAAAAATTGTGTTCATATGTTATTTTTCAAAAGTTGCTTCATGTTTCACCAGCTTTAATCTGAGATTCAGTATCCATTTTTATGGATACTGCATGTCCATGCATATCCAATTTTGCATCTACGAATTATCTTTAGCTGATGATTTTCCGTAAATCAGGACTCTGTTAGTCTGGGTAACACCACAGTCGGGGTGGATTTTAGCTTGTGTAACCCTTAGGAACGAAAATATGCCTTCAATCATCAAATATGTTCACCTTTGATATGTTTTGGTTACTGTCTATATATTCGGAACGGAAGAAAAGGAAAAAGAACAAGGCAAATTCAGACGCTGCTTCCTGCTGACTTGAGGAACATTCCATGTACTTCATAGAAGTGACACTGTTTCAGTAACAGGGTTCGTAGGGGACGTCGTGGGACATTTTTCATAACCTATAACAGAGGAGTGATCGAAAGTGGATGTGAAATGGATTCACACGGCATGATTTGTGAAGCATTTGAAAGATTTTATTAAGTTCATAGTACAGGTGACCGTAAAATACATCAGAAGAGCTGTAGAGAGTTATTAATCTGAAATATGTTGTTATGAATGACGTGTTTTCTCTGTTTATATGTAAATGTAGTATCAGTTGGACATGAAGCTAACAATCATGGAACAAGCTAACTAATATGATGAGTCTTATTAGCCAGTGGTAGGCATGGCACTTGAGTAGAAAATGGTGGTAATTCTTTTACTATTATTGTGAACTATCATAAACTATACTGTATATTACAATATTATGTGCTCCCAGTGGTATTCACCAAGATATTGCACGAAAAAATCTCTCTCTCTATTTCTCTCGCCTACACTAATCTGAGTGGTTAATCATTGCAGATAACTGCTTGTCAAACAGCTTAGCATCACCTCATTGCCAATGATATTTTAAAGATAAAAGCTTTAACTCCAATTTAACATCAACCCTTTGTTACCTGGGCGTGGAATCATTAAACTAAACCCAGAATTAGTTCAACTCTAGCTAGAGTTTAAGGCAGATTAAATCTAATTGCAAACTTGAAACGTAGATTTGCTCACTTTGCCATGTGATTATGTATTATTTGGAAGGCGGGGGGGGATGGTACGTAGAGCATTCTACATTTTATTTGGAAAGTGGCACAGTTAAAAAAAAAAAAAAAAAAAAAAAAGCCAAGTGCCAGACCAACCAAACAGCGAACCAACAGCGATTTAATGACTATTAAATCATTATAGTTTATTTTTATATCATTTTTTTTAAATGTAGTATAAAGTTTCAGGAGTGCTAAATACAATCATTAAGCCTCCCACTATGCGTTCCCGCATCACCAACTCATTTCCGCTTAGTGAATGATCTGGCTCAAGTGGCAAGCGATTATTCATTTCTAAAGGGATTTGTATGTATTGTGTCATAATTTTTTTTTTTTTTTTTTTTTGCTGTTGTTACAAATTCATTTAGGATCAAGAAGCCTAAGTCAGCGTGAATGAAAGAAGAAGCCTGAGGGTTAAGAGGATCATGGAAGTCTGGAAATGAAATTATTACACAAGAACCTGTCAGCGTTTGAAAGATGCATGATGGTCATCTGATGAGTCAGAAAGAGAGAGGAGAAAGGGCAAGAGGAGGGTCTGTCTTCCGGGAACTTTGTGCTTTCCTCACTCACACGTGAAGCCCAACTGTGCCTGGCAGGAGCGAGAGACTCCAGGACAAACAGGTGTGCACTGTTTACCAGCGGGTTTTACACACACACACACACACACACACACACACACACACACACACACACACACACACACACGCACGCACACATGCATGTGCACGCCTACACAAACTTGCCACTGTGCTTTTCCATGGCTTTATCTTCTATGCCTATGAACGCCTGTCAAACACAGCTGACCTTTAAAAAAAAAGTCCTGTTTCTTATTATATAGGGAAAAAAAGAAACCACAAATATATGAACTCCACTCTGGGGCATGTTCTGATTGCATCCCTCTGGTAAATCTTTGGTTTATTTCAACAGTGTGTGAAGAAAATGGGATAAAGTTGGTGCAAATATAAACCAGTAGACGATATACGATCGCTGTGAAGAGTATTGCGTTATGACCACAAAAACACCCTGAAAACCCTTTTTCTTAGTCGGAAAATGAAAGGAACAAATAGAATTACACAAAGAAAACACTTTTTTTTTTCCTCCACACATTATAATACAATACAATACAATAAAACAATAGCAATAAAACAATAAAAAAAAAAACTAAAAACATCCTACCAAAAATATGACCTTTCACCTCGACATGAGGTCAGAATGTCTTTCTGGCCCAAAAATATTGGTCTTTGTAGGAAGTACGTGTGTTAAGTATAATGCTCAGGATTGCACGCTTAAACCAACACCACAACCGGGCCTTTTCATTTTGGGAGCGGGAAAGAAAGCAGCCTGCCTCTATAAATACTCTCGCTATGTTTGCTATACACGTCAATGCATCAAGGCCAAATTCAGAGGAAAGAGGCACACTCAGAACTCAGTCTCTCCATTGGACAATGAACAGAGACGTGCACATTAAACACAGGTGAAGGACCCTGCTCTGCTTGTACAAAAAAAAATGGATGGATGGTTTGGGGAAAAATAGTAGAGGGGGCCCTCCATGAGGGGTTGCACTGTGGACGCTACAGAAAGCAGGCTAATGGATGTAGTTAGCGTGAAAATATTTCAGATTAGATGAAGCTAATTCTAGGGTTAGCTTTGCAAGACTGCCCTGAGTCTTATTATTTCTTTTGCATGTAGTGGGAATGTTTGAGTGAGACTTTTTATTTAAATTGCATAGTACCCCCGTACCTGCCTGGGTTTCCTTTGGGTGCTCCGGTTTCCTCTAATCGTACAAAGACATGCAAATTAGGTAAACTGGATACTCAAAATTTCCCAAAAGTGCGACTATGCGTGTGAATTGTTGTTCGTCTCTGTGCTAGACCTGCGAAAGAAAGACTGGTAACCCACCCCACATCTTGCTTAAAGTCAGCTCGGATTGGATCCAGCTTCCTCATGACCCTAAGATAAGCGGTACTGATAATAGATAATGGTTGGATAAATGGATGTATCACAGTGCATTTCATACTCACCATCCATCAGCTATGGGGTAGGGTGGCTAGATATGTTTTTCTCACAAACCAAAAAACATCCAAGCCCAATTTCAAAAGATATGTTTAGGAAAAAAATGCAAAAAAAAAATAAAAATTTCACCTTATACCCACTGTGACGCACGGTGGTGGTAGCATCATGCTTTCGGGTTGCTTTCCTTTACCCAGAGCTAGCCAGAGCCCAGACTTGAATCCAGCTAAAAAAATCCGTGTTGTGACCTGAGGTGAGCCGTGCACAGGAAATGCCCTCAAAATTTGATGGCTCGAGACTGTTTTTGGAACAAAAGTGAGAAAATATTGCTAAGTCTGCGCTGTGAAATAAAATCAAAAGGTGCTTCAACAAAGTGTTTCCTTAGGGGTGCGCATACTTATGCAAATAGGTTATTGTACGTCTTTTTCTTTTTTCTTTTTCATTTTCTGATAGGTTTTTCTTTTTTTTTTTTTTTTAACTTTATTTGTAAGCTTTATCTTTTTTTAAACGCAATTTCACATTAACGGTGGGAAAAGATCTGACGCGATTTATCTTAGATTCTTTCCTTTTTTTTTTTTTACTCTGGAAAAACCTGCCATTTTAACAGGAGTATGTAGACTTTTTTTTTTTTTATTCTGTAGATGTCTTAACTGATACTCAGGAGTGCTCGAGAGATACACAGAATGTCAAAGTTTTGGACGCGACTTGTGTCAAGGTTGTGCAGGTTCGTTGTAAAAAATATACATAATTAAAATCTGTTGCAGGATAGGATCCTTCTTCCAATGTAAAAAAAAAAAAAAAAAAATTAATAATAATAAAAAAAGACAGCACAATGCACTCTAGTCAAGGAGTCAAAGTAAAGCCCCCTTTATTGTTAGGGGGATTTCACATAGAGCTGTCCAGACTATTGACTAGAGCTTTAGGATACCACACAAGGGCTCACCGGCGGCCGTCTGTCCACGATTTGAAAAGTAGTTTTCGAAAAGCGTACCCAACAGTCCTTGTGGTCCATCATCGCTGTCCTCAATGGATTCAGTGTCCATGAGATCTCGGTATTTGCTGGTAAGCACATTCATTTCTTTATTTTCTCCAGATCATGGGACTTTGGACTGTCCTCCAACGTTGTGTGTCCCTTTTTTTTTTTCAACAGCACCATACAGAAATAGAAATCAGCAGTGTACATCTGTCATGTAGTTTTATAGGACATGGTACAATGCAACTTGACCTAAGCGACAATAAATTAATAGTAATACAATATTGAAATGAATACTAAAAACGAAAAAGGAGCATTTTTCTTGTTGTACATGGACGGTTGTCTCGGGTGACTAGGATTCAGAAGTTAAAGGTCCTCTTTGCTGTTTTTCATTACTTGGTCTGCTTCTCATGTTTAGGTCCTTTCTGCTGTCTTTCAATTCCTCTCCCTCAGAGACATTCTGTCCCAATCTGTGTGTGTGTGTGTGTGTGTGTGTGTGTGTGTGTGTGTGTGTGTGTGTGTGTGTGTGTGTGAGCGTGCATGTGTGTGTGTGTAGGAGAGAACTTGAGTTGAAGGAACTTCAAAACCTTTAACTGCATTTGCAGGTTTTCACAACCATGTTGGACAGCGACTCCACCTGAGCGGAAAAGACACAACGATTCCTGATCACTCTGCAGACTGCCACTAAAATGACGTTAGTCTTATCAGGATAGTAAATATTTACCTTGTAATTTCGGCCTACGTAATACATGATTGGAAGGGGTTCCAGGACTTGAGGTACGCAGCATGGTTGAGCTGATGCGCCAGGGTTATGGTGCTTGTAAAGGGCTAAAATCTGTACAGTCACAAAAACAAAACGCCACAGAGGACAGTTTAGAGCCTGCGAAAGTGTCATGTTCTAGCAGAATCCGTGTATTTATATAGGACTAGGAGATACTGAGAGATCAGCAGAAGATAAAGGACGAGGAAGGAAGCAGTAAAGAAGAAACTAGAGCAGGGGTTACCAACCCCGTTCCTAGAGATCGACCTTCTCCCACCTAGATCGAACACACCTCTTTTACCTGAGCAAGATCTTCTCAAGGCAGTGATTGGATGGTCAAGTGGGCCCGATTATGTTTGGAGCTAAAGTCTTCAGGGAGGTAGAGATCCAGGAACAGGGTTGGTGAACACTGAGCTAGAGTGTGCCTGTATTAGGCAAGCGCTAATTTTGACATTTTGATCATAGGGGTGTGTTCCGTTAGTTCTGGGAAGTCGAAATTTCGGAGTTGTATGAACATGTTGCTTTGGTGTATGTATGCCCCGTGCAAAGCATTGCTACGGCTAACCTGGTTAGAGAACGTATTGCTAATTGCTGCTATTGGTCTTGCAACTTGCTATACTGGAACGCAGTCAACCTGCATATGATATTCCCAGCTCTGACTTCCAACTTCCGAGGTAAATGTCAGCACGGCGTAATTCCCTAACCTTTGAGCGTGTTTTTTGTACTATAATCATAACAACCATCGTCGAAATTCCCTTTTGTTGACTTTTTTTTTTCTCTTTTTTGTGCCAGTGAAATACCTTTGTACTTCTAGTCCTGTTCTTGGTCATTGGTTTATTTCCTGATTGTACTCACCCCTTTTCAGACATCAATAAGCGGATTGATTGATTGATTGATTGATTTATTTATTTATTTATTTTTAGTGCAACCAAGTGCATGCACAAAATAGTATGAAGAAGAAAATCCGGGGCTGAGGTCTCTTTAGCCTTGACTATCGAGTCAAACTATTTATAGATACTTGATTTTAGACTTTTTTAACGAAAATCAAAACTGGCCATCACTATATATGAACGACCGTATGAAGATTAAATAAAGTGTAGAGATACAAAG
Organism: Chrysichthys cranchii; assembly: GCA_030068335.1. Classification (NCBI taxonomy): domain Eukaryota; kingdom Metazoa; phylum Chordata; class Actinopteri; order Siluriformes; family Claroteidae; genus Chrysichthys; species Chrysichthys cranchii. Next base: position 6,040,844 of record JAQMCW010000018.1, read on the forward strand.
GATATATATATATATATATTTAAAGAAAAAAATAAATCACACAATAAATTTCTACTTCACTCAGGCACAAACCAGGTCTAAACACTGAACCTTGCTAGAACTATTCATCAGTATTTTCATCACGTCACGTCAACCATATGCATGTACTTTCGAAAGCTTTGGAATGAATCCCAGAATGTACAAATTTACGGGATATCATTACACATTTACCGAATATGCCTTGAATGCTTCATCGGCGTGGCTTTTAACAAACGCAATACTCTAATGCTCGTGTCTCTTCTCGTCTCAATCCAGGATTAAGAACATACCAGCTTTTGCTAGAGATGGGGCGAGGACGCCATTCAACAGCCTGTTCTACACGCTGGCAATTTTCCTTTATAAGAACGTAGCAATTCATAAGAAATGTTCATTTGGCAGGGGAAAAGAATGACAAAATTGTACTTTTTAAAATACTTCAATATTATTTCGATGCACTTAAGTTTAATGAGTATTAGTACCACCGAGTACTTGTTCTCTATCCTAATTACATATCCAAGAAAAAAAATACATACATTTTACACCTGACATTTTTATTTAGACTTTCAAAATACTGATTACAAATCACGAACTGCTAATCGCTTCTCTTATCCAGCGAAGAATTGCATCAGGTTCGCCTTCTTATGTCTAACAGTGGAGTTAATGCTATAGACTGCAGTGTGGAACTTGAGGCTAGCTAGCGGCTCCCGGCCTATCTCAGTGAAATGTTTCAATATAATGGAGTAAGCGAAGACATCTATAAAATAAAAAAACAAAGTGTCTCCTTTGTCTCAGAAGAAGGCGGACCCCATCTAATTTCAAAAAGCATTAGCCTTTTCAAACTTAGCCAGTTTTTGTTGTTAATGCTAGGTGAGACTAACATCAATTCTACAGTAGTAGCAGGCAAATTGGCTAGGCAGTACGTTCAGTGTAGCTCAAGGGTATTTATTGGTTATTTACATAATATTTCACTTCTGTTTAAATCATTATCAGGCCATGAAGCACTGGTCATGCCTATGGTCAGGAAAGTTACAGAGATTGTTTTTTTTTTTCTTTGGTCTAGGAAAAATGTATAGTTGGCATAGATGCGCTTTGAAACAAGCATCGTCAACAGTTTTATGTATGTAAGTATAT
>JAQMCW010000018.1:6042747-6054267 GCA_030068335.1 Chrysichthys cranchii
TACACTATTACACCAAAAGTATGTGGACACCCTTCCTAATTACTGACTTTAGGTGTTTTGACCAAAACCATTGCTACCAAGGGCAGCACACAACCAACGCATAACCATGCAATCTCCATGCAATAGGCAAACACTGGCCGTAGATTAGGTCACACTGTAGAGCGCGGTTTATAAAATTTCTGCCCTTGTCAACTGTAAGTGCTATCCTTGCGTAATGGCGTACCAACAGCTTAGCCACAAAGCACTTAACCAGACAGCCGACCAAAGCAGGGGCCACTGAGTGCTGAAGCGTGTAGCGCATAAAAATGGCCTACTCTCTGTTGCATCACTCACTAGAGAGTTTCAAACTGCCTCTGTAAAGCAATATCAGCCCGAGTGTGTGTGTGTCAGATGTTTCATGAAAAAGGTTTCCATGGTCAAACAGCTGCACACAAGCCTGAGATCACTATGCACAATGCCAAGTGTCAGCTCGAATGGTGTAAAGCTGTCACTGGACTCTGGAGCAGTGGAAACATGGTTTCTGGAGAGATACATCACACTTCACTATCTGGCAGCCTGATGGACGAATTGCGGATCCCAAGAGAACGCTACCTACGAGTATTTATAGTGCCAGAGTGGAGAAGGATAATGGTCTCAGGCTGTTTTTCAGGGATTGGGTGCCATAGTTCCAGTGAAAAGTAATGTCAATGGTACATCATACAAAGACACTTTAGACAATTGTACACTTCCAAATTTGGGGCAACAGTTTGGAGGAAGGTTGTTCTTGTTTCAGGACGATTCTGTGCATAAAGCAATGCATTAATGCTACATTAATGCCAATGGTTTTAGAATGGGACGGCCAACGCACTCATTTAGGTGTTGTTTGGTGCCCACGTGCTTTTGGTTATAGGCAAAACGGTCTGGTTTTGGACTTGAGCTCAGTCGAGAGTTGTTTTCTCTATCGGCCTGGATTCGTCCTGGATTTACTGTTACATGTACTTGGACTTGTCTCGCAAAATACGGTCCCGGTCTCAAATGAGAGTTTCGGTTCAGGTTCATCTTGTTTTGTTTTTTTTCTTCTTCTTCACATTTCATTTCACGCGCACAAAGTTTGACAAAGTTTGACCTTCTTCTAGAGAACTTAGCCTAATCATTCGTTGCGTTTTATTTTTTTTCCAATGTGTCGTGCGAACATCTGGCTTGCGAAATAAATGATCAAACCTGATATGGTAAACCTGAAATTCTCCTCAGTCTTCCCACATTCACAGTACAGCCGGAGCTCAAATCCTCGTTGCTTGTTCTTTTCTGTCGGAGAGAAAGTCATTATGGTTATTATTGTCAAATGGAATTCATGGCGCAAGTTTTAACTGAAGCAGTGATTACAGAGTATGCCGTGGCACTTTTAGCCTTTTGCTAAAGCTGTCATATACTGGATGTTTTCAGAATGACTCCTAAATGCACAAGTACTTTCACCTGATACCCTGAATAGCATGATGTCAAGTCAGGCACAAAACAAATATGTCCCTGTGGGAGAAGATAAGCTAATTGGACTTGGCATGTCGCTGTTCGTATGCATGCTTACACTGGAGATAGTGAATTAAGCTTTTTCTCGCATAAATAACGAGCATTGCTTTTTTTTCAGTAACCTATACTTTCTTAGTAAGGCGCTAGCAATATGGAAATGACTTACCAGAAGACCGGAGCCATTCTTTGATGGTGTCTGTTACGTCGATGGATATCCATTTGTTCTGCAGTTCATTAGAGATATCGTAGTAGCCCAGGTATTTTGCCTCATTGTTCAGACCCGTATAGATCTCCAGTCTCTGCAAGCCGCTTTGTATGCTAGCATCTTTGACACGCAGCCTGAGCTTGGCTTGTGACAGCATCCAGTAATTCTGGATACCTGCCTTCATTTCCTCCACATCAAACAAAAACTGCTTTTTATCTGTTATGTTGCTGAACCCTGCAAAAAAAAAAAAAAAAAAAAAAAAAAAAAATTTTTAAGCAACTAGACAAAGATACAGTATATGTATAAATAAACTATATTATTGTAAATAAATTATCAGACAAAATTAATGCGGATTAATTTTATCATCACTATATACAGTATATGATAATGAGTGTTGAGGTGTTGGGATCTTAACACATTTACTTCAACCTGTGTTGAAGACTGAAAAAAAACCCCCGCTATTTATATTTTTCAAAATATGTCGTCTGTCGTCACACATGCAACGTATTATTCCAGGGTTATTACACACACATTACACAGGGTCAATATTACGTGTCGAGAAATGAGTCAACACATGACTTGGTGTGTGTTATAAACTCTGATGAAAACTTAGGACAGTATATAACATCTGGCATTACATATTATACATCATATTACAATGATTGTCAGTCTTCTGTCACAGGTTTTCGAATCGGTCAGTATTTCATTCTGAACATGCGACTTGACCCTGTTTTATAAACTGCCATGCCAATTTAATGCAACGCTTGACATCTGGTATGATGTACAGTTGCAGTTAGAATTTTTAGCTCATTTTTAAATAACATGAACATCATTTCAACACTGGCCTTGCAGTGATTTCTTTGAACGTTTTTTTTTTCTTTTTTTCTGGGGAAGACTAATTTTAGAAAATACATAATTAAAAAAAAAAATGGTGTTCACGTTTGAATTTATTTTATTTTTGTTTTCTGAAATCACCACAGGGCCAAAATTATACACGTAGCACACCTAATACTTGTCCCTCAACCAGACGCTTCTGGTAGACATGAACAAGCTTTTTTTTTTTAGCATGGTCCACATATTTTCAATAGGGTTGAGGTCAGGACATGTTTAAGCTTAATGTTAGCCAGCTTTATCCATTCCACAACCAGCTTTGATGTGTGTTTGAGATCATTGTCCTGTTGGTCCTTCTTCTTCATTACTCCATCCACTTTGAGAAACGCACCAATTCCACTGGCAGCAAAACAGTCCCTGAGCATGATGCTACCACCACCATGCTTAGCACTTGGTACACTCTTCCTCTTTACCTCGGCTCATTGTGTCCAAAGACGTCAATCTTTGTTGCACCTGACTAGAAATCTTTGCTCCAGAAGGCTGCAAACTTTAGTTGAGCTTAAAGGTGTTGATTTTGGGGCACAGGCTGCTTTCTTGGATCGTGGCCTCCTGGGCCATGGTGAAGTAAAACATGCTTAAAGGTAGACAGTATTCCAGCAGCTTCCACTTAATGGCCGGCCTGCGCCTTGGTGCTTCCTGGGTTGTTCCTAACCATTCAAGTCAATTTCCTCTCCCCCTCATTTTGGCAAAATTGCTACACCTTCCATTAATTTGTACTTGTCAAACAAACCCTTTTTATATTGCGCACAGGGAAGCTCCCATCTGTAGTCAGTTACGGTCACTCACAGGAAGTTAAGAGGCCTCGGCCTTTGCAAGTTAACAGCCACTTTGGAAATTTTCGCACCACTGAATTCATGATCTAATTTGGAGTGCATGTATGTTTTTTTTTTTTTAGCCCTGTGTGATTTTGACCCTGTCTTGATTTCATAAAACCCAAAGTGATTAAAGCCGTGCGCCCCAAATTCTTGTATTTTTCTATTAAATGTGTCCCAGAAAAAGAACAATTCAAAGAAATCATTGAAATCCCAATACTGCCATGGGATGACATCACATTCATGAAGGCCGTCCGAAAACCCCTGAGTTCTGACTGCCAAATATCAAGATCGTGATCGAGCTCACACATGACTTGACCCTGTGTTATAAACTCTCCAGGAACAAATCTGACTTGATGTATATGGTGTGGTTATGTCATGGTCGAGTAACATGTTAAGGATAAATCCTCAGCACTTGATATTGGCAGATTCCTGAGACCAGATTCGTTAGTTTGGTCACCCCTAACATTGTTGACATCCCAGAGCATCAGCCAAAAGCTTCTAAGTCAGCAAGTATGGACTTACATTCTGCTGTAAATAATTACGAATGTGTTTCTGACTCACTTCCCAGCAACCACAGAGAGCTACTAGTAATGGGTGGAGTAGAAGGAGTGGAAATCTCTTGCACAGGGCACTCAATGAAAGGCACCTGTAATGCTGACTTTGATAGCAGGATACAGTCGTCGTCCACACTAGCCACCTGCTGAGCGCAGTGTGCAATTTGCCATATTACTGTTATGTACAATAGTGCACCCATTGCAATTAATTGTGCACATATTGCTCTTGAGGCATTGTAATTTTTCCGATGCAAGGAACCGTTAGGTCTACGCGTGGAGCATCATGTGCTGTACGCGTCAGCTGGTTTTTTTTTTTTTTCTCTCTCTTTCTTTTTTCAAGAAGGATCATAATAACAAGGGTCTGAAACAAAGAAGCTCAGGCGAACATTTCAGAGGGCACAATAACGGCACGAATGTGATCTCAAAATGAAAATTACGAGAGAGATGATGAAGCACATGAGAACATATAATGTAAACTTATAACATGCTCTATTTTCAGATTCAGAAGACGGCAAATGTTAAGAAAGAAAAACACCCAAAGAAGCAAGAATTCTTTAGCTTTACCAAACCCCAAACACAGATATCTGTTCCAACCTGTCCTTCTGTGAAATTGCCCACCCAAATGCTTAATCACACACACACACACACACACACACACACACACACACACACACACACACACACACACACACACACACGTGGCAGTAAGCCAGTGCAATCCATACACTTCTGTTCCAATAAGTCTTCTGCATATGTTACGATAGGCTGCAAAACCAAAGTAGTCACGCGACTCGCTAAAGTGGCATCATCTTTGTCATGATTTGCGATCAGTTGTGCAATTAGGATGTCGCAATTTCGGAGCCCATGGCAGGAAGATGAGCATGAACATACGCACGGGTTTTCACTTCCATTTTTGCCCCCATTGCAGTTTTTATGCATCGATTCGGGTTTAAAGAAAGAAAGAAAGAAAGAAAGAAAGGATTATTGCCATTTATTCACTGCAGGATTTTTCACGTCTTCAGAACTCCCTGCGTTTACAGAATTAGGTCGCATGAAATGCATTATGAAATTCTAATAATTTATTTATTTATTTTTTAAATGGTTGCACTAAATATTTTGACCATAATCAAGACCTAAAATAGGGCTTGGCTTTGATGAGTGGTCAGACGTGCAATTAAAACGATTCAAAAGCCAAACAAACCAAAACGATCCGGAAAAAAAATAAAAGAACCTAGCAGCGGAAGGTTCCGTTAGCGGGAAATCGATGCCGAATTGTTCCTTTTGTAAAAACCAAACACGATAGAGCGACTCGCAAATAATATGTGCCAGCCAGTGTGAGGAAGCCTTTTTTTTGGATTAGGACATTATTAAATGACAAAAGCTGTTCATTCCATAAGTATCACTGGTTCTTTAACAAAGCCACTGGTTTATATAATATAAATGACATTTAAGTGCACTCCAAGTGGCTTTTGATTTCCAGACCTACAGTGTAGAAGCCCTCTGGAGTTTACTTCTGAAAGGCGGAACTTTCGCAGGGAATGAGGAACAGTTCCAGGTCGTTTATTCATTTGTTCGCCAATTTAGAATCTCTGATTCACAGGAAACCCTACATGGACACAAGGAGAATAGGCAAAACTCGACACTGACACTAACCAGAGCTCAGGATTGAGCTCCGAGGGGCAATGAGATTTGGCAATGCTACCTGCTGTGCCGACGCACCTCCCTCATCCTTTTAGTCCAATTTCATATATTTGCCAACACAATATATAATACAAATGCACAAGATACGAGTTGTTACATGAGCTAGTGATTTAAAGCAAAAGGGGAAAAGAACACCCAAACAAACATGAAAAACACACATCAAAGAGCATGTCCCGCTGTGTTTGGGTATTTTATTCGACTTAACTTACACGAAATCTAAAAAAAAAAAAAAAATATTTGCAGGGCGACACAGTGGTGTAGTGGTTAGCCCTGTCGCCTTACAGCAAGAAGGTCCTGGGTTCGATCCCTGGTGTTGACCTGTGTGGAGTTTGCGTGTTCTCCCTGAGTCTGTGTGGGTTTCCTCCGGGTACTCTGGTTTCCTCCCGCAGTCCAAAGACATGCACAGAGGGGATTAGGCTAATTGGTTGCTCTAAATTGCCTGTAGGTGTGAGTGTGAATGAATGGTTGTCTGTCTCTGGGTGTTGACCCTCCAGTTGCTTTGTGAGCTGCTTCCTCCTGAGACCCTGAACAGGATTACGCAGTAGAGGTCGTGAGCAAATATCTTTGTGTTTGGACTTGATGTGCATTTAAGTGCACCTGTTGCCTTGCCCTTTCAAACAGCTGTCCTAAATATGGCTGCTGTGGGCGTCGCATCCTTCCATGCACCCTGTGTAGGGTTCATTAGAAATGAATCAAGACTCCAAAATGGACCACAGCATATGTATTACAGTATGTTTAGGAGTGGACAAATGCATCTATAATGAAGCCACCCTGTAAATGTTAACCAATTTTCAGAATCGACACTTTTGGTAGGTCTAAAAGTTTTAAAAGCACTTAACTCTAGATATTTGCTTCTGTGGGAAAAATAGCACGTTACTTCTGCATTTCAGTTTCATTCTGTCATTCTGTTTTCGTCATCTCCTTCCTTCCTGACTGACCGAACACCACTGACAAGAACAAATCCTAAGAAGCCCATATTAATCAATAAATGTATTCAGTTCTTTGCATTTTTTAAATAAACTGTAATAATGTCTAACCATGGGCTAATAAATAATTTCTTATCAGTGTTTATGACAGTGCCATATACTGGCACATATGGCACAAATACTGTTATTTTTCAACAAATAGCGGTCGTACGTCATTTCCGTTTCAAACGCGAAAATAATTTTATACATTTCGATCAAAGTTTTCTTTCAATAATTACTTCCCAAATAGGCGTTTACTTCTTTTCAATATCAGGAAAATAACTCGTTTATATTCGTAAAGGCGATTAGTTAAAATGTAAGCGCTAGAGACGCGGTTTCCGCTCATACGCACGTATCATATGTCCTGCGGTCGTACGACATTTCCGTTTCAAACGCAAAAAGAATTTTATATTATATATATATAGATTGTTTGCTTAAGATGTTTTCTTCGAGATAAGGAGTTGTTACGAGACTCCCCCAGCCAGACGAATAGCTGAACTCTGAACACAACATTCATGGTGGGGTTTTCTCTTGAACGTAATAACAAAATCTTATGTCAGAGGGTCATGAGTATCTGTGTGTGGTTGAGTACTGCACACATTCAGTACACGGCGATTTCTTTCATTAACCAGCCAGCCACATGGAACGCCCTCATCCTTCTTAATACGGTAATTACACAACAGTCATCCTTCATGCATAAAGAGTGCCCCAACATGCACAGTTCTCCTTATTGAAATCCGCCGTAATTGGGGAAATTATTTCGCGTCTACATTTACGGTGACTCACTGATGGAGCGAGACATGTGGCTGCCAGTTGACAAAATCCCCACTTTATCCATATTATAACGTTATAAAGCACATATATATACATATGCTTTTTTAGTCTAATCTGCAGTTAATATCCTAGCTCATGTTTCCAACCTGAGTCCTCAGCAGGCTTCTGCAGATCACATTTTTACTCTCTTTTATTTCTCTCCCACTAAATACCTGGTTCAGGTGTGTTCAGAGCTGAGAGAATGCAAAAATGTGGACCATGTGATACGAGTTGCCCTGAGGACTGGGTTGGGAAACAGTGATCCATACTATTTGATGATTCTTCTTCTTGTTTTCTTTTTTCTTTTCAGATTATGAAAGAGCAGTATGTATGTGCCGGAGTGGAAAATTCACAGAAGACAGAGATCCTTTGTTGGTGGGAAGTTGGAGGAAGATTGTGTATGTCTGTGTGTGTGTGTGTGTGTGTGTGTGTGTGTGTGTGTGTGTGTGTGTAGGCACACGTTCAGGTAAGCTCAGGACAGCTGTCCTAACAGGCACAATGGCAGGCCTATCATTACCGACGGGCGCAGCCACGTTCCAGCAAGCTTAAATACCAGCCTCCAAAGCACACTGCTCCTATCCATCCATTCAGCCATCTACAGTATATACTTCTCTCGCTGTCCTGTGAACTCAGTTGCTCCTCGGTGGCTCTAACACCCTTTCTGTGCTCAGCGAACTCTCTGCGCAGTAATGACACCATATGAAGAAAAAAATCGCCGAGGAGAAGCGAAAGACATCTGAATGGCCTCGCTCCAAATACTTCCCCCTTCCTCGATCTTTAATTGACCTTACCAATTGAGTGCAATCCCTGGCATTCAGGTTACAATTCTGCTCTTGTTCAGCTCTAATGCGCATATAAAACTTTGAAAATTGCTTATCTCGATGGATAGCCAATGGCCAATTCAATCTATACATCTTTATTCCAAAGCTATATCCATAGCCCGTGTTCAAGCCATTTCTGGAATGGTATTCCCGGCATACGTGGCAATCTCCCATTCAACATAGCAAAATCTGGCTTCTATTTTTATACAGAAAGGCATTTAATACTAAGACCATTGGCATGTGTGCAGGCAAAAGCAAGTGAACTAGAACCGCTTAAAGGGACAGATCTGGGAAAACCGAATGCGCACTACTTTTGCTTCAATTAAGCAAAGCATGCTTGCTTGCTTTAAGCACATTGTTAAGCTTTTTTATTTTTTAAATTATTGTTGCCTGAATTTCAAATTTTGTTAAAAGTGTACCTACATTATCATTTACATCATGTTACACATCGCGCGAACATTTCCTAAGATGGCCGCCTCGTAACTCATAAACAATAAACAACATTCAGGTACACAGCGAGGTTTTGTTCAGTTATATAAATTACAGTAAGTCACCAGCTCATGAAGTGTGAATTTCAGGTTGATCGTTCTGGCTACTAGCCTTATAGATGTAGATGGCTAATTGACTACAATTTGGCAGGGATGGGATTATATATGGACTAGCAAGGCTAGCAAGATAAAAAAAAAAAAAAAAAGACATTTATTATATTACAAATGAATATGAATGTTGTAAATATAGTGTTTTAAGGCCGATTTGTTTGTATTTTTGTGAAACCGTGGTAATACTATTATGGTCTTACTAATGGTAAGAAAAATACACAGAATGACATGCAAAGAAGGAAGGCTGGGGCTGAATTTTTTCTAGCCTAGTCTCTCGGTGACAGTCGTAAATCACACTCCAGATTTAATTTCCTTTTTTGGATGAAAAGCACAATAATTTCATCCCACTTTGCCGACACGTCGATACCTTGTCATCCGCGGTGCTTGAGAAAGCATGTGGGAAATACAGTCAGAAGTGTAATGAGGGTAAACAAGGTGGATTATTTACTTTAAACCCCCCCCCCACACACACATGTACGTGTACACCCACAAAAAAGCCTTTGGAGGAGAAATAAGTATATAGAATAAGTACACGTTACGTTGTCCAATTAAGGTGCAAATTACATGAAAGGACAGGAGACAGAACTAAAAGCATGGAGGTTTTTGGTGTGAACGAATGGGTTGCGACTTTCCGTGGCCATATTTGGTGTTAGAGGAAGCCAAGGCATTACCGACATGAAACACTTAACTTAAAAAAAAAAAACCCCAAAACAAAACAAAAAAACCACAAACCATGTCATTGTAGGCTCCAATCTAATATCACAACCAACCACCATTGCAAGTGGGGCAAGAGAAAATAACGTCTTTTTCTTTTCTATCTTTCTTTCTTTCCTTTTTTGTGTACTCCATTAAGGAGCCCTTTCACATGCATATACAGCACATGGCAAGAGCTTGGATCAAGTGTACCGAGTAAGCCATTTCACACTCTGTGAAACTGCACAAAAACAAAATCTGCCCAGCGACATCAGAATGGAAGTGGTTTTAACAGTAGTTTTTAATAGTCTGCTTGTGAACGTACTAGAATTGCTCAGATGATGAGGTTTTCCGAGGCGTCTTTTGAAGATGTGTGGATTATGAGACTTTGTGAAAGCCGAGTGCAGATGGAGAATATGCCATACGTATATGACCGTACCTCTTAAGGTCAGTGGATAGTAAATCAGATCTGCAGGAGGGCATTTTGCAGTTAATGAACAAAATGATGAAAATGCATTTGGGAGTGAAAGTGGCTATTAAGGGAGCAAGTTTATTCCTCTGGTGAATACTAGGGAAGTGCTGGAACGCTTCTGGCTAAAACAATTCTGCTAAACTTAGCTTTGGCAGGCACAGATTCTCACGTGCGTGCATCAATAAATTCCTGTGCAGGGTAGTTAGAGAGCGAGAGAGAGAGAGAGAGAGCACACACTTATTTGGTAATAGTTGTGTATGGAGTTTCAGTGAAGACATTCGAGACCCTAAGTCTTTCACACTACGTAAAACATTAAAACACTCCCTGACACATGGACACACACACACACACACACACACACACACACACACACACACACACACACACACACACACACGCGTACGCCTGTACACACACTCGCCCACAGATCCACCCAAGCACACGCACACTATTACAACAACTAGAGTGGCTAGATGATAGTTTTCTCCCTGAGAGTGCTTGTCAGCAGGAAATTCATTGCTCCCCCTGGGACTGTTTAATTCTGACTCACACAGCATGCACCACCAGCCTTCCTTCCTGGCAAACAGCTCTGCCACAAACACAGAGAGAGAGAGAGAGAGAGAGAGAGAGAGAGAGAGAGATCCCAAGGTGGCCAGTGATCAAATTACAGGAAGCCCCCTCTCTCACGAGACCAGAAAAAAAAACAAAAAAGATAAGAGGGCAGAGGGAATCTTGCATGTCCACCCCATCTTCTCAAAGCAATTGTTTTTAAGTTTTCCTCTGAGTCGACGGTTTGGGCCTGAACTAAGCACCCTGTCTCCCATGCCTTTGTTCCCCATTGTACATCTGTGATCAAGGGCTTCATGTTAATGTCACCTTCGTTTGAAGTGGTTAAAGTGGAATCGAGGAGCGGTGATAAAAAGAAGGCGGGTGGCAAGCTTCAAAAACCGACTATTTACCCATCAACAGATGGACCTTAATTGCTAACAGCAGGTTCATGAGTTAGAAGAGCAGCCTGCAGTGCCCAGAAAAAATAAATAAATAAAAAATCAAATGCGGGCTGCAGCAGCTATTAAACAAACAGATGCCCAAAATAGGCTAACGTTTAGACGTGGAAGCCTGTTGAGCCTGTTTGAACAAAGTCTGATTAGCAATCTGACACATGGGCGCAACAACACAAACAATACAGCAATGTCATAGATACTCTTCGAATCATGAAAAAACAGTGATGACTATGGTCTGATGTTTTCTAATCTTACATATCTGCCTGCAGATAGTAAAGAAGAAGACGAAGAAGAAGAAGAAAAAGAAGACTCATCATATGCTACTCATTATCTGGGGCACGATGGATGCAATCAAGTTATTTAAGATGGGTCTACTATATATATATATTAGGGGTGGGACTCGATTGAAAAAATTAATCTAATTAATTAGAGGCTTTGTAATTAATTAATCTTGATTAATCGCATTTAATCGCACAAGAAAATT
>JAQMCW010000018.1:6112756-6124284 GCA_030068335.1 Chrysichthys cranchii
TGCCACAAACAGGAAGTTAATATCACCAACCATTCCCTTTTTATTAAGGTGTATCCATATAAATGGCCCACCCTGTAGTATGGACGAAAGTGATGCATATTAAAACCGAAAACATGTTATTGTGGACTTAATGAGGCAATTTGCACAATTTTGAAGCCATTGATTTCCAGACCTGAAAAAATCCCTGAAATGTTCTGTCCCTGAGTTCTTAGTATTTTCTGTAGTAAAACAGCCTCCAGAATGCGTATCACATTTCTTTTTATTTTCCTTTGCATAATACAGTTAATCAGCTTAGGAGAGAAAAAAAAAGAAGCTTTAAAATCCATTTGGAAGTGTTGAATAACTCATGAATGTCAGGAACACTGATACCAGCTTAATTACACTATTTTTTTTGGCAAAAACAATATTATTGTCTAGCGTTGTATAACTTTTAAAGCAGGTTTAATGTACTTTAAAAGATTTAAAAATGGGACAGATGCAACCAAACAGCAGGACTTATCACAGTTGGTAAAGTTTAATTAGTACATTTATTATTATTTAAAGTGTTTATATGAAGAATCATTTTTCATATGAAAATCATTTTATATGAAGACCATTTTTAACCGTGAGGTAAAGTAAAGTAAGTGCAACGTACTTAAGTGCTTTCAATGCAACTTTGGAGTTTCTATAAAACCGGGATGAGGATTTTTTGCAGAAAGGAACTTGTTTTTTTTTGTCTGTCATTGTTTTCTGTTCTGCCGAACAGAAACGTGCACTAACATACCAGCTGACAAACAAACGGAACAAAAAAAATCACTACTCATTCCTTATGTAGCATTTAATTCAATGTACTTCAACTGTAATTCAATGAAATTCAGCTGTAACTCTTTTGTAACAAAAAGCCAAGAGATATTAGGTTGTTTTTTTGTTTTTGTTTTTTGTAAAAAAGGATAAACAGGTCTTTATATTTCTCTTGGTAGTACACTGGATTTTAGTTAAAATAATAATAATAATACTACCATGCTCTTACTGTAGCACAAGAGCTACATTTTCACAAGAATAATTACATCCTAAATTAATCACAGTATGTTTTATTATATTCTTCTTCTTATTCACCACATAAAAAACAACCATTGCAATTCCACAACCGACGACCGGCTTTCGCTTCACCGAAACGTCCTTTTAACCTGGTCATTCCTTTACCTCATCAATCACATACCAAATCCTTACCCAAACACAGCGACACTACAGCCTGTATTTCCAAAGAGTAGATATTTCAGCACAAAGATAACAAGGATCGATGGTAGTGTGTTAATTGTGTGAATTTAGAAATCGAGTCAGAAGCTTGAATGGGGTTTTGTTTGTTTTCCCTTATGCTAGTGTTCATTCTTTGGGCTTGTGGAAGTGCATATTGTGTTACAAAGTGGAATGGCTAGAAAAGAAAATGTGAAACTTCACACTATTGTGGCCTCTCTAGTAGATATTCACGAATATCCTGCAAGCTAACTGCATGATTACCATGTGAGCACAGCAAGCGCTCTACACCCCACACTATATTTAAGTTCATTTATGTTATAGTAGTCGATTAGCCTGTTCCCATTTCTCAGTGCAAAACGTGATGTATAATATTGGGAATAATGCATAATGCATAATGGGAATACGCTTACAGTGAGGTTGGAATAATCAAGAGTCCCAAGGATGCATAGAATGGATTGGACTTCATGTGTCTCACCGTTTGGGAATTTGGCTGACGTTCTAAAAAAGAGTTACAGTAACTAGACAAGAATTGCAGCATTTTTGGTGGAGTCAAGGTTTAAGACTGAATCATGTCTTGATAGATGGGACGTCATAGGGGCTTTCAAACTGCAAAATCTGCTGCACAGGAAAATTTGTAAAGATGTTTAAGATCAAAAATGGAGTACGTTACTGTCGTTCAACACATTCTCTGCACACACACACACACACATTTCTTTTTTGGCTGCAGGCCAGCTTGAATTCACTCAATAAGAATCTGGCCTTTGGTTACTGCTGAAAGAGTGGCAGTGTGGAGAGAGATAAGAGGAAAGTTTGTTGGGGAAGAAAGCGAAGGGGGAAACGAGGGAGTGCGTATTGAACAGTTGCCATGCCAGAATGACCGATCCGGCGTCTGTTGTAGTTCCAGTTGCACAGACCTGCAGTTCTGAGGCACTGACTCACAAAGGCGAGAGAGGCAGATAGACATACTGGCAGACAGAAATGAGGGGCTGTTGAAGGGGCTTGTGGCTCTGAATCATCATGAATAGTTGACCAGTGGGCATACTCACAGCACTGGAATGGGACGACTCATGATAGCCACCACACACACACACATCTGTTGGCTTTTTACTCAAACCACTGGCATAAAACTTAACAGCTCTGTGTTTCACCAACCATGCACATAAAATATGGATTTGCCAAACATCCGTTATACCATAAGTATGGAATAAAACTCTTTTACATGGACATAATTAATAATGGATTGGCGTGAGGTCATTAGCACCCGGAAGTTGATTATTTTTCTGTAATAGCACACCCTGAGGTGTGTTACTTCTGGTATTCCACAGCAATGCTAACTTTCTTTATTCCAAAATGGCACGTCGTGCTTTTTTGTCAGTTTATACACATGCATCTCAAAAGTTAATATACTGTACATCATCATTTTTGAAAAAATGTTCTGTATTTCTAGAAACTTCCTT
Organism: Chrysichthys cranchii; assembly: GCA_030068335.1. Classification (NCBI taxonomy): domain Eukaryota; kingdom Metazoa; phylum Chordata; class Actinopteri; order Siluriformes; family Claroteidae; genus Chrysichthys; species Chrysichthys cranchii. Next base: position 6,115,450 of record JAQMCW010000018.1, read on the forward strand.
CTGTCTGACCTGCCATAGTAGCCAGGTTTATGGAGATTCCTCACAGAAGTTCTCCAACTCACTTGGTGTTGCTCTGCAACATACTATGAGGATTTTTTTTTCAACAATCCAACAGGCTGAAGACACTTGTCAGAGGGCACAGGTCGAATCGAACGAGATGCTGTCGATTCCTTTCCATTGCGTTGAATTGTACAATCACTCTGTTGACTGTGGCAAGAGGAATCCCAAGGCTTTGTTCAATCATATGCTAATTTAACCCCTCTGTCTTTGGACAGTGGGAGGAAACCAGGATAGGATCAAACCCAGACTGTACGTTTTTGTAATTGAGGCAATATATGAACTTATATTGTATGGCAATATAGGATTTTTTTTTTTTTATTCTTGTCGGTCATTTATTTGTCCGTTTTACCAAAATTCTGTATTTTCGGTATTTTCACAGCATTGTAATAAAAAAAAAAAACCCACAGCGCTTGTACAGTTTGTGGAAAATTAGAAAGGACACTCAGGTTGTTTATTACAGTAAACACATCAACCTCTCGTGCTGAGGAAATGACTTCAGTGTTCCTATAGATGACATGACACAAGGTCTTGAAGCTAATGAGCAATTGGAGGGTTTCAGGAAAAAAAAAAAAAAACGAGAAAGAAAACAAAGAAAACAGACAGAGGTATACTTTTGAACATTGCACACAGGACACAAATGCACATGTACACACACTCATGTGCACATACACGACTCAGCAATATTCGTCGGCTCTCCTAACCCCTTGACCCCCTGTTTTGCCCTAGCACAATGGAGGCCCAGTGGTCCTCAATGACACTCTTGAACATCAGTTTCACAGATAGTGCCAAGATTCCAGTGTGTGTGTATAAGTGTGTGTATGTGTGCGTATGTGTATTAGTTACCCTCTAAGACAGCCTCTGTTTCACTGAGTTTTGTGAATGTCAGCATGTGTTTAGAGTGCACATCCCCGCGTTTCTCAATAAGTGAAAAGCAGAAGCGGTACGTTCATGCTCAGCTATTTTTCAACTCTGGTATTGAATCACAGACTTCTTTTCCTTCTCCTTCAACACTGAATAACTTAACTACTCCCTGTTAGAGATCATCAAGTGAGACTGAATGATAAAAAAAAAATGTCTTAGTGGTTCTGTACCAAAGCGGAAACCTGCTGATGGTTCTGGAGTTATTATTATTATTATTATTATTATTATTATTATTATTATTATTGTTATCGTTATCTGCTGCTTAATCCTGTTCAGGGTCACGGGGGGAAGCTGACGCCAATCCCAGCTTATTATTATTATTATTATTATTATTATTTTAATTTGTTCTTGGCCTTATCTCGTTTTCCAGGGCTGAACAAAACAAGCTCGTTCTCCTGCGAAGCTCATAATCGCAAAGGTGTAGCATCATCCAGCTCCGGAGTTATAACGGGTGAGCGTGCGGGTTTTTTTTCTTTCTTTCTTCTTTTTTCCTGTGGCGGCTGTGGAACTGAGCTCATCCTCTTTCACATCCTTTTTTTTTTAAACTTCTCCACAGTTCAGAGGTTTAGTCACAATCAATCACTCATTTTTTTTTTTTCCTGTTCCCTCCCTATCTCTCTATACAGTCCTCCCTTCCCAGCCACAGGATGTTAACGCTGTGGAGATCACTAATTCCAGCATTCATCTTTCCTGGTCTCCAGGCTTTGCAGGAATTTACGCCATCAATCTCTGCACAGTTCAGGTATGAACTGAATGAAAAACATGTCGTTCTTACGAAGGAAAAAAACGTAAACAACGCATTGTGCAAACATGTGTCTGATCTGATAGTAAACAAGAACCACTTCTTCTTTTTCTTCTTTTGAAGCAAGGATGGAAAAGCAAAAAATGCTCTCTCTCTCTCTCACACACACACACACACACACACACACACACACACACACACACACACACACATACAATATATATACTTATAGGATCTATCTTGTTTTGTTGGATCAGGTTTCACTCTTCGAGAGGCCCCTCTCTCGGTCCTGTGTATGTGTGAATGAATATATGTTGGTCTACGATTCTCTGCAGTCCAGCACCACCCCAAAACATCTGGTTCTAATAAAAGCACCCCATTTTGTGCCCCTACAATCCTTCATCCTAAGAGGTAGACGTAGGGGCTCGGTATAGGAAAAGAGAAGGGGAAACAAATTTAAACAGTCCAAAATGTGGTGAACCTGAAAGCCTGAAAACGATACCGTTCCTTAGGGAAAGCGAAAAACTCCTTTTTTTTTGTCTTAGTGTTTCAGAACAGTATGTGTGAATCTATGAGCTTTAAGAATAAGGAAAAAATATGAAAAACCAGTTTAATCTATGATCGTATGAGCCAGGCCAGAGGAATGCCCTGCCATATATGACTCACAATCCACAAGTACTTGTCACTTAAACACCACAGTGTATTTTGAACAGATTCTGAATCACCGAAGCGTGACTCACCGATGACTCCTCCTGCTGCTCGTGCGAGCCTCATAACTTTCAGCACTTGTGCCAGGCCAAGATCCTTCCTGTCTTCTAAACAATGATAGGGTTTCTTGATTAAGTACAGAACTCTGAATCATATACCACACCACTTATCCATTCATCCCCCTGTCCGTGGCCACTCGTGCTCCATTTATCACCGCTCTGTTATCACCGTCTTGGGTTTCACTTGGCGTGTGACAAAGTATGCTTGCCATATTGGCATTGAAGTTTCATGCCTTGCGTGTATTGTATATCACTGAGTCACGGGGCAAAAGTTGAATTAATGCTTTCACATCTGTAGGACAGCGCTGAAATGGATTTGCAGGGTTGTACTCTTATATGAGACATGGGTAATCATTAAAGAGTAACAGCCAGTTTAACGGGGCGACACAAAATAGATGGTGTAAATGACTTGTTAATGTACAAGTAATGAAAATGAAGGTTAAATGTGGGTGATTTAATGACTTTATGGGAGACAAGTTGAGAAGCCTGATGATTTAACAGTAGGGATTCATCATGGAAAGATGGCATGATGCCAGATCCGTGGGTTTCCACTGGGTCTGCAGGTCCCTCTTATCTCCAAACAAACAAACAAACAAACAAACAAACAAACAAACAAAAAAACAGGTGAATCAATTACTCTTCATTGCCCCTAGGTCTGATTAAGGGTGTGAATGTCTGTGTGTATGGTGCCCTCTCATGGACTGCAACCCTTCCAGGGAATATTCCGCATTGCACCCGGCGTTCCTGGGATATGGTCCGGATCCGGCACGATCATGACCAGGATAAAGCAGTTAGTAGCGCTGAATAGATGAATGATCCAATACTGAATCAGATGCTTTTGTTCTGTTACATTAAAAAAAAAAAAAAAAAAAAAACAGTCCAACTTGACAGCAAGATATTCCCAATTGCATGCAAATTAAGTACGACACGCTAAAGTAACACAATCAAAGGACCAGCTTGAATGATTCAATTGATCAATCCTGTGGAATGTATGCTCTAGCGTTTCTTCAGCTCCCCTCTCAGGTGATTGATTGCGTGACCCTGATTGCGTAGACGATTGCCTACACAGACATGATGAAGGAAAATAAAGCTTGATAGGATGCACCAGGGATCGTTGGGGCCCTTGGTTAGTGTATGTAGCTAGCACAGCTTGCTTTTTTTAATCTGGCAATGAAGCTAGACTGAAGCCTAGCACGTAACCTAAAACGATCACATAGATTAGAGCATAATTTCATCTGTCTTTTACGCAATAGACATTTCTACACATTAACTACTAAGCAGACAAACTCCCGGCATCACAAGTAACTTGTCGCTTTCTAGTGTGAATGCCGCGTTAGTCCAAGAACTTCAACAATGGAAAAGAGAGTATGCGCGTGAGAAGTAGTGAGATCTCTCGTCTCTCTGTGGAAGCTGTCTTTCTTGCGTCCTCTACCCAGACGTGATCAATTTCAGGGCTTTGTGGCATTTTTATGTGGTTTACAAGCTGATTCAGGGAAACTTTGGGTTGCTGCTCAGCTCTTTGATGTTGTTTATCGTACAGGTTTTGCTAAGGCAGCACGTTCTTCCCTCCCTGCTGCTTTTTTGCTGATCTGGAGGGATTTCATGCGTCCTGCTGAGCCCAGAGTGTGTCTCACGCTGCAGCCGAATGCTAATGAGTTCTATCAATACGAGTACAGTTCGCGAGTCCGAAAGCAGCCAAGAACAGCAAGGCAGCTCCTCAAGTGCTGACTGTTTTTGTGTATATGAAGAGTAGATGACCAAAAAACAATGATCAGACACACACATACGCACACACACACACACACACACACACACACACACATTTGCAACCATAGGGAAGAGGGAATGATGAAGAAAAGGAAGTGGAAGGGACTGCTTCTTGTTTGCAGTGAACTGAAAGAGAAGGTGTAAATGTCTTGCGTATATCCGGATAATTATGCGCTTTCATCACCATTCTGTCGTTCACAAGCACTATATTAGTTATGATCACATGGATCATAAATGTCGATGTATTTTCAAATGATCACATATAACATAGTTATCATGACAAGCATGTTAAGCGAATTGTTATGGTTTGGTCTTTTAGGTTAAGCTATCAGGAGAGGACTCCGTCTTGAATCCGGATAACCTGATCCACAACCAAAATGTTAACATTCCACCTGCCAGTCACTTGATCTCCAACCTGAAGCCTTTCACGCAGTACGACGTCAGAGTCGCCTGCCGGAGCAGTCAGGGGGTGTCTGAGTGGACTCCTTGGTTGAACTTCAGCACCAATGAAGGAGGTAGGTCTTCACTAACCCAATTACTTTTATATCAGTTAATACTCATATTCATATCTAATTTCCATTCCTAAGAATCCTAAGAATAAGGTTGTAATGCACTTTATACCCCAACATTGGGGAAATATCAGTCCCGATTGGTTAGAAGGTGTATATTCATACAGTGCCTGAGGTGACTCAAATCCAGGTTTATATGAATGCACTTGTATCGATGCTAATATTGTATAATAATATATCTGGATAAAAAGCTGTGTAGTTAATCAGGTGAGGATTTCTTCAAGGAGATCCACACTGAACATTTATTGAAGGAGTCTTCAGTGGCGTCGCTTTGTAACACCAAGCGTTCCATGATAGGAAAGCCTTCAGGACAGAGAACTTTGAACTTACTTTGAACACAAGCTGGCAAGCTGCATTTTTTGCTCTTATTAACTTTAAAGGTCACCTGTGTAGGATTCGCCCAACAGAATGCCCCTCCCTTACCCTGCCCTTTCTAAGCGCGTATTAGAACGTACCGTGGCCATCAGGTGCCAGGAGTGTCCTTCCACATACTAACGTTCACGCTGTCTTGCTTTGTCCATGTTAAATAATAAGTATGATCCTCCATTTAGCGAAATTTGGATTCACAAACTTATCAGCCAGCAACAGCAAACACCGATTCCTTTTATGTCTTCTTCCTTGTCTCATTAATTTTCTTCTTTGTCATTCTTTCTATGCTTCCTTCTAGATTTATGCTGCCACTTGGAAAAACATGAAACGCAGAATGTGCTCTCTAGAGGTGTGTCCATTCTGGGCTACCGTAGTGGCAAAACATGGCGGCTCTGTAGATGTGGACCCGCTCCCTGTGTAAATATAAAGGCCTCATTCTGAGCTGGTAGTTACTGATAATTTGATAGATTTGTATAGATTTGTAGGTCTGATAGATTTGTAGTTACTGGTAATTATACACTAATGAAAACATACTAATGAATTCCATAGGCATATTATGGACGATATACTCCATTTCTGCTAACAGAGTCCTACGAAGTGGCCCCTTAAGAGAGAAATGTAGTCCTATCATAACACTAGTTCTATTTCTCACAATCCAGAAGTGAACTTTATTAACACAGGGTCCAGCAGAAGTGTTACTAGGAAACTGTCATGGCCTGGGTCAGAGAGGAGCACTGACAATGCCGGTGTTCACACCTAAGGAAGCTTGAAAAGGCGGTCGTGACCGAGCTTGCTCGCTGCTATTTTTGTGCCCAGAGTAAACAAGCTTTGTGATGTTTATAACGAGTAGGTGCAGGACGTTCGTTCGTTCGTCTCTCCCTCCCACCACGAGATGCAGCTTCAAATGTAAACTGCCAAAGAAGAGTGTTGACCGAGCAGGGAGGGTGAGAGGAAGAGGATTTCCAAGGGTCTAAGTAAAGATGTGTACGCTTGTGAAGATGAAAGTGCGGTTCTTTCAGAAATGTCCTAAAATGGCAAGTGTGGCTCCATGGTGTCTGTGTGGCAAGACTGCCTTTAGGTTTGAACCTCAGCCGGGATTTTCCACACCACCTAATGGAAGAAGAAGTGATTGTGGGGAAAGAGAGACCAAGAGGAGGAGGAGGAAAAGGGTACATTCTTTAAAATGCCATCAATAAAATCGTTGCTGCTATAAACAATAGTGGGCTGCTGACGTAAAGGTCTGTAGTCATCTAGTAAAAATTGAGACAATGGGAAGATGTTAAGCATTAGACGAGTTTTATACTGGCTTCCAAACTGCGCGTTTGGTCACATCATGACATTCCTTCATGCACAATATTACCACTGTAGAAGAAGTGAAAAAAAAAGATGGGTCAAGGATTTGTGTTCGTCTGGTAAAGTTAAACGTAAGCAAAACATCACTTGTGCTAATCATTGTTTTGCTCCAAAAGAAGAAGAGGGAAAGAGACGGAATCTGTGGAGCAGCTGACTGAGTAGGAAAATAAAAAACATATTTAAGGGAAGGGGCAGGAGGGAGACAGGGTGAAAGAGAAAGAGTTATAAAGTAATACAAGCTGACTCATTATTCCATGTGTGTGTAAGTTTTTCTCTTTGTCATGCTGACCTGTGATACTCCTGGGCAGTATGAAGGGGGTGTGTGTGTGTGTGTGTGTGTGTGTGAGGTGTGTTTTGAACATTGGGGTGTGTCACGTGTTTAGTACACCAATGTCAGTTGCTGCAGCATGATCGGATTATGACCCTAATCCCGTTCTGCCCCTCCTCCCTTTCTCCCTCTGTCTCTCTCTCTCTCTCTCTCTCTCTCTCTCTCTCTCTCTCTCTCTCCTGCTCATCGTGGTTGCGAGCCGTCCGCAAATCCTTCAAATTCCGGTCAGGAATGCACTTCCTGCATTCCCCAGCAAGATGCCCATGTCCATTTTCTCACTCTTTCCTTTCTTCCTCGGTGCTCCCAGGGTCCCTCTTACTCCCGACCCAGGATGACCCAGGAATTCTCAGCACCCGAATAAGAAAAGGATGAAGCACAGGCATTAAGTGTGGGAACAGGGAGATAGATGGAGGGAGCAGGAAAATGCGGAGGAGGGAGTAAAAAACAACATGCTCTTTGCTTGTTTCCCAGAGCCAGCATGGCCCTAGGGATAAGTGTGTAAGAGAGAGAGAGTGAGAGAGTCGTTCATCAAATAAAAAAAAATAAAAAAACGAAAGCAGAAATGGAAAAATAATTATGAATCACAAAGTATTTTTCTTTGAGAGGATTAAGAAGGGGTCTGCAAATATTATATAATAGAAATACAGTGGACCCTCGGCTTACGAACTTAATTCGTTCCGAGACTCTGTTTGATCGCGACCCGAATCAATTTTTCCCATTGAAATGAATGTAAATACAATGAATGTGTTTCAGCCCTGAAAAACATGTTTTTAAAGTGTATTATGGGTTTATGTGTGGCAATAAAACATAGAATAATATTAAAATAACCTTAATTATAGAAAAATAAACCTAAATGAAGTGGCTTCTCATGTTTTGCGATTATTTCTTTTTTTATTCCAACTGTTATACGCTTAGGCTTCTTACTCTCACTACCATTTCCACTTTCTTGGGACTCGTAATGAAGCTTACAGAGCAAAAATGCAGAGAAACACAAAGAAAAGATGCTGTGAACATTTTTTAAGTTTAAGTTTGAAAAATGACAGTTTGAAAAAAATCCTTAATTATACAAAAACTTGCTGTAAACAACCAAGAAAACGAACCTTGCATGAATCGACTTTTGGCGTTAAGGAAGTACAGCCAATGAACGCACTTCTGAGCGATTAAAGGGACACGTGCGTCTTTGTTAGGTACGCAATACACAATTGCGCAATACGCAAGCAGAAAATGGGAAAACATTGGTGTGTACGAAGCGGAAGGGGAAAATTGCCAGGGCTGTGTTTGTTCGGCACCCGATAATGCAAAATTAATAATGCAACATTTTGGCGAATTCTTTGGTCAGGAACCGATTTGTTCGTGTTCGGAAGCGTTCGTGACCAGAGGTTCCACTGTAATTCATTTTGATTGTTGAAGTGTTATTTAAATGGAATCAGTTTTATTGTCAGTACACAGGATTAAAAACAGGGTTCTTTTTTATACAGTGTTTTATTAACATTAAAAGAAGAAGTCTCCAGTGTAGGTACTTTCTAGTAGTCTGTAAGTTTCCATCTTGCTAGAGTCTTCCCGACCGAGAAGTTTACATGACGAGCTGCGTTCTTTGGCTCGTTACCTTGAAAAAACAGAGGGAACCTAAGTGACACTCCACAACATTAAATGTAGCTACAAAGGGATAAAACATATGACCTGTTGCTCATTACATTAAACATTGTAAGCACTGCCAATTTATTGTGCTATAAGAGGAATAAAACATAGTCAACAATGAGTTGGTGTTTAGGAATCCTCCCACACACACTGTGTTGTATTTTAATCCATACTTATTAGTTAGCCTTGTGCCTATATTGCTGAGTTGCCTAGCAACCGTGTTCTCTTAGCTTTAAGCTTTAAGCAAAGATTCTACAGCGGAGCAAGATGGATCAGTTACGCAATAGGCAGAAGTTCCCCCTGAACCACCGTGGACGCCAT
>JAQMCW010000018.1:6127316-6139647 GCA_030068335.1 Chrysichthys cranchii
CATGTCTTTGGACTGTGGGAGGAAACCGGAGAACCCGGAGGAAACCCACGCGAACACGGGGAGAACATGCAAACTCCGCACAGGAAGGCACCCGAACCCAGGACCTTCTCGCTGTGAGGCGACAGTGCTAACCACTCAGCCACCGTGCCGCCCGACAAGAAATTGAATTACAGTAATCCCAAGCCACTTTCACAACTTGTCCTTCATTAGCACAAAAATTGCACCATGCTACAAGCATATGTTAAGACATTAATAGTGAAAAATATTCTCTTTTCTGAATGTACTGTAAATACTCTTGAGCAACATGTAAGACATTTTTAACTGCCTCCAGCCTCTTTTGAATCCTCTGAGCATCTTTTCTATTTTCTCAGTTTCTTGGAATTCTGACCAGGATCTTCCGAAAGTTTGCATCTCCCCAGACCAGTCCATTGTATCATTGTATAGTCCATCTATTTATTTAGCAATAAATGGTCTGATATCAGGGTCATATGTTTTCCTCCTATGTCCCATTCCTTCTGTCCCATTCCCAGACAATTCAAAGACCTGGGTGATTGAATTCCAGTGAAATGGGATAACCAAGCAGTACGGACGGCAAACATCTGCATAAGGCAAGACTAAAAATAGGTAAATTGACATTGAGCTGATGTCCCCGTCTTTGTCTCGGCAGATACGCATTCCACAGTTCTTCTTGGCTCATGGCAGGTCGTGGAGATGTTGCAATCCCAGGAAGAGTGCACTTTCACCCAGATTCGCCCGCACGTGGGGCCCAGTGGATGAAACAAACCGTCTCATTTGACCGCCTCAAACTGACCAATAACCTTCTGGATGATAACGGCCATGTAAGTTGTAGACTAGAAAATCAGAGCAACATTGTGTATATGTAAATGCACAAAACATTTGTGGACATTGTGTGATTGTATTTTGCAGATCATCCTGAACTCCATGCACCGCTATCAACCACGGTTGCATGTCGTGCTCGTGGACCAAAGTAAGGACAGTCAGTGCTCAGCTCACCGAAACTTCTGCACTTTCTCCTTTCCAGAAACGCGATTCATTGCTGTGACTGCCTACCAGAACCACAGGGTAACTAAATGTCCTTTCAGGCCTTGTATCAATGTTTGTCTCGGCTGTGTCTCGGATGTGAATAGGACTTTGTGTTCTTGACTGAGGCAGGAAATAAAACGCTTCACACCTCAGCCCTGTTGAATTCTCAAATCTGATTGGTCATAAGAATAAGATGTTCTTATTCGATTAATATTTATCTATAACCAACAGCTTTTGACAACAGTGATGGATGTTTATACAAAAAACAAGCTCATTCTAACACATCATGGTTTCTGTAGTAACAGCTGATTCTCTCACATGGAAAATGCTCCATAATCGAATCTCCGCACAAGACTAATGATAAACAGATTAGTAAAATGCAGTATTTATAAAATAAGTTTGTTAATAATCAATTTTATTTTTCATCAAAATAGCGGTCGTACATCATTTCCGTTTCAAACGCGCAAAGAATTTTATATACTATATTTAGATCAAAGTTAAATAATTGCTTCCCAAATAGGTGGTTACTTCTTTTCAATATCAGTAAAATAACTCTCAGACAAATAATAACGATTCGTAAAGACGATATAAAAATGGCATCCACAAACGAAGTGATTAGTTAAACTGTAAGCGCTAGTGACGCTGTTTCCGCTCATACGCACGTATAATATGTCCTGTGGTCGGACGGCATTTCCGTTTCAAACGCGAAAAGAATTTTATATATAGTATATAGATTATCCATTGTGAGTGGTTGGTTAAGCTAAAAACGCAAGGGGTAACGCCAGGCCAAGCTATGACAAGCCGTCTTATTGTGTTCAGTGGAGAAAAATAGACTGGTGAGGGAACAACAGCGTATAGCTGCGATCAAGTAAGTGGTGACGTGACCTACCATGTCTTGTGGATGTTCCTCACCATTAAATGTAACTATAAACTGATAGAAATACCATATTTCTCCTTATTAGCGCGCCCGGGAGCGATGCAAACCACGGCAAGGGCGCGACTAATTAGAGCGGTTGAATTGAAGACCTTATTGTCGAGTTTCTGTCTAGTTTTTGATGTCACAATTGTTTGTTTACTGAAAGAATTGAATGTTTTAAGTTGTTTAGCTCTGAAACCAGGGCGGGGGGGGTGGGGGGGGGGGGGGGCGTCTGTTAGAGCGGGAGCGTCAGTAAGGAGAAATACGGTATGTGACATTTTAAAATAAATAAATACATAAATAATGTGATAATAAGAGGAATAACCACTTGTGCCGTCATTGGAAAATCATGAAATCGTTCAACTACAGAACGTTTGAAGTGAATTTAAGTGAAATGCTGCATTATGACTTTGCTTATTTGCAACTTATTTATTTTTTGCTTACTTTTGGAATCAATGATGGCTTTTACTTTTAAGGGAGTCCTTACTGCTGCGTTCACATTGCCAGGCTGAAGTGACTCAAATACGGATTTTTTTTTACACCACTTCACTTCACTCACTGTTTCTGTCTATTTGTCTGGTACAAATTTCGTAATCAATTTTTAACCCACTTCCCGTTAACCCATCGACTTGAAACTTGGTAGACGTGTTCTAGTCCGACGACAATGCATTTTAAGCAAAAAAAATTGGGGGAAAAATTCAAATTTTAAAAAAACCGTTAAATGTCTACTCGTGTATCTTACGTGACAGAGAAAAATAAAGTATGCAGTCGGATATGGTTGAGGATGCAGATTACGAATCTGAAGAGAAAAAAAATAGATTGTTGTCTATTTCATTACCCAGTGAGGAAAGTCATGTTTTTAAATTTCATAGAAATGAAATTTTTTACGCAGATTATTTTGTCTTAATGTGACGCAGAGCTAAGGTTTTCAGGTCTTTTGATCTTTTCGAATCAGGTTTGAGATATTTGTTTGCCTGTAAGCATGTACTGACCTGCCTCCTTTCTCGCAGACTCGCACTCACACATATCTTGGTGCAGCAGTGCCAGCAAGAGCTGAAAAAACAACAAAAGCTAGCCTTTTCTTGCTTTTTTCTGCCTTGTCAGTTCGTACAGCTAGCTGAAGATCTGTTTGCCTTCCTTTAGAGCAAAAAGAGATGCATACATTAGCTACTAGCATGTCCATTTTTGTGGTTTTTACACCATGGGTCGTCTCACAAACATGTTTTTTTGTTGGTGATGATGCAGGTGTCTTATGCAAAAACAAACCACTGTCTGCGTGCATGCCAACTTTTGTAGATAGATGCATTCACATTACAGTTATATAACGCTCGCTTGTAATTATGAATGCCAACTTTTGTGGAAACACAGACTGTATTTTATAAATAACAGCACTTTCATTTGAAGAAGAATTTGTCAACTCTATTGTTCGTCAGGAATGGAGTAGGAAACACATTACTGTTTACGTTGCAAATGTAACATGACGATGCATCTCTGACAATCTCCAAGTGTGACTCGAGTGATCATATCATAATATTTCTCACCGACCCGATACTTAACACGATCCACCTGTAATCATCACGTGAGGCGGAGGCTAATATTGAGGTCTGAATGGGGCCTTACGACTAGAAAAGATCATAAAAAGAATTAAATTGTGTTTATTTTCTTCATTGGTGTATTACTTCATCCTGTTTAGATCACCCAGCTGAAGATAGCCAGCAATCCTTTTGCGAAAGGCTTTCGCAATACAGACGCTAATACCTGGTATGTCCTTTTTCCCCCTGCAGAATCTAAATAATCTCATGTTCATTACGAGACTGTGGTCAAGCTGACCACAAGCTGTATTCCTCTTTCCTAATCCATGATTAACCTTTAATTAGTGAAATGCTGTAAATATATATGTGCTTATTTCTTATCTTTGTCTCTGGTTATCTGTCATACCGCTGGTTACACTCCCAGTACAGTTGAAACAGGTCAGAGCAAAGTCCTAAAGCTCAGTCTGGTCTGGCACAAGTTGCACTGAGGTGTAATCTAAAGATGTCCTGTGATTCTTGGACAGGTCTGCAGAAGGGACCAAGTCTCACCTTTCTCATTCCCTTTTGCCTTTACACCCTCAAGAGAGCACACCACACCCAGACACTTCTCCTGAGGAGCAGGGCGCCACAGAAATTCAGCCTATAAACCGTGAGTCCTGTCCATTTTGCCAGAGTTTCATGTAAAACAAATCTTGCTAAAATTATATTAGAGGTATCCTATTATAGGAAATAATGATAGCAACGATAGGAAAATGTGAAGCAACCCAATGTGAAGATGATTATTTTCCTAATACGAGACATACCAAAGGGGGCGGTACGGTGGTGTGGTGGTGTGCACTGTCGCCTCACAGCAAGAAGATCCTGGGGTCAATCCCCGGGGTCGACCTGGGCGCCTTTTTGTGTAGAGTTTGCATGTTCTCCTCGTGTCTGTGTGGGTTTCCTCAGGGTACTCCAGTTTCCTCCTACAGTCCAAAGGCATACCCAGATGGAATAAGGCTAATTGACGACTCTAACTTGGCCGTAGGCGTGAATGTGAGTGTGAATGGTTGTCTGTCTCTGTGTGTCGCCCTGTGGTGGATTGGTGACCCACCCAGGGTGTACCCCGCCTCTCACCCGAAGTCAGCTGGGATTGGCTCCAGCTTCCCCCCGCGACCCTGACCAGGATTAAGTGGCAGAAGACGAGTGAGTGAGAGTTACATTGTTACATTTGTTAAATTGTCAGAAAACATGCTGATTGTACTCCTATAAGTGTTAAATTAACTGCCATTTACAGAGGGAGCAACCAGTAACACTGAGAGGAAGAAAGGGAGACATGCTCATGTCCACACTGCTCCTTTCATCCCTCTGTTTCACTGTCAGTGGGATGCTCATCGGAAACCAGAAAGAAACCACCGTGATTGAAGAAAAGTCAGTGTGTTTATGTTAATCTTATGTTCTACAGTTGTCTTGTAAAGCAGACTTATAATCTCCTAATAGCGCATGATGTGTGTCATGAGACGTGCTTTGTTTGCTCGGGGAACTCTATAAACTGTCCGTTGCTTTCATGATTGTCTCTTACAATGACTTACAATAAACAGCTGGTATTTTCCTTGGAATCAATTAACATTTGTGAAGTACAACCAAAAATATATAGCTTCCCCCCCCACTTCATCAGGCTAACAAACATTCGAATGCATGGTAGGCAAAGAAAAGCTAAAGTAATTTTAAAATGTTATATTTAAAAAAAACCTTGTTTTTATTTTCGAGCAACCTTGCCTAATTGATGAGCATGCCTTATAGCCAGACTAAATTTTAAAAAAAATACAGTATATCTGGCCTTTATCATGACAGCCTTACGTCCACAAAGTTTCGGCACCCAAGGACGACTTCTTGTGCACAAATATATTCACAGAACATTTTATGAACGCAGCAGATCCAATTAGGCATTAGGGTGGCAGCAACACAATACGTACAGGTCAGGAGCTTCAGATAATGTCCACAGCAAACATCACAATGGGGGAAAAAATGAGGCCTCTGTTGCCTTAAAAGTGGCATGGTTGTTGGTAGGCCAGTGGGCTGGTTTGAGTATTTTAGAAACTGCTGATCTCCTGGGATTTTCATGCGTAAGAATCCCTAGAGTTTATACAAGGAAAAAAAACATCCAGTGAATTGAGGTTGTTCCTGAGATATCAGTGATCCTGATTCCCTCTGCAAGATTCATCATGTTCTCCTTCTTCTGGTTTGAAGTTATTGTCACCTGAAACCCACTCGCTCCTGTTGAGGATGGCCCCATGAACCACCTCATCTTACATAAAGGAACTGTGAAGATGGCATTGGCCTGCTGCCAACACAAGCAGTTCTGCTACAGTGGCTGAGGACTTAAATGACCACGAACTGTCTTGCACTCAAATCTCCCTCAGTAATCAGTTGAAACCGAACAGGCTTTCTGTTTAAACTAGAGTGAATCTGGTAGCTACACGACTGGGCTTTTGGATTATATAACACATGAATATAGATGTGAGTTAGTGGTAAAGGCACTATCTGGGGTCACCTAAATGACGATGGGTTCCCTTTGGAGTCTGGTTCCTCTCAAGAGTTCTTCCTCCTGTCTTCTCAGGGAGTTTTTCCTTGCCACCGTCGCCACAGGCTGCTCATTAGGGATACATGTGAATTGGACCTTATACACGGTGAAGATGTTTTGTGACAATGTCCATTGTTAAAAGCGCTGTATAAAAGATAGTGAACTGGATTGAATTTAAATGAATTGGACAGGTGTAAACTGTAAGCTTGTCTTTCGCCCTCAGAATATTTAACTGTCCAGTACCAGTCCATTCATGTTTTTAGGATAACTGTTCACTTTAATGTTAATAATGTTCATGTTAAATTCTTGTGTTAGTTAAAATCTACCACAGAGTCGTTCTGGCTATGTAAGTACGCATGCAAGTCAAAAATGGCATAATTCCAAGTTCTGACGTTTCTCTTCTGAGCTAAGGTGAATACGCCATATGGGTGTAGTTTTAACTGAAGTGTGGGATGAGCTTGTGGGAAGTGAAATCACTGCTTTTAAATGTTTTGATGACAAATTCGCTCTTAAGAGACCACATTCTCTAAACATTACAGATTTTTCTGTTGAAATGGCTTCAGTTTTAGTAGAAACACTTATTAGATGTAAACCTTTCCCTCGATATGGAAATGAATGCTTAGCATACATACGCACACGCATCTGTATCCTCTTAAGAACACACACACGTGCACACACACACTCATACACACACACACACACGCACACACACACACACGAGTTAGCATCACATTTCATGGTGTCAGTGCATGCTCTAGTTCAGACAGTGCTCCTTTTATTATCCTCCCCACAGAGTCTCAACTTGCCTTTGTGACAAAGTGGCTGAGAGAAAAAGTACGAATGGCGACAGCACAGTTAGGGAAGAAACTCAGAAAAACATAAATGAAGGAAGGAAGGAATCAGGCTATATTTTCTCGAGTTGTTCATCGGTTTAGCCACCTGCTCATGAGTACAAGTGTACCTTCACACAAGAACTAACCTGCACTTGCGCTCAGCGTGTGGGGGCATGTTCGAGGTCTGAGCACATATTTGCGCACACGCCATGGGGTTTATAGTGAGCTCACAGCTTCAGGAAAACACGAGTGATCGACACATACATGTACACACACACCAGATGTGCTCCAGGACAGCATTTTGATAAGATAGGATAAGATGAATTATAGGCCATGGGCTCTTTTCATGCCAAATTGCTGTGCTAGTCCATGCATAAAGTTGTTTCAGTAATCTAGTTCTGTTGCTTGAACTGTTGAGGAAGAGAGAGAGAGAGTTTAGAGAGACAAATAACTGGTAAATGAACAGTGACTTTGACATTCGCCCTTACTATAAAGTAATATTTTGTCATATCTTTCTCAGTAGTAGTAGTAATAATGTAAAAATGTACACAATTCATCCGGCATCTAGTATATAACTGGTGATATGGTCACATCAGAGACTAAATATAAAACGAGATTTAAAATATAAAAAGTCTCCCAGCATTGGCCCTGCTTTCTTCCACCATGAGGAAAGAGTAAACTCAGGATTCAGAACTGCGAAGCTCTCAGTTAGACTGTAATTATGACCCAAGGGACCTCGTATATTTACCAATATTCTGTAGGTACTTGAACATAGCGTCAGCTTATTTAAAGGCCGTGTGGTAAGGTTAGTATTAAAGAAATACAGTGTACAGTGAACCCCCGCCTATCATGGGGATTACGTTCCGCCGGACCCCCTCGAAAGGTGAAACCGCGATACTGCGAAGTCACATTAATTTTTTATTATTTTTCATATATATTAACCATTTCCACTCTATTATTAACCTTTTCCACACTCTTATAAACGCGTCCTATACTCTTAAACACTTTCTACACTCTTAAACACACGTCATTTTAACAACATATAAAATACTACATGCGTACTTACTGCCGATGAGGTCACTTCCTGTTTACAGCCATCCTAGCCAATCCTAGAGCTCCCTCGTGATCACCTGACTTTTGCGCCTGATTTTATTATTTATATACAGTATATTTTAAGGCTTTATAAACCATTTCCACTCTCTTATTAACCTTTTCCACACCCTTATAAACACGTCCTATGCTCTTAAACACTTTCTAGACTCTTAAACATACGTAATTTTAACAACATATAAAATGCTACATGCGTACTTACTGTCGGTGAGGTCACTTCCTGTTCACGAGCTGAAGCGGCTTACACAGCCACTTTCACTTTTCATTCGCTGATGAAATACAGTGCATACTGTTTTATTTCGGTTTAAATGTTCTTTTAATGTTTGAATGAACATTTTTTAAAATAATATTTTATATTCCAAAGTCCCGCGAAAGCCAAAAAATTCCACGAATCAAAATTTGAAAATCCGCGATGAAGCGAAGCCGCGAGAGGTGAACCGCGGTGTTGCGGGGGTTCACTGTATTGAAGAAAGGTGTCCCATAAGCTACTTAGGTAGTTAGGGGAATGGTATACACCTGTAACAGGTCATTAAATGGGATCAAATGGGAATAAAACTTTTAAGATAGCAAAGTTACCAATGTTAAATTTAATGCTTGATTTTCCAGAATATTTGATTTTTCAGCATAACAGAAAACCGACAAAGTATTCATTGGCGACTTTTAATTTCATGACTTTTAAGTTGACAACAACAACGCGAATGAAAAATATTTGATGAGGAAAAGTGTGGGGAAATCTCTGTTCTTTGAACGGACGAGTGACGATGAAGTGACCTAGCTGGCTCTGTCCAGACAACCTAGCTTACTTCTCAAGGGAATTTTTACAATCAGGAGAAATACTGTATCCTCCAGCAAATATTTTTTAATATATTAAAACCATATTTTTAACATATTTATAATATATTGCCTTTGCAGTTTCATGTTGCGTATTTGGGAAATTTGGGAATCTGGCTCCCTAGCTAAGCTTGATAAAAACTTTCACGATGCTCCTGGATTCTAGCAGGTATTTGAGTCAGGACACACACAGCATTGGTCTGAAAGAAGTAACATCTTTATATATAAATCCTCACCATCACAGTGTACAAAATGCCACAGTTCTGCCATTTTTTTGCTTGCCAGAATTTGCTAACGTAGCAGAAATTGTCAATTATATCTGTCAATTTTTGCTACGCTACCGCATGGTTTTGAATGAAAGTTTTTTTCTTTTTTCGAAATATCAGTGCTAGCCAATTTTTCTAGAATTACAATCCATGAGAGATCAATTTCTTGGAATAGTAATTTTTACTACTAGTTTTATACTACCAGAAACTGCTGCCTAGGACTTTTTAAGGGATAGCAGTTTTTTACTACTGGTTTCATGTTGCCAGAAACTTTTGGCGACCACGAGGGCAGCAGAAACTTGAGGTTACGTAAAATTACCCCCTTTCACTTCATAACTAGAAAAACAGTAACAGAGTCACGGCTAACTCCAAATAACTGCCGCATATCAACACCACTAGTCACATCTCAAAAAAATAAAATAAAAACAAACTTCCAACAAGACCCTGCACCTGTCCCCAACGTCAAAGCTCAACGTAAAGCAAAATCACATTTTACAAGTATCGTAAAAATGGTTGACTAAATTTTAACTTGACTGAACAGGACATAACAAAAAGACTAAAATGTGCGTAAAATGTACAGTAGCTACATTTTTCAGTAAGTGACTAAAACGCAATATAAAATCCTTGCCCCGACCGCAGTGTAAGGTGGAAGTTTAGCTTATTTGCGTAAGATGTCGTTTTCATGAAAACCGTTTTCATCTTTGCTAGCGCTTTTCAGCAAACACATACCGCACCAACGAAGCATTATTGATTCTGATCGGTCAGAAGATATTGATTAAGTTTCTATCACGACAGCTCAGACAGCAAGCACTGCTGGCTAAAATCCAGATCGGAGGTTTATATTAAAGTGCATGCTCCAGTACATTATAGTTTCAATAGCAACAGCTTACATACTGTAAGGACTTTCCTGGCAGAGGCTCCACATAAACAACTTGATTATGTGTAAACATTTCTATGAGAAAGTGTTGATTTAGCATTCTCGAAGGACATTTCAGTCCTGGGGCTTTGTTACAGATAGCTACTGAAACAGGAAAGTCTTCAGAATGGACAGGTTTTCATTTTTAGTAGCATAAAAAGCTGCAGTTTTTTTTCCCTCTTGTTAATGTCGAGAGGGGGAGCAAAGGGAAAAGTGAGCGCTTAATAACAGGGCTGGTTTGTTTTGTGGATGTTCCCCAATGTTAGAAGTAACTATAAATGAATGTGTCTTCTCTGAGAGGCCTATGGTCAGTTGTGTAAGGAATAAAATAAAGCCTAAAAATTAGGTACGTGCCGCAGTGGAGCAGCTGCAAGGCAGCACACCACCCTGTCATTAATTATTCTTCTTTAGCATCCATTCCTTCCACATTACCCAGCCCTGATTTTCCTGCATATTTGACCTACGTAACCAATTCAGCTGGCCAAAGCTAGTGGACTAGTGGATGACCTAATGCTTTATAGGAGAAAACAGACAGGGAGAAGTGAAATCAGGTTTATGTGCAAGATGAAGCACATGTTTTATTTTTCTTGCTTCCAGTGTGTGGGAGTGGGTGTGTGACACTCACATTCTGGCTAAATTCCCTGGCAGTTACCTCCTTTCCACTTTTTGGGAATGTTTAAAGAGAGAACAGCCTTTTCCAGTTCGATTTAGCCATGTTGTGTTTGAGATAAGCAGCAGAGGGATTTCTCATCTTCTAGTAAACGTACTGCGTAATGCAGAAATTCCTCTCCGGGATTCGCTACAACTGAATGGATTTTTTTTTGTATTATTTTTATTAACAATAACGACGATGCATAAATCGTATTGGGTTTTTTTTTTTTGTTTGTTTGTTTTTTTATAATCTCTGCCGGTAAAATATAAATTAGGTCAAGGGTAGTGACTGAGGATTTCACATGCAGCGTTGTGTTTCTTGGCACGCTGGGCACAAAACTTTCGGTTAACTGGTACATTGCAAATTTTAGAGTTTTGCTTAGAATTGATTGGGAAATACATTTGGGACAGTGAAGCATATTGAGGTGAGGTCTGCTAGATAACCAAATCTTGCCTGTTGTGTGGGATAAGAACAAAAAAAAACAGTGAGCCCATGTCTGTACGAAGCCAATCATGGGGTGTGGGTTTCTCTCTGCAGTGAACTCGCTGGGCATCAGTGATGAACTCAAACAGAAACTGCAAGACGTAATGGTGGACAGGCACAAACTCACACTGGGAAAAACGCTTGGAGAGGGTGAGCATGGCTTAATTCTACTCCAGGCATGTAAAATAATGTGTGCGCACCGCATCCCACAGTGGCGATGCAGCCTTAGATCAGCTCCAGGTATATATATATTAATGCGTGTATGTTTATGTGTGCAGGTGAGTTTGGCTCCGTTATGGAAGGCCTGCTGACTCAAGAGGACTCGGTGCTTAAAGTAGCAGTCAAGACGATGAAGAGTGAGTTTTAGAGAGAATATTTGAAAATGAATCAAGCTCCTTATTATACAGGCCTTAGGTACTTGCTTTATAGTTTCTTATTATTATTCTCTTGTATTCTATTTCAGTTGCTATTTGTACACGTACTGAGATGGAGGACTTTCTAAGAGAAGCAGCCTGTATGAAGGAATTCGACCATCAGAACGTCATGAGGCTACTTGGTAAGAAACGCAAATCCTGTCCAAGCAAATGTATTGTTTTCCTACAAGCTGACTACAGGAAACAGATTCGAGATAGGAACTAATAATGAAATGAATAATGCAGCTGACTTACAGTTTGAAGAGTATCAGTCCATGTCTTCTCATAGGTCTACAAAAGATTGTACTATTCCCAGTTGTGTCTGATAGAGGCCTATTCAATAAACTGCAATAGGCCTACTGAGAGGAAAAAATATATATAGGCTTATGTGTCCTATGCTATTTATGGACAAACGCCAAAAAGCATAAACGTCCCCCCTTTCTATTGCTAAGAGTAACAAAAATGAAGTTCTGGTGTTATTTTTTTCTGCCGAACACCGAAATGTGCTCGGTTTGCTTCCCAGAAATCTTGCCACCTTATCGTATAGCAAAGCGAATTTCCCCATAAGAAATAATGGAAACTCAGGTAATTTGTTTCACAACCCGCAAATATTTCTATAAAAATGATTAATACAAAATATTAAGTAAAAATACATAAAACAAAATAACCTGCACTTTATCTTTAAAAAGAATCGTGGTTGGTGTGAGGGAGACCAGAGAGGAGGAGAGAGGGGGAGAGGAGGAGGATTATTGTGTAGGATGACTTTCACTACAAC
>JAQMCW010000018.1:6335498-6346183 GCA_030068335.1 Chrysichthys cranchii
TCAGAGTTGTAGAAGTAACGGGAAACTCAAGAGAGCCATGATATTATGTTCTTTACAAGTGTATGTAAACTTTTGACTACAACTGTGTGTGTATATATATATATATATAAATTCCCACCCACCAGACAGCTCTCCTCTGTCACAGACAGCTACCAACCAGGAAGGGCAAAGTTTATCATGTGCTTCCTCCAAAGCACGTGAAACTAGCCAACCACATCTTCTCAAACTGCTGCTCAAGCAAAGCTAGGGGCAGCTTATCATATGAGAAGGAAAGTGTTACCTGCTACCAGCCCACCTTCACACACATGAGCTCAGAGACACTCAGAATTGGCTTTTGTTTGACAGCGGAGAGAGAGAGCATGGCCAATTTTGCTCTCTTGATCTCCCGGCCGCTGATAGCTGCGGTAACATCGGGCCTCGAAGTCACAAACTTCAGATGATGGTGCGAGTGCTCCTGTTACGTCACTCGGGAGGACCTGCAGATTCACAGATACTGTCGAAGAAATAGATAGATAGATAGATAGATAGATAGATAGATAGATAGATAGATAGATAGATAGATAGATAGATAGATAGATATTTATTAATCAATCCCTCGGGAAGGTTCCTCTGGGAAATTTGGTTGTTGCCTTATGAATCAAATTATATCATATCATAACAGATTCAGTGGTATCATGATACACTGAATCGATTTAAACCAGGTATTTGCATTATGTTCTGTTTTCTGTCAGAATAGATTCTTTCTAATATATAAAGTACTTATATATGTACCCAAGTTCATACAATGCAAAGCACATTAAACTTGTGTTTTAGTAGATTTCTCAATAGCTACTTTAACTTTTCAGAAATGTTTATTCAGTGACTATTGTGTACTTTATTCAGGCCTCCCCAGTGACTTCATAACACATGATGCGGTCACCAGTGGATCGTGGTCTTCATTTTTCAGATAGGTATTCTTCCCACTGAAGCAGAAACAAGAAGGAATTTGGAATTTTTAGAGAACATTGTGGCTGCATACTAGAATGCTATGGTTGGGCTCCTGCCAGAACGTTGATGTCATTTTCAGATCCAGGTTCTTGCTGTAACCTTCCTCTGAGCAGCCCATAACATCTCAGCCAAAGTTTACTAGAATCCAAGATCTCAAAAAACATCTCGAAAGGCACAATCTATGTTAAATACAATTAATCCACAGAGAATAAAGCAGCTAGTCTCTGGACCATTCATATTACACTTCTTGGGAATATGCAATGTTTTAGCAGGTGTTAAGATATTAATGGCTAACACAGATTCAGCTCGTGATTCTGACCTGGATGCCGGATTTCTCCAGAGACACCCTGAAAAACAGTGATGGGGTTTTTTTTTTCTTCTTCCCCTTGGTAATGTTTTGCTGCTTTATTTAAAATACTGTACAACACTTCAGCATAGATGTACTGCAAAGGGAGTGCGCATATTTACTGAGACATAATTGAATTGCTTTGAGGTGAATCAGACGTTCAACAGGTGGCCCCTCTTGAATAGTATTCAACTAGGCTGCTGAAATCTAAATCACACTCAAACCAGGTTTTTTTGGGGGTTTTTTTGTGCTCATGGTACTCTGCCAGATCCACAGTCTTCTGAGGTAATTGTTTCAGGAACACATTTCAGTTCCCTTTGCCTTCTGGGACTATTGCATTGCTGTGTTGAACACATTGTAGCGGTGGTGCAGATGGAAGCTGAAGCTGGCCTAAAACATTTGCCAACACCTGGGAGCTCCCTAAAGCACTACATATGTGTGTAGTGTAATTATCTACAAACCTGTGGAGGTCACCAGGTAATGTGTGAAACTTGGTGAGTGCAGTGACGCCTGTAGGTTCTGCACGCCAAGCCACCAGAGCTTCAACTATTCGTTCTGTGAGAGCTACTCACACAATTGGAGCACTGTACTCTGGCTGCCTTACATATCCAAGTGTAATCAAATAACATTCCTT
Source organism: Chrysichthys cranchii (assembly GCA_030068335.1). NCBI lineage: Eukaryota > Metazoa > Chordata > Actinopteri > Siluriformes > Claroteidae > Chrysichthys > Chrysichthys cranchii. Next base: position 6,337,466 of record JAQMCW010000018.1, read on the forward strand.
GGGAATGACGGGAACTTTGGTAGAGCATTGAGCGTCTGCATTAAATTACCGAGTCCTTGGTACAATTGAACATGTCTTGATATTTTAATGCTCAGTAAACAACAGGACTAAGAAAGAACCTAGGAGCTCTTCTGGCCAAACAAGAACGAATAACGTATTACGCCAGAGATGAGGGTAGCTCTCAGAATGAAACGTACATCGGTTTCACGAGCTTCACGTGCTTGGGTTTTGTCCCCCCCCTCGTAATAGCCAACCAACTACATCCAGAGTTAAAGGCCATGTTCTGCACAGCACATCATGTATTCGATTTTTTTTTTTTTTCCTTGACAGTAGTCATAAATCAGATATGTTTAGTGAAGCTAATATGTTGTGCATTTGTCTCACAACATCCTTTCTCTACCGTCCAAACGAAAATACTTTTTGGTTTTATTTCTCATAGCTTGACACCAGTACCATGAAGCATTACTCAAATCAATGCATCTATGAAAAAGTATGGTTCTCTTCCAGTGAAATGTCCTTGGGGTGGAACTGACTGCCAAGCTGGATTTTTGTTCTCTGTTCTCGGATGAATTTGTTCAGATCACTATGAAAAATAATCAGAATCTCAGAGGGGGGAGTTGGGTGAATGTTCTCCAAATGTCTGGACGCATTATTGAAAGCCTTTTTTTTTTTTTTTTTTTTTTTAAACTAACACTCTGCGAGTCTTGAGGGAAAAAAAAAGTGTCACTAATGTATGTCTTCTAGTCAACCAAATAGTCAACTAAAATGCTTTCTTTGGCTTCCAAGTAATATACAGTACCATTCAAGACATCAGAAGAATACTAAAGATTAAAGCCATGCTAAAGGGCAGGGGGTGGCTCAGGGGGTTAAGATGTTGGCCTACTGATTTTGCTTTGCTTTTAATCTCGTTCTTAGGTGAACAAAACTATCGTTCCTCAAAGGGGGCCAAGAATCTCACGTCAGCCTTTCCAATACACTGTCTCAAAATAGTGAACTACATAAAGATTATATTCCAAACCATGTTGTTTATTATAACAAAAAATTGGGTTCTTTGGCCTTAATGTCCACAGAGGAAGTGAGAGTATTTTACACCATGTTTACGAGGAAGTATGGAGGCTAGTTGTTTGTATCAGGAACAATGAGAAATTTGACACTACTTGAGGGTAAAGCATTTACCCTAGAATGGGTGACCATAGCTTGTGCTAATATTTACCCTCTCCCAGCTTGGTATCTACTCTGCAGTGTGAAGAAATAACAAATAGGTACAAATTAGCCATGACTAAACATGGATACTATGGGAAAATGTTTTTATGGTTAAGGAACTTTTCAAGTTTACTGGTAAATTCTTCAAATGAGTTGTAGTGAGCAATAAAACCAGTGTTTTCATAATAGAACCAAGGACATGGGTTTGGCTTTGGCATATACAGTAGACTGTAGTAATGAAGGACAGTGTGTATCTGTGTAAAGTCATGCACTTTAACATTCCATTTGCACAATGTACATACTGTATTGCTGCTAATTCTTGGATTATTTGATATTACATATCTTATCTCTTATTTTATTTTTGCACTCCGATAATCTCTTTATTTTATTTGTCAACACTCCATTTGCTCTATGTACATATTGCTGCTAACTGTCAGATTTGTACACTACATATTTTCAGATCTTTTTTCCATTCTTACTACGTTTAGGAAATTTCTTTATTTTAATCGTTTCGGGAAATCTTAGATTTGAAATGAAAAATGTACTTGTTGTTTATAATATTTATACAGTCAAAGGAGCGGTTCAGGGTGCATTTCCCTGTGTGTTGTACTCGTATGACTATACATGTGACAAATAAAGGATCTTGAATCTTGAATCGTGTATCACACTCACTTATCTTCTGCTACTTAATCCTGTTCAGGGTCGTGGGGGGAAGCTGGAGGCAATCTCAGCTGACTTCGAGGGCTCACCCGGGGCAGGTCGCCAATCCACCACAGGACCAATGCATGGAGAGAGACAACCATTCACACCCACATTCACACCTACAGGCAATTTAGAGTAGCCAATTAGCCTAATCCCATCTGTGCATGTCTTTGGACTGTGGGAGGAAACCCAACCAGACACAAGGAGAACATGCAGACTCCACACAGAAAGGCGGAGGATCGAACCCAGGACCTTCTTGCTGTGAGGTGACAGTACCAACCACAGTGCCACCTGCCAGTGCTTGTCATTCATTCATTCATTCATTCATTCACTCACAGGGATGGTACTTATTGCATGAATTTCACCAGAGACCAGGTATCTTCACTGAATCCCTTACCTGTTATACTGTTTGTATTAAGGATCTCCTGCTGAAATGATTCATGAAGCAAATTACTAGCCATTTGGGGGTATTTTTTGTGCAAACGTTGTTAATATAATAAGATGACAAAAATATAAGTAGTTTTATTTATTTGGTGTACTACAGAATAAATGCATGAATTTCACCAATTTTCTCTATTATATCCTCATATAAACCCAAACCCTCATAGCATTATAAAATATTTTCAATTGCTACGTAAAATTTCAGTTAGCCAACTGAGTGTATCCTACAGATGGGCAGATGGGTATTTCAATGTGGATTTTTATTTATTTATTTATTTATTTATTTATTTACATCCAACCCAACACAAACTACTACTGGAAATTTCTACCACTGACTGAATAAACCCAAACAGGACTCACTGCAGAGATTCAGCTAGCATGGTGACTGAGACCTGAGCCATTTCATTTGAAGAAATTGGCTGTTGAAACAATGATCTGATGAATAAGGGAGAAACAAATCTATGTAATGATGGAAGGTTCACTGAATTAAAAACTGACGCACTGAATGGAAGAGGAGTGAAAAAATCTTTCAATAATGAAAGGATTCCTTCACTCAAGTTTGGCATGATTAAAACACACACACACACACACACACACACACACACACACACACACACACACACACACACACACACACACACTTGTTAAACATACAGTATAAAAAAAGAGTCTTGAGCGAAATAACAAATCTTTGACTTAACCCATTAACTGCGTAATTTTTTTTCCTGAAAATTTTCATGTATTTATATTAATTTACACCCAAATAGTAACGAAAACATCTACTTTCAAGAAATATGACTGTTAGTTTTTCTGAAATTTCAATATTTAGTCAAAGTCCCAAATGGGGATCATGGCACATGCCATCTATTTTTTTTTTATGCCATTCAATATATGATCCCCAAATGGGGACCACGGAAGGTAATGGGTTAAGGTATGAATCAGGTTAGGTGCACTTTTACAACATTTAAACAATACATTTTTTAAAAAATCAGTGGTTAATAATCAGTGTTGGGCAAGTTACATTAAAAAAGTAATTAGTTACAGTTACTCGTTACTCCTTGCAAAAAGTAACTGCGTTACTAACTCCATTACTGCATTACAAAAGTAACCAATTACTAACTATTGTGGTACTTTTTGTGTTACTGCCCCCCTGTAAATTCAGCAGTATGTTCAGTTATTCATAGTGAAAGTGAAAGTGAAATGTGTTTAATGACTGAAATGCACATACAGTGTTCCCTGTACCCACGAGCGTCTGAGGCCACAAGTAACTTGAGTCACGAGCATTTTTATTGAATAGAATCTCGCTGTACTCACGAGCAATGTTTGGAGCCACGAGCGGTACCGCGAGCCGCCCGCCTCGTTATCTCTATATGCAATATATACAATGGGGAACAAGGGGAACACGCGGGTCAGTGGCGGTCAGTCCCTCACAGCATCTTGTGGTGTTAGGATCTCTGAGCCCACGTGAACTATTTTTGTGCTTTCGATTTCTTTCGATAGCTTCAGCGGCTCATTCTAACAGCTGTTTTGTGTTGCCGCGACATGCCACCAGAGCGGCGCTATGACATGTAATGTTTACGGTACATCCACTCTTGTAAATGTATGAATGTAAAACAACGCTTATCTTACGCCGAGCAGCCTACGGGACTTGGTCTCTTTCGTGTACGGCCATAGCGCAGTTTTTTTGCATTAAAGATGAAAGTGTGTCTAATATGCCGAAAAATATGATATTCTCAATCGTTACTACTGTCACTAAAAGCTGAATTATTGTGCCAATAAATGTTTTGTATGGAGGGATTTTGGGGCCGGAAAACCAATGAATCCCTTTCCCGTTATTCCTTCTGGGAAAAATAGCTTGTACTCATGAGAAATTGTCCCCACGAGCTGTGTCTTCAAACCAGTTACACTCGTGTGTACAGGGATCACTGTAAAACCTACGTATGTTGTACGTGTGCCAAAATCTACTCGACTGGCCATTGAACTTTATTGGATTAATCATCATCACCTGTCCGCCACTAAAACAAAGTAAAAGAATTCGCATTTCCTGACTGAGAGACCGTGTCAGATGGAATAAAGTAACGCATTGCATTTTATGTTCAGTAACGAGAACGGCGTTGTAACGATAAAAACAGTAATTAGTTAGATTACTCGTTACTAAAAAAAAATAACGCCGTTAGTAACACCGTTATTTATAACGTCGTTAGTCCCACCACTGTTAATAACCATGAAATCAGTAATGGACACGAATGGAAATGTGTAGCTCGGTTTCCACATAAATAACGTGGTTTGCACTGACAAAGGCTGGCAGCAGCAACTGAACGAAAGGTATGACTGTGCATGGCAGGGACAGATTCTGATCCATTCACCTTAGTTACTCATTCGCAAAGACTGAATCGTTCACCCACAAAATATGTCCGCTTTTGGAGATATGCTGTGTTCCTCTTTCACCTTTGATGCTGGGTATTGCGCTGTTTTGGCTTGCTACCCTTAATGTGTCAGACAAGATTTTCAACTCATGTCTGCTAGGCAGTATACACACTACTAATTTACACCATGTGCAAGTTCATACATAGAACAAAAAAATCTTTTTCCAAATCCAAGTAATGAGTAAATCTCAGGCAATTTTATGAAATTTTAAAAGCCTTGGATGGATGTTTTTATCCTTGATTGGACCCAAAGTGGACACATCCAGGAAAAAACACAACATCTGGTCACACTAGCCTTTCACCAAGTAAAAGGCTTGTTTGTTATACCATCCTTCCATAGTATGAATAAGAAAACGTCCTCAAACTGACATTTAATAGATTTTGCAGAAAGTAAGCTATTAAAAAAAAACCCCACTTGAGATGTTAGAAAACGTTAAGCTCGTAAATGTCCATACTTTTAGTGTTTTCAGAATTACAGCACACTGTTCACGTAGAACATGATCAAAAACAATGCCACACATTTTCTCCTCTATCAAATGTCTTGCAATGTACAGTGCATCTGTAAGTCAAAACTGAAATTCGCGCGGTTTTATGGGTGTCATGTCAAAGGTCATGCCAATAAAATCTAAAAATTAAAAATTTCAATTTGAGTTACGTTATTATAACTCGGTGAATATACACGTACATGTACATTTTTGTTATGTATTCAGAGCGATATTACCTCTTACAATATTTATTATACTACAGTTAGTTCTGCTCCACTAATATGATTGGACAAGCAAGGGTGATTTAGTACACACTCCAATTCTAGCAATAGTTTGTTACGTTGAAAATGCTACGCCCCACAGTCAGCGTAAGTGTCGTAGTCAGTCTGTATGCGTAACGGCGACACGCGATGCTTCATCCAGCTTTGGCTCCTTCGCAAACGGTTTTCACTGCTGCAGCAAAAAGAAACAAATAATTTTCCACATTGTGCTTGAAATGTCATTTAATCCATATTAATTTCTTCTTAATAGAATATTCTATAAAAGCAGTTTTGCAGTGGCAGGCTTGCTGCAAAGCTGTGTCTACTTGGAGGCTGTGATTGCCTACACGTTTTAAACTGAAATCATATGAAGTCTTGAGACGTACAAGTGTCACAATACACATGACACTCGGTGTGATTCATCCAATGTGAACTGGCCTTTAGACACAGAAAGACATTTTAAAAAGCTATGCTCGGAATCCCTGCAGTAAGCATGAAAAAAAAATACAAATAAAAATAAATAAAGTTAACCTTTGGTGTGAACACCTTTTGCCATTAAAACTGCATCAGTCCTCTCAGGTCCCCTGTCATACGTTTTATAAGAAAATTGCCTGGTAAGGTTTTCCATGATGCTTGGAAAGCTTCCCACGGTTCTTTTGGGGATTTTGGCACGTCATCACACCTACGTCTGTTTCTGCAGGTAGTACCAGACAGCCAATATTGTGTTTTTATTTTAAAGGTGCTCCATGTCATAATATGGTCCTTTTTTTTTTTTTTTTAATGGCATATGAAAAAAAAGCTCTTGGAAAATCAGTGTTCTTTTCTACTGGCACAACGAAACAGAAAGACTGAAAGAAAAAAAAAAACCAATATGGTGACTAAGACTTTTGCAGCGCAGCCTATATCGCATGTGTTTTCACGTGGAACTGAAGCCTTGATGAAAACGCATGAGAAAAATCAAGGTGTGGTTTGTTATTTTTCACGACTTGACCCGATTAGTCCTTTTCAGTCCTCCTTCCAGTTTTTCTTTTTCAGCATCGGTTCGGCTCGCCTGTCATAAGCGGCCGCTACCTGCCAAGCTTTAGTTCTGCTCATCAAAGCTTGGCCTTCAAACAGAGAACATGGTTTCAAAATGTGCTGCACATGAGGAATCAGACACTGCCTCATACATGGGGTGAAATATTTAATCTGTCTGCCCAAAGATAGCCTCAGAGCATCCTTCAGTGAGGGAATGAATTAACAGCCCTGCCATTACACTGACACAGTCTTGTTTAAGCCTGGGAGATATTTAATTACTAAACGTGTATCCTAGAGTGGGCCAAGAGTTGCTTAATAGTGCAGATCCTGTATATAATGTCTGCTCTGTCTCCTGTAGACCTGTGATGTGAGTCATGCCATCATCGTGTGGGTGTAAACGCCAATGAAACTCAGAGCTGCCAGCTCGAGCCTGGTGTCTCATGAGAAGAAAAACACAAACGCACGAATTCCGCTTGTAGTGTCTCCTATGGCGCCAGGAGCGCAGGCTTTACACAAGGAAACTATGACCTATTTCCACTAAGCAGGACTTGCCAGTCCATAATAGTTTTCTTTTGCTATATTTTGCTTTACCCACCCCATCCTCTGTCTAATCACTCTTGTTAGGTTAGAGGATGCTGGGACAAAGTCAACAGGTGCTCCATGACGTCACCGTCTCGGCACAGAAAACCTTTCATGCTTTCCAAGACTTTCTGTGCTGAGATCAGTTACTGATATAGTCTGTAAGGTAGTGTGAAGAGATGAATCTATTATTGTTGCATTTTTATAAGATCTCAAAGAGACACACTTGGCATTCATGGGGTTGTGTATTTAAAGGTGAGAGACATGAGAAAGACATTTGTCCGTTTTAAAATGTGACTCGGGCAAGGAGACAAATAGACTGAAAAGACGTCGGTCATGCTTCTAACATACCTTCACTATTAACTGTCAAATACAATTGTCATTAAGGGCTTGTTTGTGGTTATTTTAAGTTAAGCATATCCATGACCTGAGTCATTAAACACATCTGTATGTTGTGTGGAAAACATCCTGGACCTATTAAGAATCCTAATATGTTGAAGTGCTCATAGGGTTCGGATAAAACTTTCACACCTTGGGAGCTGTAAAATTAGGAAAAAGCTAAAGCAGTCAGGGTACATTTGGTTGTTTGTCACATAAGATTAATATCAGACCACATAAGACATCGAAATGTATTTTGATTTATACAAAATATTCTAAATGTGAATTATATGTGCAAAAAAATGTGTAGACCATATAGTGTGCCTGACCATTACACCCATATGTCCGCATTCCAAAACTATAGGCATTAACACAGTGAGTTGTTTCCTCTCTATTACTCTTATAACAGTCTCTACTCTTCTGGGAAGGCTTTCCACTAGATTTTGGAATGTGGCTATGGGGCTTTGTGCTCATTCAGCCATAAGTGCATTAATGAGACCAGGCACCAATGTCAAGTGAGAGGTCCTGGTGTGCAGCCGGGATTCCAATCAATCCCCAAGGTTTTAAATGGAGTTGAGGTTACGGCTCAGGCCACTTGAAACCATGCCTTTTTGAACCTTGATTTGTGCACATGGACACCATCATGATGAAACAGGTTTGGACCCTTTAATTCCAGTAAAAGGAATTCCTAATTCTACAGTATACAAAGACATTCTAGGCAACTGGGTGATTCTAACTTTGTGGCAACGGCTTAGGAAAGAACAGCATATGGGTTATAGAAGAGAATATGATTTTAGAAATTCATTAGAATAAAACATAGCATGATCATTCATTCATCTTTACCTTTATCGTGAGCAATACAGTGAACCCCCGCAATACCGTGGCTCACCTCTCGGGGGTTCGGTGCATCGCGGATTTTCAAAATTTGATTCGCGGGATTTTTGGGCTTTCGCGGGACTCTGGAATAGAAAATATCATTTTAGAAAATGTTCATTCAAACATTAAAAGAACGTTTAAATCGAAATTTAACAGTATGCGCTGTATTTCATCAGCGGATGAAAAGTGAAAGTGCCTGAGTACGCCACTTCCGCTTCAAGTCACTTACAGGAAGTAAGTAAGACCTCATCGGCAGTGAGTACGCATGTAGAAGTTTATATGTTGTTAAAATTATGTATGTTTAAGAGTGTAGAAAGTGTTTAAGAGCATAGGACGTGTTTATAAATGAGT
>JAQMCW010000018.1:6372816-6383744 GCA_030068335.1 Chrysichthys cranchii
GGAGGAAACCGGAGTACCCGGAGGAAACCCACACGGACACGGGGAGAACACGCAAACTCCACACAGAAAGGCGCCCATGTGGAGCCTGGGGATCGAACCCAGGACTCCGACTTCTTGCTGTGAGGCGACAGTGCTACCCACTTCTATAGATAAGCAAATCAAATATTATGTATTCATAATATAATAATTTACAATAATAATGTATTATTATCATAATTTATTTCCAATATATATTTTTTCTCTTTCTAGCCTTTGGCGATCCTTTGGGCTGTCTTTAAAAATGGATGAGAAATGTGTTGAAGGGTTACGGTTGCTAGTATAATACGGACATAACCACTGCTCTCACAGAAAATCTAAATCCAGCAAGAAGATCTAATATGATTTTAAATACACCCTTTACCTCATGTTTTCTTTTTTCTCTTAAAACAGGACTCGGAATTGCTAACTATTTTCTTTTTGAATAAAGAAAATGCATCAAGCTAACCAGGTTTACTTGGCCTTTAAGAACGCAGCAAGGTTACCCCCAAGGGGAAACCCTGAGGAAAAATCAGTGGCAGTGTGGGTTGTTGCTGATAGTTACATGTTTAGTGATTCATCATTAAAAAAAAAATCCCTTCAGCAAAATCTTCATTAGTAGCATTACATTAAGACGGAAGTACAGAAAGCTAATCATATATCATAGCGAAAGGGCAACTTCTATCCTCAGCGCTATATAGAAGGTCAGTGCACAGCAGCAGGGCACTACAGCCAATCTGCTCTTTCTGCTCGCACAGCTGGATGCCAAAGCTGAGAGACAGGGAGGAGGAGCAGGGCAACTCGGTCCAGACACCCACAGGCATCTGCCCTTTTGCGCCTTTGTGTTTTGTGGGTGTCGTATTGATTGATTTTTCTCTTGACTGCTCAGAAATACAGAAAATAAGAAAAGGTTTTTTTTTTTGTTTGTTTGTTTGTTTGTTTATGGGTTTTTTTTTAAAATCCCCAATCAACACTGCTTTCTTCAAAAAGCTACACATTATTTCAGGCATTAAAAATCAAATTGCGCTTTTAACTGACGCGTTTCACTCTGTCTGTTCAGGTCAGATGTAGTGTCTAATATAGAGAGGTTTTAATGGTTTTATGCACTAAGATGGGGTCAGGGACAGGTGGACCATTTTAATGAAGCGGCGCTGACATCAAGCGGACAAATAAAGAATGGCAGTTTTGTGATTCTTGTTCTTAGCGGACAGGAGAGGAACCTGATGTGGTCTTCTGCTGCTGTAGCTCATCCACCTCCAGGTTTGATGCACTCTGTGTACTCTGAGATGCTTTTCTGCTTCACCATGGTTGTGTAATACAGGTACATCTAAAAAAAATTAAGATATCGTGGAAAAGTGCAATATTTTTTGTCACTCATTGCAGAAAGTGAAACTCGTATATTATATAGATTCATTACACAAAGAGGGAAATATTTCAAGCCTTTATTTCTTGTACTTTGGTGATTACGGCCTACAGATAATGAAAACCCAAAATTCAGTGTCTCAGAAAATCAGAATATTACATAAGACCAATAAAAAAAGGATATTTTAAACAGAAATGTCAGGCTTCTGAAAAGTATGTTCATTTCTATGCACTCAGTACTTGGTTGGGCTCCTTTTGCATGAATTCCTGCATCAATGCGGCGTGGCATGGAGGTGATCAGCCTGTGGAACAGCTGAGGTGGAATGGAAGCCCAGGTTGCTTTGATAGCGGCCTTCAGTTCATCTGCATCGCTGGGTCTGGTGTCTCTCATCTTCCTCTTTATAATACCTCGTACCTCATAGATTCTCTATGGGCTTCAGGTTCAATTTTAAAAAGTATACTTTTTTATTGGAGTAAGAATACAAGTTTTCGTTTTTAGTCATTCATAGCTAAATCCATCCCATAAAATTATATGTACGTAATAAAGTACTTTTCTCTTACCCCTGCCTGTCCTTAACCTCAATCTTTTTAGCCGCAATGTGTGAATTCCTTTAAATTAGCAAGCGTGAGACCATCTTGCATACTTTTTGTAGCTGTTTATAAATTCTAATCAGCCTTTACCTCCTGAGAGCTCTGTTACACTCACAGAACTGTGAGCTGTGAGAACAAATCCATCAGTTCCAATATAACATGTTGCAGAAAACTGTGAAAGCCTGTGAGAATGACTAAAATCATAACAAATTCATTTCAGTCCTTAAGCTTTTTCAGATACACACTTAATCTACATAAGAGCTGACAAGAAGACCTAATCAATCTTAATGAAAGTTTAAAGGTTAAGAGGATTGAAAGTCCATTATTTTCTGGCCTGTACAGCCTAAGGGGTGGAAACGAACATCAAACATGCCTTGTAATGTGCTACATAACGTTTGTTGTTGTTGGGTTTTTTGGGGGGTTTTTTTGGATAAGTTTTGTTGATGCTCTTGGAACAGTTGGAGAGCCTAAGAGGCAAATATCAACCAAGTCTTGCTCCATTTAAATCACTCAGATCATCATGCGAGACATCAGCAGAGTCAACACCACGTTCCTATCTGATAAGATGTATGACAGTCCCTCAGCATTTCGGGAATTTTCCCACAGCACTGTTGCTTTAAGTGTTGATAATGGCCATCAGGACCAGTTTATGCCAAGCAAAGCAACAGCGAAATAACTCAAGCCAACCACCAAGGTATGTTTTTGGTTTGGAAGATTTGCCAAAGATCCATCTAGAATGCACAAAAGGGCAAGAGACACCCCTTTTTAAAATGACCCATAGCTCACACTTGCTAATGGATGGTCTTCTTGGGTTTTTTTTTTCCTGCCTGTTTCTAAAAAGACTTATTAGGGCAGATGTTTGCACAGCTGTGGCCTTCAGAGGTACAGTCTGGAGCTCTCCCTTTCAGCTACAGTGCCTAAAGAATAGGAAGGCTTGGAATAAAACCAATTATATCACCATCAGGTTTTTATGAAATGTGAGACGGTTCTGTCTACAGCTCACTTTCCTCCTTGAGTCACATCAGGCATATTATCACTTTAATTTGGAATGAAACAAACAAGGAGTTTTCTTGGGATAATTTACATCATGGCTTATTCTGCAAGTTCCTATAAGCCTACATCTGAAAAATGTGCATTCCTATTGCCATTGATGTTGATCATGTAACCCTGAAATCCACTTTTATTCCAGATTCATTTATTCAAATCCTTGGTCATTCAAGGAAAATTAATTAGATGAATTATACACTGAGATGTAATATGAGCAAAGTTGACTTCAGTCATATTATTCACACTAAATCAAGTCCTCATGCCAAATTACTTACTGATATATTCATTTTTCACGTCTAGATTGTGCTTTTTTTTTTGCTGTTGCATAAAAACAAGGAAAATCCACAAATCAATTATTCGCCGTTTTTCAAAACAGATCTATGATATGATCTTCGAGAGATTTTTGTTTGAAAACATTTTGACACTTGTTTGTTATGCGATTCATTTATACAAGGTCACATCTGGTCAACAAGTGATGTTTTCTTATTTTAACAATCCAAAGATATTATTTAATGCAAATGAAGAAAAGGGGTGGGCCAAAGTCCACGTTACATGTGATTTCCTCTTTTGGCCAAGATATCAAACAGGTGAAAGACCAAGACACATGCAAGTCAACAATTCAATAACAATGATGTAGGTCACATAAACAGTCCATGAAACAGAACAGATGTATATGCAGAATTAATTGGGAAAATAACAAATCACTGTCAAAATGGCTTCCAGGTAAAATTGAAATATGCCTGGATGAGGAAATCTATGACAAAATCCTGGTGCATTTTGAAACAAAAGCATTTTGTTAAAGGCCTGTCATCTGATAAGAATGCTGGCACGAGTTGAGCACAGACTTTTTGGAATTTCATATTTTCATATTTTATATTTCACTTTAGGATAACAGTATCAAACAGGGATTAGACCCATTTCTTCTTTCCCAAGAGAATGTGGCCAAGCCCAGCTCAGAGCTGAGGTATCCAATTAGAGATTCCTCCCCCTGTCTGTGGAATTAATGGTTGACATAGAGAGATTCCGATCCTCAAAGGGGAAAACTATTTGCGAGAAAAAAAAAAACAAAACAGCAGAATTCTCAGTGTGCCTGAGTTCACAGACAATTTAGTCTGGCTGGTTTGATGCCTGCTCACTTCATCATCAAATCTTTTTTCATTAGTGCAGCAGGAGACAGTGTGCACATCTGTCTATCTTGTGAATATTCACACTTCAACACATATTGCAGGCCAACATCTTTCCCAGTCGAGGTCAATGGTGCCAGGACAGATGTCTCAGCATTGCAATGTTCAAAAAATACCAGCGAATGTACAGTATCTAAATATGGTTGGACATGTATCAGCTTCCTGAAAGAGGGGATCTATGAAATACTGTAGATAATAAAGGCTCTGTTACGATACATTGTGTATTCTTTAAGTCTTGGACTCCAACTTGGGCACAGTAAAAGAAATTTGGGACCCAGCTGAAACCCATACGGACACAGTGAGGACAGGAAAACTCCACACCACATACTGACCTGGAGGAAGTTTTGAGGTGGTAGTGCTATCCACGGAAACACTGTGCCCCCCCCATGTAAATAGTGCGTCTATAATGTTTAATTACATTAATGCATCAATAAATGTATGAAATTCATAGAGTTCAGGAATTGCATGAAACCAGTATGAATGGTCTGATGTAAAAGTTTGCATGGGGGGGGGGGGGGGGTCTGAAAAAAGTGTTTGAGAAGAAAATTTGTTTGTTAAAAGATCTGTCTGTTATTTCATCCATCCAGTGAAATGCCAATGTGAAACTGAATTGTCATTATAGTCACCATGAGTCACCGGCACACACTAGATTTGTAAAGTGGGTGAAAGAAGGTGATTTGATAGTATATCACAGCAGCATGCCTAACCACACCTCATAAACATGTACCTTTCTAACCCCAAACTCTTACAACTCCAGCACTCCTTGCCATGAAAATATCCAAACTATTTGTGCTGCCCATGCATACTTTATTTTTGCTCTTGCGTTAGAATCACAGGATATTGGCCTTGTTTATTGTTTACCGGCAACTCATTTTACCCTATTGTTTGTTAAATAGTATGAATTGTTCTGATAATATTGAATTATATTTAACTAAATTGAAAATAATAATAGGAAACATATGTCATTATGAGAGAGATGCCAACAGGTCCTGGAGGTTTAGGGGTTTACCTCCAAACCAGTGACTTTCATTTAACCAGAAGTAGTATGTATAGTCCTCAAATGTAAGGTTATTTTGTGCCATAAAAGAATATTATGGCCAGGAGCGTTTTTTTTAAATTTTTTTTTTATGCATTCAGTTCTGATTTATGTGTCAGGATTAGAATAAAACCCCATAAAAATTCTTGCTGAATTCCAAGAGTGGTGAGCATTTTTCTGCAGTCAAATGTAAAACATCTTCTGCTGAAAACTTTTTCCTTCACTGCACATGAAAAATTTAATCTATTTTTTCTTGATCTTTCTTTTCTCTCTCTCTCTCTCTCTCTCTCTCTCTCTCTCGTTTTGTTTCTTTCCATCATTCTATCTGTATTCAATTCTGATCATCCTGCTTACAAGAACATTTCACACAGAATCTATTAGCTTCAGGGATACTGAATTACTTAAGGAATTATCGGTAATAGAAAATGTGGTGGACGAATGGACAACTTGATGGATGTCTCAGCGTTCCCATCGATGGATATAAATACAGACCTCCACGGAGCTATTCATATTTTATATCCAGTTTACATTCCAAGACACACCTTTAATGATCTGTAGTCATCCATTTATGGACTCACTGACAGACAGACATACGCAAACACACTGCGAGGAGCTTTGTGGAAATCACGCACTGTACCACCTTATATTAGACACTGAATGCACTGCACATAGTTATTGTAGATTCCTAGGGTTAACCCAAGACCTTAACCAAATAAGCCTTGTTCGAATTCCACAGAAGTGAAATTGCGAAAGTGTTTGATGAAGGTCTTACCTTAAAAAAAAAACGTAAATACTCTAAATTTTGCATAGGCCGTGTTAAGGAAATGAAACAATGTAGCATTTATCAGCACTACTATACCTCAAAGACAATAAATAATTTAATTCATTAATATTTAGCTGCTAGATTTTAAAATGAAAATCACTACCCCATTACTGTTCAAACATAAATTGAACCTTACAGCTTGGCTCCTTTGAGCAATATGACCACCGCAGATGGCTTCCTTACAACTTTTACCTCACAAGACTCATCAGAACAAGAGTCAAAGTTCATTCCACTGTTACATCCTTCTGTGATCCACCATGCTACTGGGCTACAAACAGTTACAAGGCATTAAAACAAGAAAAATACCCAGCATCATGTAGTGTACTATTTGGTACTAATGATATACTTACAGGTTTGCTTTAAATCTGGGGTTATTATAATAATCCTTCAAAAAAAAAAAAATGAATAGTGAAATGGTGGCCCTGGCCACTAGAGCAGTGTTTCCCAGCCTTTTTTGAGCCATGGCATATATTTTGCTTTAGAAAAATCCGACAGCACACCGGCAAACAAAAATGTCGCAAAAAGTATAAGCGATAGGTAGATACACAGATCGATTAGCCGCCTTCTTCCACCTAGCGGGAGAGTATTTAATTGTTCTGCCTGTCACTCTCACGGACATGAACGAAGATGAATTATTTGCAGTAAATAATAAGTTTCAGACCAATTAGGAGAAATTTAGGATCATTTTCCACGGTACACCTGATGATCTCTCACGGTTACTCTGATGTGCCACGGCACGGCACGGCACGGCACGGTGGTTGGGAATCACTGCACTAGAGTACCCTTGACAAGCAAAGATTTAAACTGGATGATTACCCTGATTATGTTAAATCAGACACAACACCTACATCAACTAGTTCATACAACACAAGCCAATGGTCATAAAGTCACAGGATCTGAAGTATGTTCAAAAAGGTATTTGTATGGGGTCAGAATTTATAACCAATGAGCAGTCAGTTAGGTCCTAGTGGTTTTTAACTGGATCTAGAAAAGCGGTTGGAAAAAAAAAACAAAAAAAAAAAAAAAACATAGACATCCTTAAACGCCCCAATAAGTGTGCTGATGAAGTGAACCCTTCAAAATAAAAGAGAAGCCAGAGAAGATTCATTTCCCACTAAGGCAGAGGTCTTCAATCTGCTGAGCAAAGGACTGGGGTGGCTGCAGGCTTTCATTCCAGCCAAATAGGAGGCACACTTGATAGTTGATTGTAATCCAAGATGAACTGTTAAACAAGTGGAAACAGGTGTGACTCTTGTCTGCATGGAATGAAAGCCTGCAGCCACACCAACCTTTTGTGGACAAGATTGAAGACCCCTACCTTAATGGGTTGGATTAAAAACAAACTCTGAACTAAAATGGTTGAAAGTTGGCTCAATTTGCTGTCAATGCTTGTCATTCTGTTGGAGCTTGTTAAACAGCTGGATTTTAGTGATTTACTTAATGGGTTAGTAAGGTGAATAGCAAAAATGAAGCCAGTTGTGTAATGAACACAACACAAGGCTACTTGAATACTAAGAATGGATGTGTAATGTAGAAATGCATGCCTTTTTACTTGTTTTGAATGTGCTGAGTTGCAGTTTTGGGGCAGTCAGGGTTCCATTGGTATAGACTCCTGCCCAGGAACCCAAGAATTACTAACGCCCGTGGGAATCAAAGACGCTCAGATGATGAATGGCCTCAAGTTTATTGATGACAAGCAATTTCATATATCCCAGTCCATGTAGAGCAGCTTACCCTTTTACTCCAAGAAAGCATAATTGTTTCTCCTCACAGCACTACTCACTTTGGTTGCCTTGTTAACATTACATTACATTACATTACATTACATTACATTACATTACTGTCATTTGGCAGACGCTCTTATCCAGAGCGACTTACATTTATTTTATTGATACAACTGAGCAATTGCAGGTTAAGGACCTTGCTCAAGGTCTCAGCAGTGGCAGCTTGGTGGTGCTTGGATTTGAACTCCCAACCTTCCAATCAGTAGCCCAACGTCTTAACCCCCTGAGCTACCACTGCCCTATCGTTATGCCATATCATTAATCATATCAATCCATATCAATGCCATATCATTAACACCTGGATAATATGATATAACCTACACTACATTGTTAGCTAATGAACTTTCCACTAAAAATAAGATCTTTTGGCAATTTTGGCCCAAAATCACATTTATTCCCAGCTAAAAATAATAATAATGATAATAATAATAATTTAAAAAAAATCTCATGTAAAATAACACCTGCATTATTAGAGTCACAGCCTCTGGTCTAGCATCTGCAAGTATGAACACGTATCTGGAACCAGAAAACACAGATAATGTTTTTAAAGGTTGCTTCCCTAAACTTTGTTACTGTTAATCACTGAATCGATGCACAACATGAAATCATTTGTGATTTTTTAAAATGCTATGAAAGAGTAAATATTCAAGGCACAAGAGTATGTATAAAAGTAGGGGGTGCGGAGGTTAGCTTCTGTATTATTAGGTCAGGTTTATAGGAATTCTTTGATTCACCTTTGATTACACTTTCTCAGTGTCTCACTTTTCCATCTACAACAAATATTTCATTGACATACATAAAGTTTTATCTGTGGTGCATTTAAAGTTTTACATATCGAGCTCTCCCCTACGTGCACCCTTTATCTGTCACAAACAAACCAAAATACGCTGCTTAATTTCAGTGGTTGCATATGGAGCAGATAATGCTGAGGCTACACCTACAGTATGGGAGAACATTCCAACATGTACAACGGGATGTGACGTTGATTCTCAAAACCATCTTCATTGTAGAGGTGGGTGGCCTGTTCAGCGTTTCTGCTTTGGAGGGTGGTTTTCCAAACGGCCGCAGGTGTTTTTCTGATTTTCTAAAGGCTTCAGAAGCCAACTTTTAGTCCTGATAGATACTGTGTCAGACTATACTGGAACCCTTCCACACGTTTAGGCTAAACCACATACTGCTTACTGTAAGACCACAGTTTATGCCATTCCAGGTCATTAGGATAGTTGACATGAACCACAGCACTACTTTCCATGCACTCAGAAATCATTTTACATGTGTCTTTCTCGCTCTCCTTGACGTAAAGCCTGCTGACATAATCTCTGCTCACCCAATCCTAATTGAATTTTCACGGTTACACCTAAAACAGGCTAGGGCAGACCACACACACAGGAACATGCACATAACACATCCCTGCACTGTGTTGCAAAACCATCTGCTCAGCCTTTCGTTCAAAGTGGGTTTTTATTTCCATCTACAGTAATTGAAACAAAACAAAATTTGTCGGTGACCAACAAACATGGAAACAGTCTGCAGTAACTTACAGTGAACACTGGGAGGCAGCTTAGAGCTGGCAGTTATGAGAAGTGAGAATCTATTTCCGTTCATTATTTATTTGTTCAATTTATATAGCGGTGTACTCAAGATTCGAGTGCCACACGAAAATTTTCTGGGCAAGCTGCAAAAATCCGCCATGTAAAACATTGTTACTTGAAAATGAAAATGAAATAAATAAAGATGTAAAAGTTAGCACTGTAGAAAATATTAGGTTTTTAATTTAGATCAGCAGTTATCGTTTTCAGGTCTTTTTCACATCATCTCACATGAAATAATTAGGAAAATTGGTTTAATTGTCTTAAGTTTCTATATTTCTGGGGGATTATGTCCTTAATAACACTTTGGTATTCTTTCCTTGGCTGACAATGTAAAGGAAAAACTAGCTGATAGGAAAGTCCCTGTTCACTGTTTGCTTAGCCAGTAAAATGTAGTACATTTTTTTTTACTGTGGTCTTGTTCTTGATAGATCCTCTGAGGATCCGAATGCCTTGCTTTCACCTGTTTCAGTGCCATGATTGGAACTTCTGCTTTCAGACTCCAAGAATTTCAAATGGCCGTGATGCCTGCACTGGAATGACCCGCTAGTTCCTCAGGTAGTGACCATAAAAGGCCGGAAAAGAAATTTAACAGAAAGGGAGGGCAGCACGGAAGAAGTGGTTTAGAAGGTTTAGTCATTGAAGTAGAGGACAGCTAGAACTGCAAACTCAACAAGGTCGGAACAAAAGGGTAAAATTATGAAAAAAATCTTGTGGCTTTCAGAAAAGTCAAGTCCCAAACTTGTGTTCTTTTTGTGGGGTTACTTGCAGATTTTAATACACATGTAATCCCACTGAACTGTGTTAGAATTTTACTGTTTGTCCTTCCAGGATTTATTATTAGTGCATATTACATTCCTGGGCTGGATTCCACTAAAACCAGACCAGTCATCGTAATGTGTTTCTTTTTTTTCTTTTTTTTTAAATAAATAAATCAATTAAACGCAACAAAAATAAAATAACTGCATGTGAACACAATAATATTCCACAAGTTCCATTTTTATTCACAATTATTAATAGCAACAACAGGCGTTCTAGTGGAATAATGATACTTAACTGCTGATATAATAGCTCCCCCTAAAGGCACATGTCTGGAAATGAGTATTTTACATTTCTTCTTTTATTTATTTATTTATTTATTTTTATTTATTTATTTTTTTTGCCTATTTGGTGTATATTTATATTCACCAAGTACCAAGATTTGTTTCAAATAAGTTACAGAATATAATGAATATCATCACAAGACAAAAAAAAAAAAAGAAAAAAGAAAAAAAAAAATACATTCTACAAATATCAGAAATCACATTCCAGGTGGTGTAAATTGTAAACTTTAAATTGATGCCACTATTATTAACCCATTAACTGCCAAAAAAATTTTTTTTCTAAAAATTCTCATGTATTTCTATTCATTTACATCCAGATAGTAACAAAAAACATCTACTTTCAAGAAATATGACTGTTAGTTTTTCTGAAATTTCAATTTTTAGTCAAAGTCCC
>JAQMCW010000018.1:6386391-6397132 GCA_030068335.1 Chrysichthys cranchii
TCATAATGCAAACAAGGCTAATACATCAAAACAAGAAACAACAAGACGATTTCAGAAAAATGCCGCAAGTTTTCCACAGTATCTGGCCTCTGTGACGAAAGGTCAGCTTACCAAAATGGCGCCCATAATGTCGAACTTCCGGACTTCCTGTTTATCAACGTATTTTCCGGCCAGTAATCCATCTTGCGCGTAGCACTTTAGAATCTTTGGTTGAAACTTTCACACAATTGGGTGTTCCAGCAGGACACTGACCCCAAACACACGTCAAAACTGGCTGAGGAATGGACGAAGCTAGTTAACACTAAAAAAGTAGACATGTCCAGATCTTAACCCTAATGAAAATACATGGACCGTGCCTAAAAGTGATGTCAGTGCCAGGAAACCCGCACATTTAACTGAACTTTACCAATTCTGCCAAGAAGAGTGGTCAAATTTTAATAAAAAAATAAAAGGAAATTACCTGTCTTGATTTTGTGGGAAAATAGCCAGTGTGATCATGTCCTCTAGAGTAGGTATTTCTGCAGGCAGTCACAGTAGTTATACTTCATGTCAAGCACTTTGACTTTTGCAGTAATGGTATTGAAAAGTGATCTTGTAAACATATTAAATTTTTACAAGATTAAAGAGTTACTCTGGAGGGTTTAAACTGATCTGTACATTTTTTTCTGTGTGTGTATAGTCCATCTGTGGAGGTACCGAGGAGGCTACCCTGCCCTGACAGAAGTCATGAATAAACTGAAAAATAATAAGGTAGATGAGATTTTAAGTGATGTGCTGTTGTGTTTCAGATGCTTAAATGGCACCCCAGCTGAGAGAAAGCTTTATTATTTCCTTTATGATTAGTTCTCAGTGGTAAAGGTCATGCTAAATGCTCAAGTGGATTCAAGATTATTAATGTAAAGCAATTGGTAAAATGGTATTTCTACCCATTATAATCTTTGATATTAAAAGGAATCTGTGGCTTTTTACCTTTACTTGTTCATTTCCATCTTAATCTTACTTAACCCATTAAGTGCCAATTTTTTTTTTCTGAAAAATTTCATGTATTTCTATTCATTTACATCCAAATAGTAACAAAAACATCTACTTTCAAGAAATATGACTGTTAATTTTTCTGAAATTTCAATTTTTAGTCAAAGTCCCAAATGGGGATGATGGCACATGCCATCTATTTTTTTTTTTTTTTTTTTTATGCCATTCAATATATGATCCCCAAATGGGGACCACAGAAGCTAATGGGTTAATGTCTGACTTACTCAAGCTTCTTCAGTGCGTTTGATTGAGCTCTGAATTTTCATGTCCTTTTTGACTTAACAGGAATTTCTGGAGTACAGAAAGGAACGGGGGAAGATGCTCCTCTCTCGCCGCAACCAGCTATTGCTGGAGTTTAGTTTCTGGAACGAGCCAGTTCCACGCGAGGGACCAAATATCTACGAACTTCGATCATACCAATTAAGAGTGAGTTGCAGAAATTTTATTTAAGGTTCTTTACACCAATCGTTCAAAACCTTCGCTTGAAGGTGAAAGCTGTTTTTGTACCCAGGTGTGATCTAAGTAACCTGTCTCTAGATTAAGCCTTTCTCTAGATTGATGACTCCCAGGTGAGGATTTTTGATGATGTATGTAGCACATACTGGTAACACATTAGCGATTTTGCTGCTAGCACTGAAGCCTTCTCTTTATGCTATCACTTGATGCTGACCTCTCTGTGAGGGAGCTGACTGACACCTTACTCCTGGGAGTAAGTGGGACACTTGGGCCAGGATATGGGAACATATGGGATATCTGTTATCTTGGTTTATAGGCATCAGGTGGTTTCGGACCAAACAGTTATAGGGACTTATTGAGCGTCTCTATCCCCTGGAGGCCTTCCCTGAGAACTACACACCTTCAAAGGCCTTTTCTGTGTTTGCATTTGCACTGCCAGTAGGAACGCTGGAGCGATATATGCCACATCAAAGTCAGCTCAGTCTGGACTGTCTGTCCATATCCGCATTTTTTCTTCATTGTAACAGTAAGAGCTGCGACTTGGGATGTTTCGACTCCGGATTCGGCTGTTCAGCACAAAGATTTTTTTTTATATATATATATATATATATATATATAGATCATCTGACAAGTAGAAAATCTACCAGTGATGGTTGTTTTGTTCTCCAGTGATCTTAGTGATCTCGACCAACATGTCACGTATTCCCCTCACGCTGCATATCCCAGAGGAAGTGCATACGCAGCAAGTTTTACTTTATTCTTTTTTTGTTCACCTGTTCAACATGAAGATGCAAAGAGTTTTCATATAGACGATCTTGCAATTAGAAAATTCACTGATTTTTCATGATTTTTTTTTTTCTTTTTTCCAGTGATTTTAGTGATGATTTCCACCCGTATGTGACATTTCCTCTGCTGCATGCCTCCTCTTTGTTTACATTTGGATTTGTTGGAATGAGAATCAGCACACACGCATTTCAATTAAGTTCAGTTTGCCCTCCACTCCACCTCAGGTTTCAGCTTCTCTCATCTGTTGACCACCGCATGTCATGTGGATTTTTATTTTAAAAAGTGCATTTGTGTAAGTCTCTTGTCTGTTTTATCCTGCACACTGACTGACACACGCATCTCTCATGGTTCCTATTGTGCTTTGCGAGTACCCACCCTGAAGTAGGAGCTTAAAAAGTCCCTAAAAATGGCATTATAAGAACCAGAATCGTCCTCAGTTCCTGTGGTGCGAACACGCAATAAAGGGGGCTACGTCCTCCAGCAGTTCAAAGAACGGTGAAAAGTTCTTCCCTTGCAAAAGGGCCTGCTGTTTAGATGCCTGATGTATGCAGATCTGTACTTGGGCAGGGGTTATTTTTTTTGGACCTCCATTTAGGTTGGTGGTTCCATGTTCAAACAAGCAGATTTACTGTATGATTAGACGGCATTATATGGCACCCTCAACCATCTCAGCTGACTGAACTATCCAGGAAATTAATCTGAACATGAGCGCATAGCACACAGGTCCATTGTGCTAGGTTATGCCCTTAAGCCGAAATTCTCCTGTGAATAGTGCTAACCTCATCATGTGCAGGGGTTATTTTTTTGGACCTCCATTCAGGACCCCACACCCTGGTTCCATGTTCAAACATCTTCACAGCCAGTCTTCCTTGCACTAATTTTGGTAGATGGGCCACACCCATATTAGATGTCTGAGTGCCCCTTATTTACTCCGCAGGGTATGCTTTAAATAGCACCACACAAAGTCTACAGGGGCCAAGAGACTCAGCTTGCTTAAGGCCTTATTGATCTTAGACCCCATATGAGTTATCACTTTATTCCGAGACATTTATTCCATCTTTGACAGACGTGCCATATAAATGGTAGATCTGCAGTTCAAACAAGAGGTTCTATTCACACTTGATCAGGACCGGACCTGAATGAAGGCTATTTTCTTATGTTCATATTACTTGGAACACAGATGCTTCTCGGTGTTTGCCTTGTAAAAGGAGGTGTGCCAATTCAAAGTCTTTCCCCTTGCCTTTTGTGACTACCAAAATTTAGTAGCTGTACCACTGGTTTCTGTGTCCCCTCCAAGGAGGAGGCCATTCAGAGCATGTCTACCTTTCTCACCCACATTATGGTGTTTATGGGGAACTACAAAAAGAGCTTCCTAACACTTAAGCAGGACACACAGCTCTTCAGCATGAGACTAGATTTGCTGATAAAGCCAGACGCTTCATCACTGTGGTAGATACATTTGTCTATCAGCTTCAGCCAGGGTATAATGCATTTTATTATATGTGACTGTTTTATTTGTTTGATTTTTACCACAGGTATACATTTCGCCAACCAGGTCACAAAGTCTTGCTTGTGGCTGACAAGACCATGGTTCTGTAACAGTCAGATCTCGCCGCTATTCTCAGGACACCCTAGGGTCTTCCACCCTGAGCAGATTTACAGTATGATTGGAAGGCATGATATGGCACCCTCGACCACCTCAGCCGACTGAACTATCCAGGAAATGAATCTGAACATGAGCACATAGGACACAGGTCATTTGTGTTAGGTTATGCCCTTTAAGCTAAAATTCTCCTGTGAATAGTGCTAACGTCATCAGCTTGACCCCATTCATTACCTGATTCCCAGGAACTTGCTTTTGCTTTAGGATCTGCTAAACAAACAGTGGCTGGGCGTGTGTCTTCATTCCTTGTGCGAACACACCTTTGCCTTTCTGCTGTAGCTAATAATAACCAACATTCTAGTCATGAAAGGCAGACTGACATGTTTTGTAATGTGCAATTCCTGCATGTAAGATACCATGATCTCTTCTCTTTTGCAGCCAGGAACCATGATTGAATGGGGGAATTACTGGTAAGAAAGCCTAATTGTAATTCCTGTTCATTTTTCAACCCACAATTCTAAAACTAAAAACCTGTACAATGCTAATCAAGTCAGACCAATGTTATATTCACTGGAAAGCAGTTACACCAGTATTTTCCTTGGGACAGTAGAACCTTGGATTGCGAGCGTTTTGCAAGATGAGCAAGAAATTTGAATAAATTTTGCCTTGATGAACGAGCGAGGTCTTGCGATACGGGTAGTATGCATACGCTCCGTCTGCTGAGCCTCACGTGATCACAACTTCTCTCTCTCACTCATGTACTCAACATCCGTGCTAGCATATACTGTTAGTGAGTGTGCGAAAATGGCCCCCATGAAGAAAAAGGTTGAAAAGGAAGGCGGTTAGATAATGATGATTACGGTGGAAGTTAAGAAGGAAATCACTGAGAAGCACGAACGAGTGATGAATCTGTTTAATGACAATACAATGTCGCATCTCTGCGAAATCCTCAAAAGGAGGCAAAAGCAGCTACTTTGGAGAGTTTCCTTGTTAAAGTCGCACGAAAAGAAAAAGATCCCCGTGAGCCGACAGACTGCAGTGATTCTGTGAGTTGTAGTGAAAGTCATCCTACACAATAATCCTCCTCCTCTCCTCCTCTCTTGTCTCCATCACACCAGCCACGAGTCTTTTTATAGGTAAAGTGCAGGTTATTTTGTTTTACGTATTTTTACTTTATATTTTGTATGAATTGTTTTTATGTAAATATTTGTGGGTTGTGAAACGAATTATCTGTGTTTACATTATTTCTTATGGGGAAATTCGCTTTGGTATACGAGTGCTTTGGATTACAAGCACATTTCCGGAACGCATTATGCTCGCCAATCCAAGGTTCCACTGTATTATTAATATAAAACCTCATGTATTCAGTGTAACATTTCCAATATTTTTAATTAATTATAAGAATGAAATATTTTTAGATTCTGTGCTTTCACAAAATATCGTTTCCCTTTCGTTACTGTTTTTGCACACGGATCTCCTTTGAACGCCTCATGGTCATCGATAATAATAATAATCATCATCATAATCTTCAAAAATCAACAATCCATGCATCAGATCTTAATCCACATTATGGACATTCTTGCATGGTTTGTTCAGGGCTCGAGCCATTCGCTATCGGCAGCAAAACCGTGAGGCAGTTGGAGGATTTTTCTCTCAGATAGGAAGTCTTTACATGGTCCATCACCTTTGGGGTAAGCAAAGTGCATGATAAGGTCTAGCACCGAATATTTTATCCCTCCAAGTTCGGCATTTAGTGCTCATTTTCACTCCGTCAGCATATAAGGACCTGCAGTCTAGAGAAGACACTCGCAATGCAGTGTGGCAACATGAGGGCTGGAATGAAGTGGTCTACTACACAGGTAAGCCTGTTATCACCTGATATTGTACAAGCATTGGGTCATCTTGTCCTTTTTGTAACTAAACTTGCATATCTGAAAATCTCGCCCTGTTCTAAGTGCCGCTGATTCAACACATGGAGTCCAGGGTTATGATTCCAATGAAGGCGTCGCCCCTGAAGTAGTACTTTCTTCACAAGCTAAAGACAAGCATTCACAAGGGAACCAACGGTGTACGGGTCTAACAGCCATGTGTTTTAATCTATTTCGATGTTCTTTCTGGTCATTAAAAGGTATTCCAAATACGCACCAGCAAACGAAGATTGAGAATGCATTGAAAGAAACGTGTACCCATATGAACGTTGTGCTATTTGAGGGATGATCAAAGATGATTTATGATGTCGTAAGTGGCTTTGGTTAACAAACCTTGGCAATTCCTATAATGAGTCTTTTCACACACATTAAAAGTTAGCATAATATTTAAAAAGTATTAGAGAGAGAGGGTCTTTAAAAATGCTATTATTAAATTGACAGTGGTGCTGCATTTGCGCCATTGAATTGCCTTGTCAGCTCTTTAAAAAAAAAAAAGCCTGATCATTTTTCCTTATTGTTAAATGAATGTTAACTGGAAAAAAATGTCAAATCTTTTTACATTCAGAGTTACAATCTGAAGACGTTTAAACAGAAAACTCCACCTCTGTAGCTATAGTATTTTGTTTTGTTTTGTGGGGTTATAAGGACACAAGGAGGAAAAAAATAAAATAAAATCATTGTACTGTATGGCGTGTAGAACGTAAACCTGCATGTCCATGTCCAGTTTTAACAGCCGTTATTAAAATGCAGCCAAAAAAAAGTACAACTTTTTTTTTTTAAATGTTAAAGATACATTTGTTATTTATTTTAAATTTTTTACGCCATTGTTAAGTAGATACTGAGCTCTGACGTGAATTTCAAATGTGTTTCTTTCCTTGCTTTTTTCAGTTACAGTTTATTAAAGTACAATAACATGTAACCTGTACTATCAGTCCATATCTATACAAGTGATCCTGTACAATAAAGTATACACTGTTCCCCAATTTATATGAATAATTTTTTATACAATGATAAATCACAAAATTACAGTGTACCTTAGAATATATTTTAAGATCTCTATGGTAAGGACCCAAATGAAAAAGTCTCCTTTAGAGATGAACACATTACACGCGTTAATGTAAAAAAATAAAATAAAAAAAAATACATTACAATAATTTTAAATTCTATGAAAGCATCAGCCTCATAAAAATGCTATAAGAAATTAAAACATCACAGTTTTGATCCATTTTTGACTAGATTAGCATTCAAACACAAGCCTGCTACACCTTGTAAACACTGTTGTGTATTAAAAAGCTTCATATGGTGGAACGGTACAATGTATACGTTAAAATTAGAAATCTGTGCAAGTAAGTAAAACTGTGCAATATAAAGTCAGCACGTAGGCACACAAAGCAGTCAATGGTGAGACTAGAGTCTGCAAAAGAACTAAATCTTCTCGAGCTCTTTTAGCAGCTCTCCGAAACTTGTCACGTACCAAGAAGACTTGTCTTTTACTTGCTGCCGCACGACGTTGCCACCAAATCCAATGAAAGCGCTCTGAAATATTTCAGCAGTACAGTCAGTCATTCACCATATGATCAACATAATCTCTGCAAATATAATCAAATATACACACACGCAAGTCAGATTTCTTGTTTTTTGTTTTCACACTGGTGCTCGAAAGTTTGTGAACCCATTAGAATTCTATTTAATTCTATTTAATTTCTGCACAAACGTTACCTGAAACATCAGATAAATTGCTAACATAACAGCTAAAACAAAAAATATATATAAACCGCATGTTAAAATGTATTTTACATTGGATCTTGGAATTATGAATGTCTCAAAACAGACAATTCTGCCAGTTTAAGATCCTGAGCAATATTCTAAATCATCACACACATTCAGTAACTTGTAAATACCATTTATTATTGGGAAATGCACACTTACGGCAGGAGGGCAGGCTTCCAGGTCAGTGGCACCGTCTCCAATCATTACTATTTTTTTGAAGCCGTACTTCTCCTTTAGGAGACTTATCACTTTGCCTTTTCCTCCTGATTCCGCTGTGGGCTGAGTCTCATCGAACCCTGCATACTCCCCTTTAAACAAAATAAATAAATAATGACTTGGAGACACTCGACACCAAACGCGGTCCAAGTGTTTGCATCCCCCATAGTTTAAGATTAAACTATTGTAAAAGCAAGAAGGCAGCAGGCAACAAGACAACTATTAAAAACCAAGCAAAAAAAAAAAAAAAAAAACTAGTTTGGAAAAAGTAGCCAAAAATGACAAACGTCTAGTGCTTTCTAACTACACCCAGTACTTGACTGGGACACTGAGTTATATTGACAATGGTAATGATTTTGGTAACGATCCTCCTTCCCTGCTGATGCTTACACGTTACCATCACTGGTCAAGGGACGGTCAGATATACCCCTGATTCCAGAAATGTTGGACTCGAGACAAAACGCAAAGATTTCAAAACTTAAACAATTAGTGTCCTCAGTTCAAAAATACTTAGAGTGTTGTTAAAAAAAAAAAAAAAAAAAAAAAAAAAGGTGATGCAACACCACGGTAAACATTGCAGGCATCAAGTTTAGAATGAGTCTATATTTACAAAAAAAACAATCAATTTTATTAGTTTGAACATGAAAAACCTCATCTTTGTATTCTATGCGATTTTAATATAGGTCAAAAAGGAGTTGCAAAATAATTGCATTTTGTTTTAGTCATGTTTTAACACAGCATCCTGACTTTTTTGGAATTGAGGTTGCATATCAAACATAAGGGTCGTACAAAGTGATCTGGTGCCCTCCACCTTGCATGAGAGCTCCCCCACCCCCTGGTACAACAGACATGCCCTCATGGCGGAGTATATCCCCAGCAGGTTCTTCAGAGGCATCCCAGATCTGGGAAAGATACAGCAAGGCACCAGTGGACCGCTTCACAAATACTAAATGGATTCATTGTTGACAGGTTTTGTCCTTGCCACAACTAAATGTTTTTGCACATTCCAAGTCAGGGAACATTGCCCTGAGGACGGTGCTCACGTCTTCGTTGGACGTATAGGAGTGACGTCGGCTAACCGTTTGCAAAACCCACAGCATTTCGGCCTTCGGTGTAGTACTTGGGGAGAATCTATTGAAGCGTTCCTTGTACAAGGTCCCGAAAGCGCGTCTTACGTTAGTGTTTACATTTGCAGTAGCAGTAGATACCGATGCCGCAAACATCTGAATGGGCACAGTAGTTGTCTGACTGTCAGAATAGCGCTTGTGCTTCTCCCCTTTCACATGTGCGTCCAGGGCTTTGCAGCCCATTGTCCCCAATTTAATAATGTTGTTTTTTGCACAGTCTGCACCGCACTTCGTATTCCATCGCTTTTGGTAACCAACCATTATACTTTTTATCCTTGAGCCAGTTATTGTTAAACCTACATTGGCTTGTGTCTGCCACTCTGAAACACTTCTTCGTCCATTTCTACGACATGCATATAGGCCTACAGGGAAAACACTGCCCCCTAAATAGTGTGTGATACCTGTGCTATTAGGCACACACTTCTTTTACTGTCTGGTTAGACTGGGATGTGCGCTGGTGAAATAGCATGAAAAATAGTCTCTCTGGACATAGAGATCTTTATTTCATTCCACCCAGATGAAATTTAATGCCAGTCTTTGAAAATTACCAAAATTAAATACGTTTTAAGACCTTAAAAACCGTACATTTTATTTAATACCTTTTAAGGATCCGCAGAGACCCCGTCTCTAAAGATGGCCTTTTAGCTAATGATAACTTTAGTAAAGAGTGGGAGAACTGAATACCTTGGCAATAAGCTCACTTCGCATGCGTTGGTGGCCAGATGAGTGACCTTGCGGTTAAACCTGGGTTTCTGCCCAAGAATATATGGAGCAATTTTGTCACCCAAGCAATTTACGACTGGTTAGTTGGTTGGTTAACAGCTCTAATATTTATCTACTACAGAGGAAAGACATGAAGTGCTGCCCACCTAAACAGAGACTGGCAGAATCTCAGCCCCTCCCGTCACATCACACCCTACAGGGAACATCTCCTCCTTGTTCATATTATCTGAAGGTGCCTCACTCGAGAGGTCTGCTCTGCTGCTATCTGGGCTTCACTGTGCACCCTCTTCAGGTTCTACAAGGATTAGGTCACCTGTCCCGGTGGACTACGTGTAGTACATATCTCTGAACACCTTGCTAATCAATCCCAAGGTGGGTTGGATCCTCATGACGATTTCATCCCGTTCCATATAACTGTGGTCCCATACACACTGGGTAACTGCTAGTCAGCATGGTCAGTGCTAATCGGGTGGGAAGTCGGACAGAAGACTGCGGGGAAAAATGGCTGTGGGGCAACGATACTTGAAAATACCATATAATACATGACTGCATGACTTTGTTAGAAGGTCGCAGAATGTATGAGTAAGCACGGAACATGGAATCCTGATGATTTTCACCATCCCTGGCAGTTACCCCGTATTCATAGGACCAATGCAGGGGCGCAGATTTGCTCTTGACATTGGTGGGGACCTATTCACCCCCCCCCCAACTTGCTCGTAGATGCGGGATGGCGTTAAAATTTTGCGTGCGGGGGGGTTGTGGCGGCGTTAAAATTTTGCAAGGGGGGAGGGGTTTCTTAGCAGGTTCACTGTTTTTTTTTGTTTTTTTTTTTTTAAAGGGATCAAATTATTGGTGGGGACAAATCACTGATTGCTGGATATTGGTGGGGACGCATCACCTCTGTCCATGCCAAATCTACGCCCTTGGACCAATGGATTCATGGGTAGCTAGTATTTTGTTATGGACAAACACCTCACGCTTAAAAGTTGTTGCGAGATTGACTGGACAGCAGGTTTTGCATTTGGCAAAAACACAGTATTTGTACATTTTTTACTTTTTTAATGTTATATGTTGATAAATAAAAAATAATAACCACTACC